>VXBP01005773.1:67676-195939 GCA_013400115.1 Rhinopomastus cyanomelas
TGAGGAGAGGCTGAGGGAGCTGGGTCTGTTTAGCCTGGGAAAGAGGAGGCTCAGGAGTGACCTTATCGCTGTCTATAGCTATCTGAAAGGTGGTTGTAGTCAGACAGGGGTCGGTCTTTTCTCCCTGGTCACTGGAGACAGGACGACAGGTCATAGTCTTAAGCTCCATCAGGGGAGGTTTAGATTTGACATTAGGAAAAGATTTTTCACTGAAAGAGTGATCTGGTTTTGGAATGGGCTGCCCACAGAGGTGGTTGAGTCACCATCCCTGGAGGTGTTCAAGGTTAGGCTGGATGAGGTGCTGAGTGGCATGATCCAGATGTTAGATGTTAGGGTTACTGGGTTTCTTTGGACTTAGGTTGGACTTGGATGATCTTTAAGGTCTTTTCCAACCTTATCATCACTGTGATACTGTGATACCGTGATATGTATCTTCCTTGCTCTTACTGAAAACCTTGGACTCTTTGATTATAAGCTTGTTGTATAACTGTGGTATGTACTAACATGGTAGTTTGATTAATCAAATAGTTTAACAAGGATGGACTCAAACAGAAGCACAGAAAGTGCTAAGCACAGATCTAAATGGCACCTTTCAAACCTATCCCTGTACTCTGTGTCCCAGCTGCCAAGGGCCCAGTGAGGGGATTATGGTCTGGATCCAGTTTCCAGTGTTTTATCTCTCATTCATCCACAAGCAGTCACCGCAGGAGATTATGTGACCTTGGAAGCTTTTCTCTGCATCTCTCAGCAGTTAGATAAGCTGAAACTAAGATATGGGCTCCTTTTTGTCATCTTTTGATTTTCCCAAGCCAGAAGTTCACTAATACTTTGCTCATCTCTAGCTAATGACTCCCCAGAATTCTGTTGACTTAATCTATGCAACCCATCCTGAACTTTGCCCATTAAATAGTAATGAACACTGATTGTTTGGACAAAATAGCTAGTGTCTAGTGTAAATGAAGGGTGCTGGCAGACTTTTGTCAATACTCCTTTGTAAGTGATTTTTGGAAGATCCCCTAGTGTGCCAAGAAACTTGACAGTAACTAATAGGTGTGTCTGGGGAGGGCTCTCACAGTTAAACAGTCCTAGGACATCAGACCAGGAAAAAAACCCTATTTCCCTTAAACCAGATTGTGCAAGAAATGTTTGTTTCTTTGCATGTGGAAACCTCAAGCATTTCCTAGGATCCTAACAATGTCCCTGACATTCTCATTGCCTTGGCCTCTCCTCCACTGTGTGTTCCTGTGTATTTTTTATGACTCTGGCTTCTTACATGCAAATACTTGACATTTGCTCGTTTTAGGAATTATTGTGCAGTTTCTGGTGTACTGCAGGTGTTGGACAAGTTTTTATGGCCTTTCAGAATCTATTGTGATTGCTTGGGGATCTCTGTGATCTCTTTCATTGGCTGATTCATGAAAGTTCAAGGTACAAGCTTTGAATCATAGAATCATAGAATCATTAGGGATTGGAAGGGACCTCGAAAGACCCCCCCAGTTTAAGAGGGACAGGGATCTGCTGGAGAGGGTCCAGCGGAGGGCTACGAGGATGATTAGGGGACAGGAGGGGAAGGCTTATGAGGAGAGGCTGAGGGACTTGGGGCTTTTTAGTCTGGAGAAGAGAAGACTTAGGGGAGATTTGATCAATGTTGATAAGTACCTGAAGGCTGGCCAGGAGGGGGGGGACAGGCTCTTTTCACTTGCTCCCTGTGACAGGACAAGGAGCAATGGCTGTAAGTTGCAGCAGAGGAGGTTCCGCCTCAACACAAGGGGGAACTTCTTTGCTGTGAGGGTCACGGAGCACTGGAACAGACTCCCCAGGGAGGTCGTGGAGTCTCCTTCTCTGGGGACTTTCAAGGCCGTCTGGATGCGTTCCTCTGTGATCTGTGTTAGATAGTTTTGTCCTGCTGCGGCAGGGGGGGTGGACTCGATGATCTCTTGGGTCCCTTCCAACCCCTAACATCCTATGATCCTATGATCCTATGACCATCTAGTCCAATCCCCTTTTAAGATGACGGTCCTACTTCCAATCACTATAGATAATATTGTTATGTTGATAACAACAATTTCTCCCTCACAAATGACACAAATCTCTCTTTAGCTAAAAACCCTCTATCTCCACATCCCTCAATCCTGAATGACTAAAACATGACTCAAAGACCACTAGAATTTCTTAGCTGTGATGAGGAGGGATATAGCTTTCATAACATAGGATTTCTTACTTTGAAAAGAAGCTACTTTTAAAAAAGCAGAATTTTTATCATTGTTTTAGAAATCTTGACTTTATTCCCCGTGAGTGTAAGTGTGAGATGCTACAGAGGTGTAGCTGAGCTCAGAGACCCCTTCCCTGCAGGCAGAATTGGACCTATCATATCACAGCTGCTGAAAAGCCTCAGAAACGTTGTTCATAGTCCACTGAGGGGATAGAAAGATTTATGAGGAGAAGCAAGAGGATGAGATACATTAATAAGGATTTTGACACTTACCCTCCAAGAAAACTTTTATCTATGGAAAAAAAACCTGAGTCCAAAGTAGAGTTTTTGGTGGGAAAATTAGCTTAATCCAAACATCCTACTGAGTATCTGGTAGAAATGGTATCAAATTATTTATGCTTATTACATGAAGGTAATTAACATCCCTTGAGAAAAAGTCGTTGCACTGGAAAGTGCTGTTAAATATTATAGACCTACTCCAGCAAGCTTCACACCAAGTTGTGAACTTGACAGTGTCTGTGAAGGTTTTATTTTCTCCAAATCCTGAAGGGTACATTTTGGAGTGTGGACTGCAAAGGAATCACTCTCAACACTTTGGATAAATGACACTTCCCTCTAGCTGCAGAGGTTGAATTAATCAGCTCTGTTACAGCTTTCTTGCAGAGGGAATTACAGGGAAGTCCTTCGAGTTCAAATTCAGCTCAAGCTGAGCGGAGCTACAACATGCACTACATGCAGAGCCAACTACACAATCGTGAGAGTCGCACTACTGGTCACAAACAAAGCTTCTGTAAGATAAAAATGACCCACTTACACGTAGCTCTCACGTGGCTGTAACAGCTCCAAGAGGAAGAAGAAAAAAGAATATTTAGTGTTCCTGCAAGGCAAAGATATTACAAGGACACAATCTGGTTTAAGGGAAATTTTCAGGTTGGACTTGATGATCTATGAGGTCTCTTCCAACCTTGGTAATACTGTGATACTGTGAAATAAGATCTTTTTCCTGGTCTGAGGTCCTAGGACAGTTTAACTGCGAGTGCGCTCCCCAGACACACCTATTAGTTACTCCCAAGTCCTAAAATGCAATTTTACTACTTGCCCTATAGCTTACCAACTTGCCAATCACCTGCCAGATCTGCAGTGGTGGCTTCTGCAGGAGCTGAGTCCATTTGGCATTCTGAAGTATTTAGCAGATTTCAGGACAGCACCTTGCTGAGCCTGATACTCCACATGAATGGGCAAAACCACAGAATCACAGAACATTAGAGATTGGAAGGGACCTCGAAAGATCATCTAGTCCAATCCCCCTGACACAGCAGGATCACCCAGACCAAGTCACACAGGAACACATCCAGGTGGGTTTTAAACATCTCCAGAGAAGGAGACTCCACAACCCTCCTGGGCAGCCTGTTCCAGTGCTCTGTCACCCTCACTGGGAAGAAGTTCCTTCTGATATTGATGTGGAACCTCCTATGTTCCAGCTTACACCCATTGCCCCTTGTCCTATGACCAAACGACATTGAGAAGAGCTTGGCTGTGACTGCAATCTTTGAAGGGGAACAGTGCCTTCCATTGTATCTTCATCCCATAAAACAGATGTGGTTTGAAAAGTTGCAAGGAGACGTAATCAGCTTGGAATTTGCATAGTGCAGTTCCTGACCTCCAGTTAACTAGCGTCACCGAAGTCATTAAAACTGCTTGAAGTGAAATAAAATTATATGTGCAATCACATGAAAATCTTGAATCTTAAGGTCTCTTTTGGGAAAGCTTTTCCCTGCCAGCCTTTCTTTCCCATAGTTAAACTTCTGTGCAAACATTTAAAGCAACTTCTACTAGTGAGTTTATATTGACAACCAAAAAGCCCCACGGATACAAACAAAAAGGTTTGAAACAGACACAAAACCAAAAGGTTTCCTCAGGTACCATGGACTACTGTCTTGTTTTTCTTCTCCTTGTCTAATTTTTAAATCCTTCTCATAGCTTTGACTAGTAAGTGGAGATTCCATTTGTGCCCTCATAGAAGAGAATCCAGCTTTTATCAGGGAAAGATTAGAAAAACCCTTATATGAATCTTACAGTTTTAATTAGAAGCCAAAAATATTGAACTCACAGGCAAAGTCTGACCCAGTGTATTTTGGACGACTGTAGGAGTCCAGTCAGAGGCCAGATAATGAAACCTCAGGGAATTTCTCCTTTCCATGGATCCCTACTCTCAGTCTCCATGCACAACTCAGCTAATCCCTAGAACTTCATTTGGTTACTGAACCAAATGAACCACCATGTTGAGGACCAGAAACTACTCCCAATAGTATTTTATTTGTAATTTTCTATACCAGAGTTTGGTTCTGTTCATTAAGACTTTCTTCTCTGGTAGAATTTGGTGGAACCTTTCCCACTACGTTCAGCCAGAGCAAGATACTAGGCAGCATATTCTATTTCCCTGCATATTTTGAAAATTAGTTTTTGAGAATTCATTGTGTCGCTGAAGTGATAAAATTCCATGTGATTTCTTTGGGGACAGGGTATTAGCAGACCTGTTTATTTTGTATAGAGCAGGTTTCTTTCCCCAGGCCCAGACTTAAGGAGATGGCAGCAGCCAGTAAACACAGGCATCTGTCTGTTTTCTTTGTTGATGCTGAATTTTCCTGGTTTTTTTAATCTCTTCATATCTTTGTATTTGGACATTTTTATCAGCCAGAATGCTATTTACAATCCTGAGAAGCAGTTGTTTCTACTTCTGTAGCATCCATTCAAAAAGCAAGAGTATGGGTTCCTCTCTTCCTTGCTTGTTTTTACAGGACTAAACAAGCCTGAACTTTTTCATAATGAAGAGAAACATCTAGAAAGGATATCACAACACATGAGCCAAGCAGAAATAACTTCTTTCAGGCCGAATCAACTGCCTCAGTGCAAGGGAGTATCTATGGAGTATCAAGGGAGTATTCATTCTGAAATGTAGATGCCTTAATCAGGGCACCTCCAAAGAGCTTCAGTGTGTGCTAGATTCACAGCTTTCTTCTAGAGTCATGACTGGGAAGAAGATGCTGTTGTCTTTCTTCCTTATTATTTTCTGTGAAGAGATCATTCTGTCACTCCTGAGTCCTCAGACTACCAGCTCATGATTTGGACTGTACCTGTCAGAAGCTCCCAGACCTGGCAGACAGTTTGAGGTGGGGCTGCCACAACTACGTGGCAAGCACAGCACAAAAGGCCTGATGCTGTGCCCCTCTCTGGCTGATGAGGATGAAAGCCCACAGTGGAAAACATGTGAATGTGTGTTTATGCATCCTGATCCCAGTGTCCCCTGCTGCTGGCCCTGGGAAGTAGGCATTCCCAGGCTGCTGCCTTAGTCCAGTGGCTGCTTCTCTGACCTGAACACACAGGTACAAACGTGCACGCACTGCACACACACATTGGACATTGCCAGACACAACCACCTGTTTGCATATTTTATCCCCTTTTCCCTCTATTTTTCCACCACCCTTGTTCCATCCCAAATGACTTTGATAACTTGCGTTGTTACACCTCTGGATCTCTTCCTGACATCCCAACATCCCATCCCTAAACATCTCCATAGCAACTATCTTACATGCCCAAAGCTCTCTTCCCAGCATATCACACATCCAGAGGCAGGAACATCCTCCCTCAGTCTGTAAGGTGGTTCAGGGAGGGCTTCCTAGGCAGCTGGAGCCGATTGCTCAGCCCCTGCTCCGCTGGCACTGATTAGGTGCCCGTGTTCCTGTGCCTAACATTGCTCCCCTTCTCCTTCATGTTCATTGAGACTAGCTTTAAATAGAAGTTGCACTTTGCACAGGAATCATCACTCGCTAGGCTAAAGTGATTATAAGTCAATAGTTTTGCTCTTGATTACAAGATGAGTCTTGTTGTCATCCAAGAGCAACCTAGGTCTTCTGGCAGTGTGGTGATGTCAGATACACATCTAAAACCAAGAGCCACCTAAAACACATCTAAAACCAAGAGCCACCTAAAACACACACCTAAAACCAAGAGCCTTGCTTTAAAGTCTGTCATTCCATCGCACTTTCACAGATAAGTAGGACAGTCTCTTCTCTCATTAATGCTTTGTGTATGGCTTAGAGCACAAACCAGAGGCCAGGTCTCCTTCCGGGTGACTGAATCATCAGATAACTGACTCATTCTCACAATCCCCATCTGTCGTGGGGATTCTTTCCTCTCGAATGCTAATCCTTTGATATCTGCACAAAATGTAGTGCTGCCAGCACAGTCTCCAGCCAGAGAGATCTGTCAGGTCATCATATGCCTCCTGGACTGAGTCCCTGTTTGAGGAATAGCACTGTACAATTCACTGTGGGCTTCAATGTGAGGTGGTTGCTGAGCTTTTGTAGGTGCCAAAACTCACAGCGAAGAATGGTCAAATAACCCGGGCAGTCCTTGACATTGGAAACAAGAATACCTGTGGACTTAAAGTATCTCGAGGGTTACATGGGAATTTTTGACAGCTGAATTTTCTATGTCTATCAAATTTGGAACAAAATGACTGAGAGAGCCTACCCGACTGCATCTGTAAAGCCTATCTGGCATCTATATTTACTGGGAATCTACCTTGTGAGCCTGATGTGTTGTGTGGAGCTTATCTTTGCAGTCCAAACATAGGGTCCAAGCACAGGTAGAAACACCCTGCTCTAAGCAGCCAGGCCTGTGAGCTTTCACACCCCAGCCCAGCACCTGTGCAGATGTGTCCCTGAAGAGCAGAGATAAAAGCATGTGCACCTGGCATCCATTCAACAAGACAGCCACAACCTCAGGTAGTGAGTCATTCACTGAGTCACTGCCTGAATGAGAGATATCACCTGTTTCTAGCATTCCAGCCTAAGAAACTTGAAACATCTTTTTTTTACTTTACTAGAGGAGAAATATGCTCAATACTACCAATTATAATCCTTCTGTGCCCTGGAAAGTCTCATGCAACAACCCACTAAATTGTATCACACCCATAGAAAAAGTACAACCTGCTATAGGCTTTTCTTGCCTGGTTAATGTACAGATGTGGGGTTTTCATTTTACTTTATGTGGGGTTTTCATTTGATTTTCTTCTGTGAGGTTAACGAGCAGATGAAGAAAATCAGTTGTATTTTGGATAGCAAACAAATATTTCTGTCACCAAAAGAATAAAATGCATGAGTGTCTCCTTGGAAAGATTAAATGATCCTATAAGTTCTGCTCCAATAGACTGACATTAAGGAAAAAAAAGCCCAACTGATGTGAACATACTGAAAGTTTATGGGTTTTTTTTTTAATCCAAGGTTCCCCAGGGCTTTTTGCAGCCATTATTCAATAAAAGCTTCCTCACAGCCTTGTGAGAAAGACAAGCACTATCCCCACTCTCTGTATAAATAAATGAGCTCAAGCAAGAATAAATGACACCAGGTAACACAGGGAAGCTTCAATTCCAATTTACTACAGTATCTGCTCCACTGGAAGATAAGGCTGATATCACAAAATTCCTGTGCTATTTAATAGTCAAAGTGTATGAAATGACTTCTCAGCGGATTCATCATTAACATACAGAACTATCTTTCCTCCTACAGACAGCAAACCTATGTAATTAACCTGAGCTCCATTTATCAGGCATTTTTAAGAAACAGAAGGCAGAGAAGACGAACTTTCCTCTTTCCCATTAACCAAGCTGTCCCAAGGGAGAAATGATAGACAGTGTCACAGCCATGCCTAAGCACTGTGCCCTAAAAGACAAGATTATTTCACCTGCAGTTTAACAAGCTGCTGGTAATTGACTGGAGATTCTCACTGCAAATGGGATGTAAAATGTGTCAGCCCAGACTTCAGGCTAGGTTAATGCGAGGAAAAATGTTTTCCCTGGCATTTGACAGAGAAGGAGCAAGCACCTTGGCAGCTACCTGCCTTGGCTGATGTGCAGTAACTTACTAAGATTCAGAAACCCCACCAGTGTGCCTGGATCATTAGAGGCAAAACAACATATCACCCTGATTAAAATGCAGCCCTGGAAGCTGCCCTTCAGCAGCAATGGCTCTTACAGAAAGGAGAGTGATTATGTGGAGTCATGAGTTCACTTTATAGACGGAGGAATAGCATTAATGATCGAGCTCTTGAAAACAGAGAAGCATGTGCAAAGCTTTCCTTGTAGAACAGGAGATTACGCTGGCAGTGCTGAATAAAAGCTTGTTATGTACTAAAATGGTTTATTTTTAGTGGGTCTTCTTTAATGTCTTTTATCTGCACCTACTATTAAGCATTACAAGAACCAGCATCACTTTTATTGTGTACTCGTGTTCTTCTTGAGAAAACAAGCACTGGCGTTAGGGGCAGCAGGTTGATTCTATCTGTTCCACCCTATTTCAGGACTGCTTCAAGGCAGAACTGGACAGGGAGCTGCACAGGGTGCAAGACTGACAGGGAGGAAGGGCAGAAGGCACGAATGTCACAGCCTGGGAGCCACCTTGCTCAGGTAAGAGCTGTGGGGAACCAGGCTACCTACTGCTCTTGCTGCCATCGGTGGAAGGGCAAAGGGTTGTGAGCTGTATGTTGCTGCAGAGGCAGCTCTGACACATGCTGTAAGCACTCCTCTGTCCCTCCGTGCCACTCAGATGCTGCAGGGGCTGCAAGCCCAGCTCCCCTGGGTCTTCCCTCAGCTAGCCATCCTGCTCTCTGACATTCTGTACCTTGCACAGCAAGGAACCCCAGAGTGAATGTGCACTGACCTTCCTTTTCAGCTGCTGTGACTGTGCTATCCTGGTTCAGAGACTTTCCCACGCTAAACCAGTTGTCAGGATGAAAGAGGCCTTCAATCTCCCCTGCATTTAGTTTTGATTTCTAGGAAGTGAAAGCCACTATATTTGGAGCGTGCTACAAATAAGTCCCTAATAAACCAGTGAGCAAAGGCAAACGCTACAGTGGAGAGGAAACTCTGGCTCCATTTGCTGTTGTCTCTCCTGTATTTATCTACGTTAACAAATCGTCCTATTTAAGTAGGAGAGTATCAGGGAGCTTTGGGGAATCAGAGCATGTTGAGGAATTGCAGTTTTACAACTAGAAGCCAATCCTGAAATAGTCTTATGCTGCATATCCTCAATCATTTGCTTTCTGTTCTAGCAGAATGGGTGCTAGAGAGGGAAGCACAGCAGGCTGCATCCTAGGGTGATCCTCAGAGGATGGTACAGCCAGCAGTAGGTAGGAGCCCAAGAAATCCATCACAAGCCTTTTGCAAAATCTCCTTTTCAGCCTTCCGCTGGAGGTGATGCTTTGCTCTGTGGTGGTGATAGTGCTAATCAGAGCGTTACTGCAAAGTCTGACATTCTTCCAAATGTTTCTGACAGCTCCATTCAGCTCTTGGGCTCTAACTAATAACCAACATGATCTAAAACCCCTGTAGAACCACAATGTTGCAGAATGGTGGGGATTGGAAGGGACCTCTGGAGACCATCTAGTCCAACCTCCCTGCTGAGAGCAGGATCAACCTAGAGCAGGCCACACAGGACTGCAGCCAGGCAGGTTTTGAAAGTCTCCAAAGAAGAAAACTCCACAAGATCTCTGGGCAGCCTGGTCCATACATAGATTCTCTGTAATGGGTTTCAGAAGCATCCTTGAAGTCAAAGCATGACGAAGCAGACTCTGAAATGCACTCTGAATCTAAGAAGACACTTTTAAAGGAATTGTTTATTACTAGTATTGTGTGGACAAGTCACTAAAAAGAAAACAGTCCAAAGAAATGTCTCATATATGAAAATAAGCAGAAAACCAGGGAAAGAATAAACAGAAACAAGGAAAGAATAGCTTTGTGAAAGTAACTGCCTTCCATTTAAAAACCTGCGCTTCTCCTGGGAGTTTCTGCATTGCCACTGGATATAAAGGCAGTACAGATATTCCTGGTTTTCTAATTCTAAACTGGAGGCAGCAAAACCAGGGGCAGCCTAAGAATGCTTCTTAGTGAAAAGGGAAGACAAGACATCAGGTACTAAAGCATTTGACTGAAATCCAGAGCTCAACATTTCTTGACAGCAATTAGAGTATTCAACAAGGTCATTCTGCCTAAAAAGACAGAATGTCAGGGTAGTATTTGCAAATAAAATGTCTGGGGATTTTTTTTTAGTTTGCTTCTCTGTGGATGGTCTATAGTGGGGATTTCACCCTCATAGCCTAGATGATGCCAACAACTGTTGTTCCTTCTCCATATTTGCAGCCGGTTCGTTGTCAAGCACCCGCTTGCACAGTGTGAGTGAACTTCAGCGAAGAGTAGTTTGTGTGAGCAGATCAGGCTGTGTGCAGGCCAGGCTCTTCTGGGTGGTGCACAGTTCTTGTCAACAGTTTTCAAAAGGACATTCAGTCAGAGGAAGCACTTGCCAAGAATAGGGAGTACTTAGTATGTCAGCCAGACCACTCTGGAAAATCAGGCTTCCAAAACAAATCTGGCGTGACTCGCACCACTGGGGCACGGCTTTGCCCTAAGCAGTGTCTGCAGAATCAGTCTGCTCCTTCTGGAAAATGCATGAGCCAGCATTCCACCCCAGAAGACAAAAGGGGTGGTGAAGACTCAGTTCTTCCACCCTGCAAGGCAGCCACATTGCCAGCTCACTGTTTGCCTATGAGACACAGAGATGTTTGTCTGGCAATGTCACTGCACAAAGCCAGGTGGGTGAGCTCAGAGCTTTGCCACCACTGGTCTCGTGGCATCTGGCAGAGACTATTATCCATTCCCACCTTAGAAATACACATTTAGAAAGATGTCTCCTCACCTTTGCGCACCCACTAACATAAATGCACGGAGAGGGGAATTGCTCAGACCTTCAGAATGTGTTTCCAGCTGGGCACTCTATGCAGGACTCTTGCTCCCTGCCTAGGAAGGACTGGCTGAGGCACCCAGTCTTTATTGTTGATCAAGTAAGATTTATTACTGTGAAAATATCTCTTCTGGAATTGAGTCTTTCGGAGTACTGAAGGCCAAATATTGCAAAAGAATGGCAAACAAGAACATTTTAGCAGGTAATATGCGGACACTTGAGCTCATGTTTTTTTCTCAGAAGAGATCCTTGGCTTGTGGTCAAATGATTTTGGATACTAATCTGCCAAAAATAATGTGGTGACTTGCATTCCAGTGATGGGATTGTTACTGCACAGATAATGCTTCAGCCAGCATGAGAGAATGTGGTTTAGTAGGTCATGCCCTTGAGGGATATTTTTAATGGGAAATGTCTTTTATAAAACCAGGAATGAGTAAAATACTAATTCCTCATGCCTCTCTGCAGTGAGAACACCCAAAGTCACACTGACATCAGTTGGTATTTTTCTATTCTGTGAGCATAATTTTGCATCATGCTTAATCCTAAATTGGTTCACAGCATCTTCTTACACTTCGTATTCTTGTAGCCATTAAATGTGTAATTAACGCTGGTGTTTAACTGCAGATAACGGCCTCATGCTGTAGGTTGCAGGAGTATCCTGACAATCAGTGACTTTCTCGGGTTATTGCTGCCTAAATCAACTGGCTCCACTGCAGAAATAAAGCAAGTTTGTAATAATTGTAAAGCTTCCACACAAGAACTACCCAAGGCTGATGCCAAAAGCATTAGCCCTGAAGGTTAAAGCTCACAGATGGAAGGGGCTCTTTGATGCCATCTACAGAAGACACTGGAGGGAATGAGACGGGCAGGAAGCTTTGGCAATTCAGGTCAGACCAAGCAGCCTGGGGCTTGGCCAGAAACCCTTTGAATTTCTAAATGTAAAGCCAGTGACCCCTCTTGTCTGACCAACTGTGGTCCAATTGGCAACCTATAGCCGTATCTGGCATGCAGAACCCTTCCATCTGGTTTCTGCCCTGGAGGAGATGGGATAGCTATTCAAGTATGAATGGCACTTGAAAAGTGCCTCCTCCAGAAGCTATGTATGAACTGCCATAGCACTGCTGGTGCCTCAGGCATGCAGGGGCAGCAGATCAGGAGACAGGTTTTCCAGTAATTGCTGCCTCCTCCCACTTCCCCCTCCCTGCCTACAGCAGCAGATCTCCCTGAGACAGGCACTGGGTGCAGCTGATACTGCTCTTGGCAGCAAGAAGGTGAGGTAGCAACAGCTTCCAGGAGGTGAGTGTGGCTGGGAGAAAAAGAGACTAAAAAATGACAAAGAATTGAGTGAACTCTGCCTTGTCCAAACTCTCAGTTCAGCGACTCAGGCCACAGCAAGGTTTGGATGTCTCCTCAAACGGAAGGCTATGACTGGTGCTCAGACATTGCTCGAGGGTCCTAGCAGAGCTGAAACTCAGGCTTTGGTCTGAAGACTTGCTCTCCCCTTTGTCTGGACTTCACTGACCAGAAGCCTTCTTGGCTGTGGAGCACCATCTTGCCTCGGGCAGTCATTGCCTGGAGAACTAGACAATGCAGACAGGGACAGCACGTCCCTTAGAGCTACTGGGGTAGGTAAGGGAGTCTTTATACCAAGTGGACCAAGCACAGAGGCAGAATGACACGGAAGAGTGAATCACAAGACAGAAACACCATGACTGCTGCTGGCAGTGCTGCATCTACACGGAACACACCAAACCAGGAACATCTCCAAAGCTCCTTTACAGAAAGCAGGTGGCTGGAAACAGATCTGCCTGTAAACAGCCCTGGGTCTAGGAACCTTGCTCATTCATTTACGGCTGGGGAGCACTTTGTGTGGTCAATGCATCTGGCTGCTTCACAAATGCTTTTAGAGAACATTCCAGCATTTGTGAAAAACAGTATCAGGTTCGAGTGTTTGTTTTCCAGAGAGATCATGTACTGGTGTTCTTTTGTAGTGACTATTTCTATTGTACCAGATGAGTGATGGAGCATTAATCAGCTTATCTGATGGCCTCTCTGTGCTACAGTGACATATTCTCATGCCATTGCTATTGATCTGTTACTGCCCCATTAGCTTACAGAATTGACTTATGGAGCACTTTAGGAAAAGCAGTTACTACATAAAAGTGTCCTGCATTTTTATTAATACACTGGAGCTAAATACTCAAGGGTTGGCTTGACACCACTGATATACGAGAAACTGTGACCCATCTGCGGCGTGGGCTTCTAGTCATGCGATACACCTGCATCTCCCTGTGGAGTTAGCACTGACCCAAAATGGGATGTCCATTGCTTGTAGCAATGCTTCTCCATCAGACACAGACCAGCTGTCTATAGGCTTAGAAAAAGACAACACAGACTCCAAGTACACCGCACGCTGACTTTAACGATGTTTGCAGCTCTCAGCAAGGCACTTCCATTACTGACACCAAGTGTCTCTGTCCACTCTGTCCACTCTGTCCACATAAAGAAGGTTTAGTGAAGAATTTTTTTACACAGCCCACTTCAAGGAATTAAAACAATAAATTTAGAGCCTCAGAAATATCTCAAGTCCTACTTTTGGTTCAGTAGACATGTAATGCAGCTTCTTTTTCACTTTCATGTCTGGAAACTGAACATACTCTCACTGAAAACAGGCAAAAAATACTCCACTGGTGTGCCAGGAGGACGATCAATCCTCACAGCCCACACTGTGTCAACAGGGACCTAAATAAACAACATGTCTTTTATAGGCAGGATTGGTTTTGAGAAGAGCTGAAGCAAATAACTGCAGAAAATCTATGCTGGGTCAGCAATGGCTCTTACATGGCTGGGTCAGAGCGTAGACACCAAGCAAACTCCATGGCCCCCACAGCACACAGCCACATGCTGCTGCCTGCATCCCTGCCCTTGCTCTCTGTCTGCCTTTGCATCTGGTGAGGAGAGCAGCCACACTAGCAGGAGGCCTCCCAAGCATGGGGTTAAGAGCAAAGAAGAAACCCAGCTGTGGGGAGCCTGCAGCACTGCCTTGTCTCACCTTTTTCCTGGTCAGCACAGGAGATGGGAGGGAAAAGTAGAGCTGGCACTTACTGGATCTTGGCATGGAAGTGGCAGAGCCATGACTGCCCCTGCTGAGCAGGGGATTTGCTCAGCCTCAGGGCTCCAACTGGTCATGGAAGATGACACTTTAGCAAGAAGCTTTGCTGCTGCCTTGAAATTGATTTGTTTTTATGACCCAGGATGAGGGGAAAAAAAATATATTTAGTCTTTTTCAACTACGGGACAGAAAAATCCAGTTGCCTGCTTTGCTGAGGTCACTGAACCTACCTTGCTTGCTGGGGCTGGAATGAATGAATGAAGCAGCTTTGTGCAATGCATGGTGATGGACTACCAAGGAGATCCCAATGAGAAGACCAAGAGGAAGGTGCCTGTCTGCTCCAAGTGCATGCAGCTCATTTGAATCATCTCTTTTGTGCCTCTCAGGCACCAATGCAGTAACTCCTAGCAAGCCAAATTGTATTAGTTTCAGAGATGAGAAAAATAACCACTGTATAGCACCCAGAGATGGTGAGTCCCTCCCAGAGAGAAGACTCGAGGTATGGCTGATGCCTCTGTTAACAAGTGAAATGGAATCGACTCAAACCCCACATTGTCTCTCTCAGTCAGATATGCATATCACAGGCTACATCTTAGAAAGAGATTACAGCTTTGTTCTTAATTTAGACACAAGCTGCAGCACAAAATCTACCAGAGCCTTAGTGAGTGTGAGCTGTATTTCAGGATTCACAGGTCCTTTCTGAGCTTCTGAGAAAGGCTCAGCTTCTCTTGAAATTAGTGGTGCTAAGAACCAAGCTTTCTTCTTGACTGTCTTCCGTGCCTTCCATCAGTTACTGACAGTTCTGAACACGACCACCTTTTAGTGTAGCAATGACTGCAGATGGTTCCCAGAAATGGACTCCTGTGGGTAACACATCTCTTCATCTTTCTCTGGGTAGGGATCTCTCAGATTTGGAAAACAGTTACAACACAGAATCTCAAATGTTTGGAAAAATAGGCTTGGAAAACTATGCATTTGGGGAACCAGTGAAGAGAGGAGAATGAAGTTTTTAAACTGCTTATACTTTCTCCTTAGCTTTGGCAGTGTCTCTCCACAGCACGCTGTTTAATTCCGTGCGTTCTCCAAAAAAGTGCATTTTCCGTTATCAAGATCATTCATATTACATCGCAGAATCTTTTCAGTAGCAAAAGATCTTTGAGACCATCTAGTCCAACCATTAGCCTCACTCTATCAAGACCACTGCTAACCATGTCCTTAAGCACTACATCTACAAAACTTATAAACACGTCCAGGGATGGCGATTCCACCACCTTCCTGGGCAGCCTGGTCTAATGCCTGATGACCCTTTCAATGAAGATTTCTTTTCCTAAGGTCCAACCTAAGCCTCCCCTGGTATAACTTGAGGCCATTTCCTCTTGATCTGTCACTTGCAACTTGTGAGAAGAGATCCAACCCCCACCCCTACAACCTTCTTTCAGGTAAACGGCAATAAGATTGTCCCTCAGCCTACAATTTTCAGACTACATAACCCCAGCTCCCTCAGCTGCTCCTCCTAAGACCTGTTCCACAGATCCTTCACAACCTTGTTGCCCATCTTCAGACCCACTCCAGCAACTCGGTATTTTTCTTCTACTGAGTTGTTCAAACTGAACCCAGTACTCAAGATGTGGCCTCACCAGTACCGAGAGTACAGGGAGACAATCACTTCCCTACCCTTGCTGGCTACACTGTTCCTGATACAAGCTCTGGCAGAGGGGTTGGACTTAGATATCTTTCAAGGTCACTTCCAATCCATAATATTATGTGATTCTGTGAATGCCATTTGCCTTCGTGACCATCTGAGCACACTGATGGCTCATATTTGACCAGTTATCAGTCAATACTGATAATCAGGCAACTTTCCAGCCACTCAAAGCCTGTAGCATTGCATGAGGTTGTTGTGGCCCCAGTACTGAAACCTGCAGAACACCATTTGTGACCGGGTGCCATCTAGATTTAATTCCATTCACCACCAGTCTTCGGGTCTGTCCGTCCAAGCAGTGCTTAACCCAGCAGATCAGAAGCCCATTGGAGGTGTGGGTAGCCAGTTTCTCATGAGAATTCTGTGGGAAGCAGTGTTATAAGGCTTTACAGCAATCCAGAGAAGACAACATCTACAGCCTTCCCCTCATCTGGTGGGTGAGTCACCTTGTTGTAGAAGGAGATCAGGTTTGTCAAGTAGGACCTGCTCTTCATGAGCCCACAATGGCTGGGCTAGACGGCCTGGCTAATGGTCTGTGCTGTCTTTAGATGTTATGATTTATACACCATACGTGGCATTTATTTAACTTAAAAGAACACATTTTCTTTTCCAAAAGATAGGAGCTGTTCAGCATCACAAGAAGTCAGCAACCAGGCAGTTGGTAATTATCCTGTTTCTTTATCAAGTCTGTGAATCTAAAGTGCACTAATTGGAGCCTTATGCACAACTCCGAGTAAAACCTCATTCTTCAAGCTGCTTGCCTAACTCTTAGATGTGGTAAGCACCACTTCAAGGTGCCAAGCTCCTGTAAGTACTGTGTGCTGTTGTTTAAGCCCCAAGGCTTCTGCATCTGCTAAAAGTTTGATGCATCTGTTACACACGAAGATACGTCTTGTCTTTACCATTCTACCAGTTCAGCCCATTGTACAGCCTCCCTCCTTCTGGGTTAGCATTTCAGTTTCCAAACGATGCCACTGCGTCTGCATTTCTGCTCCACCAACTATTTCCTAATCGCATACATTAACCATTGTTTTGTTTAGGTACACTACTTAGGGTTGAAGATCTCACGGAAAGTTCTAGGACACCTGGGCTGGTTCTTCTGCATATTTTTATCATGATACTTGAAGACACTAGAAGGTATGGGATTTTCTCTTAGAAAAGCAGAAATTAGAATTTTGAAGCCCAGTCTCAGAAGTTAGGAGCTAGAAATGATTTTTTATAATTCTATTCTTTTATTATGAATTTTTAAATGACCGGTTTTTTAACAATTTTACAAAATTCTATTACAATTTTCAGCACATATCAGTGTTGTACATCACAATGTGTCACTAGAAACCAATTGAAAATTGCTGTAGCCTTTTCACTTGTTACAATGAGAATTTTGTTCCTAGACACAGCGTCGATTGCTTTTCTAGATTCTACTGGATAAGACCTGTGGGGTGTTTTGACCTGTATGTCACAGAATCATAGAACATTAAGGATTGGAAGGGGCCTTGAAAGATCATCTAGTCCAAACCCCCTGCCAGAGCAGGACCACCTAGATCATATTGCACAGAAGCATTACAGAGTAATTCCAGATTTACCAGCTTCATCTCTGTTGCATCAGAATTTGATGCAATATTTTGCCTTGGCAACACGGGAACTATTTGTTTGAGGAGCATGACCAGATCCTCATGAGTTAATGAGGACTGATTTGCTCCAAGTGAGGTTCAGATTGGACATTAGGAAAAACTTCTTCCCAGAAAGAGTGGGAAGAGTTCCAAGAGTGTTGGAACAGGCTGCCCAGGTAAAGGGTGAGGCACCAGCCCTGGAGGTGTTAAAAAAATCAAGTGGACTTCGTGTTTCAGGAGAGGGTTTAGTGCAGGGGTTCTCAAACTTTTTAAACAAGGGGCCGGTTCATTGTCCCTCAGACAGTGTCGGGGACCGGGCTATAGTTTGTGCTGCCTGGCTTGTCCTGCCTGGGAGCTGGAGGGAGGGAGGGAGAGACGGGGGAGCCACCCACCTGGCTGATGCCACCGCCCCCCTCCTCAGT
Source organism: Rhinopomastus cyanomelas (assembly GCA_013400115.1). Taxonomy (NCBI): domain Eukaryota; kingdom Metazoa; phylum Chordata; class Aves; order Bucerotiformes; family Rhinopomastidae; genus Rhinopomastus; species Rhinopomastus cyanomelas. The sequence continues at coordinate 85,530 of VXBP01005773.1, forward strand.
CTGGCCACGCAGTTGGCAGGAAGTCATCTGCGGCTGCTCCGTTTACCCCCCACCCCCCAACCTCCACTGTAAATACCAGCGGGCCGCATTGGAGATGTTGGGGGGCCGTATCCAGCCCACGGGCCAGGGTTTGAGAACCCCTGGTTTAGTGGTTAGGGGTTGTAGGACAGATGGTTGTACTTGATGACCTTTAAGGTCTTTTCCAACTTTGATGATTTTATGATTCGTCTTGAAATATGCACCAAGAGCAATAAAATAAACGAGTATTTTCCCCAAAGTTTTTGTGCTACAATTGATTTTTGAAAAATCAAAACTAACTCCATGTGGCTCTTCTGCATGAAGACGTGTACCTACTCAAGCTGAGGCAGATACCACAGAAGAGAGACTGGAGAATGTGCACTGCAAAACATGAGAATGTCTGCAGGTGTTTGCGCTGAGCGGCTGAAAACTCACAGCCATATGTTCTCTGAATCTTTGTGAAAACAAGAGAATGAAAAAATCCTTTGTGGATCTCCTTAAAATAAAGATCTTTTTTGGTAAATCACCCACTTCTAAGCTGACTTAGCTTTCTATCTTAATGCTTGGTATTTTTTACAGTGTTTAAAATAATGAGGTAACATCTGCTCACATCCCACACAAGCATTTAAACTTTTCAATAAATAAAAACTATATTAAGTGCTAAAGAAAGAGGAACAAAAATAGTTACATGTGCTGGGTGATATGTTAGGACCCAGAAGCAGAATTTGTGTGTCTCCCAAACCACTCCCCTCTACCCCACTGTAGGAGGGTCCTGGTGGATCACCAAGCAGGAGGTGACTGTTAGATGTATATGAGTGATTCATGTTAACATGTAAATAGTTCCCGTAATTTATCGGGTGTATTTTGGGGGAGGAATGTTGTTGTATTTATTATTTAAGTTTTCTTTGCCATGCTTGGGGTATGTACTTCGGTAAGGCATCTTCTTTACCCTTTAACCCTAAAAGCACTGCTTGCTTGTTCCTATTTAATAAATTATTATAATTGGTTAAGACAAACCTGTTTTAGGTCAATTTACTCATAACATGACTCAGGCAGTTCAGGCCAGCAGTGGAGGAGAGAAGATCCATGGCTCCTGTGCTCTGATCTGCTGCCCAGCCCACCTGCTGCCAGACCACTGGCCTTCTCCTGCCCGCTGCCCTCTAGTTAAGCTTTAATCAGCTGTTACTGTTGGATCTGGAGGGGATCTGTCTCGCACTTTAAGGCGTTTTGTTTTGCCTTGGACTGGTTCTAAGTGTGATTCTGTTTTTGCAAGGGGGAAGTGGGCTGAGGGCTTTTGGGTACGCGGTTGCCAGGTGAGCGCCAGCAGAGCGGGCCACCGGCAGGGTTCCGATAGCCAAGCGCCCGGTGCACGCGGGAGAGGGGCGCGTGACTGGCCGCGCCACTTTCCCCCCCTTCCTTCTCTTCCGGCACGGCGCGGTGCGGAAGTGAAAGCAGCCGCGTGCGTGCGCCTGTTGGTGCCATGCTGTGGTGAGAGCCACTAGGGACTGGAGGCCAGATTTACACCAAATTGCCTTCAGTACGTAGTTCTTCTCTTACACCATCTCCCTACATTTCCGTTGGGATTTTCTTTCTTCTTCTAAATTTATTTTGTTATGAATAAAAGTACAATTTATTGAAATTTTCAAATTTTATACTCCCTTCCTGTATTGGTGGGAGGGGACTCGAACCATCTGTTCTGGAGGGTTCTGCCTTTAACCCTCAAACCAGCACATTACAAAAAGCTGATTTTAAAGCCAGCTTACAAAAGTGTGGCATGCTCATGCTTGCTCGCTCATCACCCAGACAAGACTTCCATTGCTATGACTCTGTTAGCTGTGTAGGCAACCTACAAGGTTAAAGCTCCATGACTAACTGCTCGCCCCAGTTCAGAATAGGAACCTTTCAAAAGTGCACTTTAGCTAACCCAGAATACTGTCTGGTGGGGTTTTTTGGTTTTTTCCATTCAATGGGACAAGTTTAAAATAAACAAAATGCCTAATGTGGGAAGTTGCATTCTGAGGTCCTTCTGGGGCCAGGAAAATCAAGGGCAGCTGTAGCTTCACTTCCACTTCACTGAGACTTTGGTTTAGGGTGCTCCCCAGAGCTGGGGATGGCCTGATTTCAAAGTGCCATTCTGTTTCAAGACAAGGCAGCAGATGTCATCCGGAGATGTGTTTGAAATCTTCTCAGCCCAGCGACTTTGTGACTCTGGTTTTCGATTCACTGGCCTTACTCAGTTCAACTCAACAAGAATAACACTGAATAGTCACTGGAAACAAAGGATCTTATTGTCTTCGCGGTATCACAGTAATGATAAGGTTGGAAAAGACCTTAAAGATCACCCAGTCCAACCTACATGCAAATACACCAAGTAAACCTCACGTCTAACACTATGTGTTAAACCTAACTTCCTAACACTATGTTTGAGTGAGCAGCAAGGGAGGAACACTCCTGGGCTGGAGTTCAGGATGGGTGAGGTGGACAACAGACAACACCGTGTCACAGCTGCAAAAGCCATTCAGAGCAATCAGAATGACCAGGACCTTAGGTGTAGGTGAAAAACAGGTGTGGGAGGCCATACCTAACCATCCAACTAAGGTAACAGGATAAATGAGCCCTGAATAGGTGAGGATTAAAGTAGGATGAGAGTAAAGGCGGGTAGACGTAATGGAACAACTAAAGATACCTGTGATGTCCCGTTGGGGCTAACAGGGAGACAGCAAGTAAACCATGGTAAGTGAGAGAGAAGAGAGTATGGGAAGAAAGAAAAGCTTTGACTTGCTTTGTTTTACAGGTGCCAGAAGGAAATAATGCAGCGTTCCTTTTGTTCTTTTCCTCTATGGTTGTGAATGGGAGAGTGAGAAGATAAGTTTCTAATGTGTTCATCTAGAGAGGGAGAAGTCTGGAAACCAACCCTTGTTTTGATCTTTATTGGTTCTGGTGGGAGGAAGGAGAGCAGATTTTATTTGCATGTCAGTTGGGGGAGCAGTGAGCAGAGTGGGAGGACAGCAAAACCTTTTGTAGGTTTCTGAGACAAAGAGAGCTGTGAAAACTCACAATCTAACCTTGCCTCATTTGCTCATTATTGTGTGGGGCACAGAGCAGAATGAAAACCTCCCGTGTCTTTGGCTGAGAAAAGCCACATTTATTAACGTTGTCGTGTCCTCGTGCTTATTGTACCTGCTGCATGTTTGTATCAGTGTTCAATAGGAGTGTATGCATAACTTGCACTGGGGTTAATGTTTAATAAGCTGGTTCTAAATAGGGAAGGAAGGGGAAATAGGATGGTTTTATGAGGAAAAAGAAGAAATTAGTGAAAGGAAATTATTTTTTCTCTTTTTTTTCTTTTTTTAAAGTGATTTGAAGAAATTAAAGCAATGGCTTTTGTATGTGTTCATACAAAACACCAGTCCCTACAGGAGTCCATTGCTGAAGTTTCTTCATCCTGTTGAAAAGCACTAGTCTTTATTTCCCATCCTTTGTCAATGTTCCAGTTGATAAAAGGTCCTTTCAGTTTTTCTTAAATTAAATGAAAGGATTTCCTGAAATCCTGTGGCCATTTAAGGTGGCTTTTTTATGTAACCTTTGGCATGTAGTCTGGTCAAAGGCTTACTGGAAATTCAAATATACTATCCCCATTGTCCCTGGGGAGCTACAGAACTCCAGCAGGCCAGGGAGGCAGGACACTCCTTCACCCCAGCCATGCTGGCATTTTTTCAATAGAGTGTTTATTCATCTATTCACTAATCCCTTTATTATATTCATTTGCTACCTTTTTCCCATGAATCAGACTCACTGGTCATTAGCTACAGCTTCCCGACTCCAGCATTTGCTGTAGGTAGCCAATACTTATGCAATTTTACATCTCATTTCCTTCCGAAGCCTTGGGTGGATGCCATCTGATAACTGGTGATTTACTACTATTTAAGTCTTCCAGTTGAAGTGTGCCTGTTTCAAACCAATCTATGTCCTCTGCTATAAAGAATGTTTAGGTTGTGGGACTCTTCCCAAGATGGAATCAAAGAATCTACTGAGTTTCACCCATAGTTAATGGACTCTAACAAGGGCACATGCAAAGTCATGCATGTGGGCAAGAACAACCCCAGGTACCAGTATAGATTGGACACTGACCTGTTGGAGAGCAGTGTAGGAGAGAGGGACCTGGGGATCCTAGTAGACATCACAATGGCCATGAGCCAGCAATGCACTTTTGTGGCCAAGAGGGCCAACAGCATTCTGGGGTGGATCAGAAGTGGGGTGGCTAGCAGATGGAGAGAGGTTCTTCTCCCCCTCTACTCTGCCCTGCTGAGACCACATTGGGACTACTGTGTCCAGTTCTGGGACCCTCAGTGGAAGAAGTACACGGAGCTACTGGAGGGAATCCAGTGTAGAGCAACGAAGATGATGAAGGAAGTGAAGCACCTCCTTTATGAGGAGAGGCTGGGGGAGCTGGGTCTCCTTAGCTTGGAGAAGAGGAGACTGAGGGGTGACCTCATTAATGTCTACAGATATGTGAAAGATGGGTGTTAGGAGGATTGAGCTAGGCTCTTCTCAATGTCATCTAGTGATAGGACAAGGGGCAATGGGTGTGAGCTGGAACATAGGAGGTTCCACATCAACCTAAGAAGGAACTTCTTCCCAGTGAGGGTGACAGAGCACTGGAACAGGCTGCCCAAGGGGGTTGTGGAGTCTCTTTCTCTGGAGATGTTTAAAAGCCGCCTGGATATGTTCATGTGCAACTTGTTCTAGGTGATCCTGCTGTGCCAGGGTGATTGGACTAGATGATCTTTCGAGGTCCTTCCACTCCCTAATGCTCTGTGATTATGTGATTCTGTGTTTTGACACATGCTTGAGCAAGAGAGCAACGTGGCTGCAAGCACGGGACAAAAGGGCCAGAGCAGCCTTCTGGGAAGCAGTGAGCCATGCGAATGGCCATCCTACACACAAGTGGCACTTTGACTCTTCTGCAGGTGGCATGAAGGCAGCTGAGATTGATTGCGGAGTTGAGCTGGGTGTGTGCTGCAACCCGGTACATTCTGTTCACGTTGAACTTAATTGCCCACTGGCACAGTAACTGTATTGATGCTGCTGCCCAGGTGTTGACAGCGGGGGGCTCTGAGGGTGGCTTCTTTAAGAAGAAACCAGAGGCTGCTCCTGAATTGAAGAGAGACAGTTCCAAGTGGCTCCAAAACGGACCCAAAACAGGATGCAGCTGAGCCTGTAAGCCAAGCTGGTGGCACCTCTGCAAAAATACGTGTAAGAAAGGGTTAAAGACATGCACAGCACCTGTGAAAGAAAGGAGTGAGGAAACAGGAGAGAAATAGGCCTGGAGGCACTGAGAAAGAAAAAAAATCAAAGAATCATGTTTACAAGTTCCAGGTAGTTGTAGAGAGTTGTAAGTTCTCCCCTGAGCTTTCTTCTTTCTCTCCAGGCTAAACAATCCCAGTTTCCTTAGCCACTCCTCATAAGGCTTGTGCTCAAGGAGGTGCTCCAGGAATCCAGAGCAGAGATTTTCCTGCAGTCTTGGGAGAAAACAAGGTGATCCAGGCTGTCCTCCTACAGCCCATGGAAAATCATGGTGGGGCAGATATCCACGCTGAAGCCCGTGCAAGATCTTATGCCACAGCAGAGAGATGTGCCCTGAAGAAGCCTGCAGCTCACAGAGAGCCTTTGCAAAAGCAGATTTCCTAAAGAGACCTGTGGCCCGTGGAGGACCTATGATGGAGCAGACTGTTCCTGAAGGGTTGTACCCAAAGGGCAAGATCCTCACTGGAGCAGCAGGAAAGAGTTAGAAGGAAGAAATGGCTGAGAGCAGCTGAAACAGACTGACCTAGCACCCCATCCTCCTGTGCAACTTGGGGAGGAAGAGGTAGAACAAGGAACAAAAGACTTAAGTTGAATCTGGGAAGAAAGTTTGGGGATGGGGAGGGAGATATTTTAGTTTTGAGGTTTTTTTGCTGATTATCTTACTCTCATTTTATTTTTAAATCGGCAGTTAATTAACATCCTCCAAGAGAAGTCTGTTTTGCCTGTGATGATGACCAGCAGGTGATCTCCCTGTCTTCCTTGAGCTTTTTCTTCTTATTTTCACTTTATTGTCTATTCCTGGCATGATGAGAGTGTGACAGAGAAGCTGGATGGGTCAACCACCATGTGCCGTAAATACATGGAACATTAACTGCAATTACGTCGTAGTACATGCAAAGTAGAAGTACAAAGTACTCATCTCTCCAGGCTGCTCAGTGTCTGGGAGCTGCAGTTGGAGCAGCAGAATCCAGACATATGTGAGATACCTGTCAATTCTGGCAAAAATACTGTAATGGTGTAAAAAGCACAGACAAGCCCAGCAAATTCTTACCAGGAATGATCAGGTTAGCCAGTCTGTACCAAATAATAAACAAGAAAATGTTGGGGTTGATTTACAAGAGAAGGTGATGTGAGGTGCCACCCCCAGGCATGGACACGGGAGCCTCTCCCTTCTCCTTACGGTATCTGCCGGGGCACCCAACCTGCAGCAGCACTGAACAGGGTTCCCTGGGGAGAGCCAAGAACAGACTGGCAAGTTTATACAGTCTGGGTGCCCTGATTAGACATGGGAGCCCTGGGACAGAGTCTGCCCATATCAGTGCCCAGGAACGCGAGTCTCCCTCGGTGTGTGTTCCAAAGAGAGTGAATCAGCCACATCCCTCATAACCCTATTAGCATGGAGTGTGAATGTTTGAGAAAGAGGTGTGTTTTTCTGCACATTGCAGGGTTGTTTATTCAAGTGATAACTTTCTTTATACACAGTTTGCAAAAATCTCAGTCTTGGTCCAAGTCACACTTGGTGTTTTTCCAGCAGGAGGGATTGTTATAGTTGTATTTTCATTGTAGTCATGAGTGTGGTAGGTCTGTTAGCTCTAAGTCTTTGCCAATTCCCTCTTTCTAGCTTTCTGTTTGTACAGCTGTAACAGGAACATTGATGAGCTCCTTGAAAGGCTGCAGTTATGTAGTACCATTCTCTTCATGATTCTGCAGCTTGTTCTCAGGTTCAGCTGCTACAGGACATATGTTTAAAAATGTGTGACAACGACCACAAAGCACCACTCCAAACAGACAAATGAGAGGATGACTGAGCTCTGTGAAACCGCTGTGTTTAGGAGAAAAGAGCTAACGCCAGCAAAGAGAAATCACAGGTGCCGGATGATCCTGTGGTCCCTTCTAACCTTGACTGATTCTATGACTTGGTCTGGGTGATCCTGCTGTGGCAGGGGGATTGGACTAGATGATCTTTTGAGGTCCCTTCCAGTCCCTAATGATTCTATGTGCTGTATGTGCATATCAGGTCAAACGCCAGCAAACCTCAGAGCCACCCAACGATGCTGTTGCGCTCACTGAGATCAGGGAGAAGATGCTCACGCATTTCCCAGTTAGCTGGATCAGACTCAGCCATCTCCAATACAACAGGTAACTAACACACGGTGCAACAGAATGGATTTGCAGTACACTGTCCTGTGACAGTCAAAAGAAATGCACTGTGCTCTCAAGTTTGTATTTAGTCCTTCTCTTTCTACTCATTTGAGCAGCCGGGTTAATGTAATACTATTTGTATGGCTGATTGATCTATTACTAGCACTGAATATCAGCACAACTCCAGCATTCTGGTGGTCGTGGTGCCCTCTGTGGAAATACGTTCCTCCATCCTAACACAAACATTGAGAACAATATGATAGCACAGCCAAGGATTCACAAGCCTCTAAGATGTCCCAGCCAGGGCTCTTAATGTTACCTCTGTTTTTCTTGGATGTGTTAGGATCGTCACATTTAGCTGTAAATTAATTACAATATTTCATCTTCATCAGTGGACGGGTGATGCCCTGGGACAAATCTGGAGCCTGGAAGGGCAAAGCCATAAGCAAATGTGCAGTTGGTAAGCCATGGAAAAGCAGAATGACAACTGATGACCTTAAGACTAGACAGATGAATGCTTTGCTGGAGGACTGATTCCTAACCTTCCCTCAGCTACAGACTGCTTCTGTGATTCGTAGACAATTTTTATTTTACTTATGACCTGATGACTTGGCCAATTAGAGAGCCTCATGCTCTGAAAATTTAGGGCCTTGATTAATTTTTTTAACAGTAGAAATTGGCACGCATTTTGTACTGATAATTGTGGCTTTCATTTCTCTGCCTCTGCCTATAGAAAGAAAATAATGACACCACCAAATGTAATAGTCACATTGTGGAGATAACTATAATAATGCCTTTGAATTACTTAGCTTATTCTTAGCAGCACTTCTGGAACCTCTGGAAAGAAAAAGATATTATTTCTTTTTAATCCAAATCACAGAGTGAGGTGTGAAACTACAGAAAAAATGCAGTAGAGTTTCATATTATTAAAGACAATGTCTGTGCATCAGAGGGGCAAATTAAAATTGCAGATATCCTCCATTCTGTCATCTTTCAGGTTCTAAACATGTGAAATTAAAATCATTTTTCTATTTTAATGTACCCATTTTGAACCCAATTTTGAGCATTCCCAGTGCCCACTGGGAATCATATCATATCATATCATATCATATCTATGATTCTAACATTCCCAGTGCCCACTGGGAATGTTCAAAATTGGGTTCAAAATGGGTACATTAAAATAGAGAAATGATTTTTAATGAAATTAAATTACTTAATTTAATTTAAATTAAATTAAATTTTAAATTAAATCAATCAAAATTCCAGAAAAGCAAATAGTAATAATAAGATGCTCTGCTGGGAGGAGTAACAAGAGTGGAAGTGGTTTTCAGATACCAGCATGTATACGTTGGTGGTTAAAGGTACTTTGCTTCAGGTTTTTTTGTCTGCTGTTCTTCTACCATTCTGATCACTAATCTTCTACCTCCTTAATTTCTTCTTAGTTTCCAAAGGCCCTCAACGATTTCCATGCAGCAGTAAAGTGGTTTCCTGCATTATGGAAAAATTGTGCTTCATTTCCAGAGCTGAGAATATTAAGAGATTTAAAATACAGTCAAGCTTTAGTGAGCAGAGCAAATGGTGTTTTCCCAGCTCTGATGAGCTTCTGTGTCAGATTCTTCTGTCATTTAGCCATGTTTGTCAAAAAATTCAACCACAATGAGCTCTGAGCATCTAAAATTTTAGAAATAAGATACTAAAAATACAAGTAAGACCATTAAAAATGCTGAATAATCGTAACGGGTAATGCTAGCAGTCATGCATGAAGGAACAAGAGACAGCAAGAGAGGGAGCTGAGGAACCTTGCTGGTTAGGGTTCACAGTAGGGCAGGATGCATGGTCCTACTAAGCTTCTGTCCCCACAACATGCTGCAAGGGAGAATCTCTCCCTACCTGCACCTGCAGGATTATTGGCTGCTGCTATCCTTGCACCTGCCTTTCTTCCTGTCATGTTACACTGAAAGCATCTGAAGGGCTTCATTCTAAAGCAGACAGGTAGCAAAGTTTTACACAAGCAACCTTTGATTTGGACTTCTTTCTTTTGGAACTTGTAACTCATGAAGCCATAATGTCATTCTAACAGGATGGAATCCAAGAGTCACAGAACATTAGGGATTGGAAGGGACCTCAAAAGATCATCCAGTCCAATCCCCCTGCCGCAGCAGGATCACCTAGACCAAGTGACCAGTTGCAATGGAACTCAAAATATACTCAACGTGGCAGAATTTTTGTATAATACTGCTGTCCTGAGCAGCTAGCCAAAAGGATGTAGCAGCAGAAGTGGTGGGTGGTGTGTTTCTTCGTTAATGTTTCTCTTTGTTTTCAAAGCTCCTCATCTTTGCACTGAGGGAAAGAAATTAAAATAGGTTACTCACTCATTTTGAGTTTTCCTCCAGTCTACACACGTTTCTAAAAGCCTATTACTTTCCCTCTAGCTGAGATGATGCCTTAGAGCTAGGTCAGCCTTTGAACTCTGTCAGCTTCACTGTTCTACCATGCTGAACTATCATTGTCTTAAATAACCTCAGCTCCACCAAGCCAGCTTCTATTAATAGCACCCAGGATAAGCCTTCCTGCTTTATGCAGTGGAGTTGTTGCATTCCAATAACTGAACCAAATGACAGACACCTTGCTTTTGAGTGAGAGATGTCAGAGATGACTCTGGCATATCACACAAATTAGCATAAGCTATCTAATAAGTTTCAAAATCTGATGTGTCAAGCTTGCATTTATCTTACAGTAAACGTAGAAGCTGCAGCATTAAAAACAAGCTTTGCTAGTGTGGAGTCTTCACTCTCCTCATAGGCAGTAGATCACAAAGGCACTTCAGCTCCCAAGTAACTAATTACCCTGAAGTTACAGTACCACAGAAGTAATGGTTTTTTAAAGCTAGACAAGTAAATAGAAATAATTTCCCAGAGCTACAGAACTGTTCTCAGCTATGACTGAGAATAGTGATTCAATTAGAAATTGAATTATGCAGAGCCTGTTTATGCTCATATAAAAAAAAATAAATATGGTCCATCCTTGGGAGCCTGTGGCTTTTGCTGACATTCCTATCAAGAGAGCATATAGACTAAAGGCTTCCTGTCAGGCAAACAAACAAATCTATTTCTGAGTAATTACAGCTACACTTCAGGTAGTGGCTGTTGTGAGCCATGATGCTGCAGGCTAAGCTGCTGTCTGGGAGAGACAAGGAATTAGCCTTTAGAAATGCTCTGCCTGAAGTGCTGGTTGCTTTTGGAATCAATTAAGGAGCAGTAACAAAGAACAAGATGAGGATTCATTTTTTTCCTGTAGATACCCAAGAAGGCAAAATAGTGTCAGAATCACAGAATCACAGAACATTAGGGCTTGGAAGGGACCTGGAAAGATCATCCAGTCCAATCCCCCCGCCACAGCAGGATCACCTAGATCCAGTCGCACGGCGATGTGTCCAGGTGGGCTTTAAACATCTCCGGAGAAGGAGACTCCACAACCTCCCTGGGCAGCCTGTTCCAGTGCTCTGTCATTCTCACCGTGAGGAAGTTCCTTCCCTTATACTCTCTTTGTGCAAAGGCTACAGTTCTAGTATTTATTATCTCCTGAGAGAGAAATCAGCCCCATTCTAGCAGTGCAGACCAACAGCAGGATACAGAACAGAACAGAAACAAAAAATACACCCTTTTCAAGTACAGCAGTGCAAACATTTCCTTGAGTGTTGGGCCAACTGTTTGCACAGTTCACCTCAGTTATTTTAGGCTCCTAACTGAAGCTCCTAATTTGTTGCTTAGCAAATTATTACTACTCTAAAGTGAATGGTGAAAGAGACCTTTAAAGAGGGACACAACCAAGCCCACTACAAGTGCCTATCTCCGTTGATGTTTTGTTTGGCAATTCAGTGAAGAAATCAAAGTGTTTTGGAATGTGATAAAAAATACAGTGGTTTGTAAGTACAGTCAGCCCAGAGATTATCACAGAATGTTACAGGTTGGAAGGGACTTCAGAAGGTCATCTAACTCCAATCCTCGCTGCCAGAGCAGGGAAAGCCTACAGCTCCTACTGTACCCAGACAGTCTCCCATCCAGGCCCATCCCTGCTTAGCTAACCCAACATTCTGTCTTTATGTCACTTCAGCTACTCCTCGGAGTAGACTACATGCCTGATATTGTTTTGCATACTTCTCCATGGATACAGGATATTTGTAGTCTCAAAGAAATGCTGCACAGAGTCACAGAATCACAGAACATTAGAGACTGGAAGGGAACTCAAAAGATCATCTAGTCCAATCCCCCAGACACAGCAGGATCTCCTAGATGAAATTGCACAGGAACATATCCAGGGAGGTTTTGAACATTTCCAGAGAAGGAGATTCCACAAACCTCCTTAGCCAGCCTGTTCTAGTGCTCATTGTATTTATTATTAGTTCTTCTCCTGTTGCTGGGCACCACTGAAAAGAGACTGACCCCTTCCTTTTGACAGTCACCCCTCAGATAGTTACAGACATTGATAAGATCCCCTCTCAGCTTTATCTTTTCCAGACTAAACAGCTTCAGTTCTCTCAGTCTTTCTTTACAGGAGAGGTATTCAAGTCCCTTTATCATCCTTGTAGCTCTCTGTTGGATTCTGCAGCAGATCCCAGTCTCTCTTAAATTGGGGAGCCCAAAACTGGTGTTAAAAACCTTGGTGTTAAATGAAAGGACCAGACCACAACCTAGAACTCTCTGTGGTGTCTGTTTACAAAGGATTACAAAGAGAACACACAGGCTCCTCTGAAGAGCAATGGGGACATGGACAAATGAACCTGTGATTCACACATGGCTGCTCTGGGGCTGTGGCCTTCATTAATGAACATGCTGGAAGGGCAAAGGCAAAGCAGAATTGATCGCCTGATCATCCCCAGCACACTGATGGACGTGATCATGTCTAATAAAAGCATCTCATCTGCAGTACAGTTCTGTGTCTCCTCTTGGAGAATTGAGCTGTCAAAAATCACTATGGCTCAGAGGCAGTACTCAGAAAACAGGACTACATATAGACCAGGAATAGATGTGGTGATGCCATCTCAAAAATGGGCTTCAAACGCCTCTTCTTTTTCTGAATCTGTTGCTCATCTGTATCATGTAAAGCTCATGGTGACTAAAAGAGGTTGTCGTGCAGTCTGCTGAAATAAGTCCTGCAAAGTAAGTTTGGTGGATTTCATCCAGCTCTCAAGAGAGACACGTCTTCAGAACAAAATCATCCAGGGCTCCTGCGACTAACCAGCATCTGGCAGTTTCAGCAGAAGATCTGAAAGCACTGTCAGGGGACTGAGAGTGAAACCGTTACTGCTCCTCTGAGCTTTTCATTTGGGACAGGCATGAGAGACACCCCTGGAGCAGAGAGTGTCTGCATTCACTGCCGGAAAGCCTGCAGCTCCCTCAAGTCCAATTCACAGCCACTTACCCAACCTCAGACAGCTTTCATCGTGCAATTACTGGCGCACTTTGTGTTTGTCTCATGTTCTACAAAGTACCAAAGTGTTCTTTCAAATGGGCAAGGAACTGAGGGGAACATGCTACACGACTGACCAGCACATATCAGAATGTTAGTCCTAGAACAGTCACCAGGCACAAAGCAAGGTCTTGAGGCTTGTGAGGTGAGCGGAAGTCTTCAGCTTCCAGGTCTGTTGACGTGGTTGTGAGGAGAGTTCATCAATGTGATACTTTGCACATATGATTTTTTAAGTAAGACAGAATATCTATTACTTGATATATTCTAGGCAGGAAATCTGTTGTTTGAATATGACAATACTAAGCATGCAATACTGTCATTAGTTGTCAGTGTTTTGTTCCTCCACTTCTTAGATTTAATTCAGGATAACTACAGCCAGTTTAATCATCATTAAACTGGTATTTCTGCCTTTACTAGGAAAACTCAAGTAACTGAATGTACTGAAGAGAAAATAAATAGTGGTGGTCTTTGGAAGTCTCTAGAGATGAGCTCATGTTGGCTTTTCTGAGATCAGTTTTTCCCAGAGTTAATCCTCAGCAGCTCAGAATATCCCTTTTTCAAAGCTGATGTTACTAGGACTTACGTACAATCAGCATTTAAATGTTATCTTATGATGAGCAAAATATGATAGAATAATGCAGTATATAAATATGATAGAAAAAAGCAGTGTATAATTAACATGTAATGAAAATGCTCTGCAGGTGCTTAAGCAGTTAACTAGATTTCCCATATTTCTTATTATTCCTGTGGGGGGGAAAAAAAGTAGCACTTTGTCATATGAATTAGAGAAAAACTTCTTAATTTGTCACACTTCTTCTCTGTGTCAGGGTAAAGTACCCACAGACTCAGATCAGCACCAAGAGCTCTCAACAGCAAAATCACTCAGGTTTTTCCCATTGTACAAGTACTGTGGCAAAAGAAATTGCACCAAGGTCTGGTACAAAGGTGCTCAGTGAAGTTATCTTTGTGAGGTTCTCCACCTTCATGTCTATTTGTTTTGTTCTGACCACCACATTTCAATAGTAGTTTGCTTTAAAATACAAGGAGTGCTTTGCATACAATCCTGAAAAATACCTAACCAACCAGTTTGTGAATTAAAGGAACTTGCTCCGGTGAGTCCACAAGCTTTTGGCCCCACATAGGAACAAAAAAGCATTCAAGGAAATATCAGAAAAGCCTCCAGTGTTGTCCTAGAGCTAACAAACTATGTGACAACTTTGTAATACTTCTTTTCATCCATGTCCTCATTGTTATTTGATGAGGATCAACCTCGTGTTCTCAAAACCAGGTTTCATTTTCACGGGTGCCTGTGGAGCACACCTTGTGAGCAGTTAAATATTTAATAAGAAATGACAAGGGTACAATGTTAAATGCTGTAACCTGTTACCACCTCATTAATATTCCTTTCTTCAAGAAGCAATTTCCAAAATGATTCAGGGACCTTCCCTTTCTCAAGGCTCTAGTTTGAAGACCTTAAGGCTACAGAAGGATGTGAATCATTTTAACTTGTAGTTTGAAGTGAGAATTGAGGTATTTTTTGCACACAAGAGCTGCTTTTTGGTTTCAAAAATCACCAGAGCTGTCAGTTCCAGACCAGAACAGCTCGGAAGCTCTAGGTCATGGCTGAAGCACATGGGCAAAGCAATGTGGAAAAACCTGTACCTCTAGACTTTCCTACCTTGAGTCACTGCTGTTAAGGTCAAACTGATAATGCTTTACAAGCTAACAGCTTATTTACCACTGTTGCACAGCTCTGTCTTGCAAGAGAAAAGGTTAACTCCAAGTACAGGAGCGGTTGCCAGTAGCCCCGCTGAGCTCACAGGTCTGTGGCAGTGAAAAGCAGTGAGTGTATTAGTTTGTGGTAAGACCCTCCAACTGTAGCTTAGCTTATTCAGAGACAACCTTTCTGCACGATTAAAATGGCCACACTGAAAATACACCTATGAGCACACTGCCTGCTCAGACTCAGGAAGCTCTGTGGGTGAGAGTGGGGGTTTTCTTCTCTACGATGACCTTTTGATTACTTCTTATTTTTAGCAGCTACTGCAGCACTAGCTGTCTATCCTCTTTCAGCAATGCAGCTGAAGTTTTTGTTTTGTTTTGTTGGGCTGGTTTACATTTTGCTCCTTGCTTTGTGCTGCATGAGGGAGCTCTCGAAGTGCTGTGGTAGGAGAACACTGTATTCCTGTAGGAAGCAGAGTTCTGAGGATGTTTCCTAAACACTTGCTACTAAATATGTAAGGCAGATAGCCACACTGTTGTCTCTTCATACATCACACATCTGTCATTCTGGCAACATGGCAAATGTCCATCTTGGCCAGCTAGGTTGTGAGAGGTAAGAATGCCCAACCACAGGCTTTAATGAAGTAACAACTCACGCACAGCTATTAATTCTGAGTCTTTAGCTGTGAAGTTTTACACAGGCTTTACCAAGGTATGAGGCTGAGATGAGAATGCTTCCTGTTTTCTTCCTTAACTCTGAGCACTCTAGCCCTCTGACTTCAAACTGTCTTGCAGCCTTGAGGAAAGGATCTGAAACCAGTGATTGTTTTCACAATTTGGCAACCCGGTCCAAGGAGCATGGCCATCAGCAGGAAGCACAGTTTATTGTCACTCTTTATATAAGTAAGGCAAGTGTAAGGACAAGGTCATGTAACCTGTCACCACCAAAACAAAGGAGAACGCCTTCATTTGCGCCTCGTGACAGAAAAAGGGGCAATGGGTGTAAGCTGGAGCACAAGAACTTCCATCTCAATATGAGAAAAAAATACCGTAAGGGTTACTGAGCATTGGAATGGCGTGCCCAGGAAGGTTGTGAAGTCTACTTCTCTGGAGACATTTAAGACCCATCTTGATGCATTTCCGTGTAACCTGTCTTAGATTTTATGATCCTGCTCAAGCAGGGGTTTGGATTTGATGATCCCTGGACGTTGCTTCCAACCCATAATGATCTGTGTATCTGTGTACCTCTGACCAAAAGTACCCCAACAGAAACCCTAAAAGTAGTGGGAAAGTCCATAACCAAAAGAAACACCCCCCAAAACTATCATAGAAAATGTTCATTCAACTTAGAAGCCAGATCATTATCCGAGTTGGGTCGATTCCATCTGCAGTAGCCTGACTGTAGAAAGGGAGAAGGATTGTACTGGAGAGAGAGATGGCACAGATGCTCTCTCCCCGAGAGTCTCTGCAAGCAGCCTCATTTTTACACTACAATGCTGCGTCAACAGCTTCCCTGCTGAAGCAGACACCTGTTGTTATCCAGTCCAGACTGTCTCTCAAGGTTGCTTACTTCTGCAAAAACAAGATGGGGAGGATTTTTCTCCACACTTCCCCACAAGAATCTGTGCATTTGTGGTTTCTCATAGGAAAAGAGAATAATCCATGTATCAACCTCAGTTCTCAGCACTTCAGTGATGCTATGTGTTGGACATCATAGAATCACTGTCTCCAACACTTCCTGGGCAGTCCATTCCAGTGACTGATCACCTTTTGTCTCATTCTGACAGTGAGAAGAAAGAATCATAGAATCGTAGAATCATAGAATCGGAAGGGACCGCAAAGATCATCTAGTCCAATCCCCCTGACACAGCAGGATCACCTAGAACAAGTNAAAGCAGAGAAAGACCATAACCTTTTTGATACAGTGATATTCTACCCCTGCAGTCATCTTCCAGGTCATACACAGCTCATATATACCTGGAGCCTGATGCACTCTAGATGCATCAGAGCTGTTGTGCATACGCAGATTGAACTTCAAAGCATGTCCTGCAAAACTGGTGTTCAAAATGTCCCTTACTTCCAGTGCATGTGCAGACCAGCTGTACAGTGGGCCCCTTAGGCTAGAGACCTCTCATGCTGTGCCTACAAGCTAAGCACAACTCACCACTTGAGAAGTGGCTGTATGTCCTCCATTTGTGGATGTACAGACATCCAGGGATCCTTGGTAAGAGGCAAAAAAGCAGTAGTTCAGAAAGTTGATTCATAAACACTACAACTTAATGATAAAACAGGCAAAGAAAGACTGTGTATGTCTGGCAGGACAGTGCTGAAGGCAAGTTTTCCAGTGTGGTCACAATGCCAGTTCAGCTGTCACACCAGACCACAGTGTAAACAGGGTGTGATTACCATTTACATTACAAACAAACTGATCTAAATTCTTGGATTATTTCAGAGAATTTGGTAGTTCTCTATATGTACTAGGTAGTAATACAAGTTCTCTAATATATACTAGATAGTGTATCAGCTAAACTGTGACTAGAAAGTCTGAGGGACTGTGTTGGACTGAAAACCCATGCCAGAAATTATGATATCATTAATCTTACACTGACTTATCTGCGACCTCTCTGGGTGGGGCTCACTCTGTACCAAATTGACCTGTACTTAACTTTTCATGTATAAAATGCTTTTCCAGCTTAGTTTTGCTGAATGGATGGGTACTTAATGGAGCAAAGCAGAAGACAAAAGAACATTAACTGCCTCTCTTGCTCTTACATCCAATATATCTTTGACTGCCTGAGAAATGTTAACATATAAGGTTGATTCTCTACAACACAAAGAGAAATTAGAACTGTCAAAGTAAGCCAAGACAAACAGCTGTAGGACCTCAAAGACACAGAAATTTCAGAATGACTCAAAATCACACAGAGGTTTTGTATAATAATAATAAAACTTATTTAAAGTAGCCCATTAATAAAAATATTGCAATTCAATAGATAAAAGTGCATCAAGAGAAGGAGGGAATCCGCTCACTTCAATGTTAATGAGAGTAAAATAGTTTGGAAAGAAAATAAAGGAATAAGATCATTCTTAACGAAAGAAAATGAAGTGTGGGTTGGCCTGAGAAAGCTATAACAGACAGAAAGAGCTTTGAGATAGCCTTTCCTCTGCTGCCTGGTTGCTCGATGTTTTCCATCTATGGTGGTGTAGTAATAGTTCTGTAACATGATTGGGTATTTGACTAAACCATACATGAAGTTTAATCACTATAGAACAGATTATTTGGTCTTAGATATAATTCTGCCAACAACTCTTGCTCACATTTTAAAAAATTTCATTTCACATGCCTCAGAGTCATGTTTAGACAAGGTGTTGGCCAATAAGGACAACAGGAAGCTTGCCATGACTTCAAAGGAGACAGGATTTCCTTCTTATTCATCACACACTGAGAAAAACAAGGATATTTTCAAACTAATTTACTGTGTTCAAAGAGTTTTAGGTAAGTAACCAAAGGTGGATCCATGCAGTGTCTCATCTTTCCCAACTCATATTTATCCCGGTACAAGGCACATCCTTTTGCTCAACTTACTTTCTAAAATACACACACATCATAGAATAGTTAAGGTTGGAGGTCACCTCAGAGATCATCTAGTTCCAACCTCCCTGCCATGGGCAGGGACACTCCTCAAAAGACTGAGTTGTCCTCTAACACTAACCCATCCAATCCAACCTGATCTTGAAC
Source organism: Rhinopomastus cyanomelas (assembly GCA_013400115.1). Lineage (NCBI taxonomy): Eukaryota > Metazoa > Chordata > Aves > Bucerotiformes > Rhinopomastidae > Rhinopomastus > Rhinopomastus cyanomelas. The sequence goes on from VXBP01005773.1 coordinate 103,927, forward strand.
GCTTCCAGGCATGGAGCATCCACAGCCTCCCTGGGAAACCTGTTTCAGTGGCTGATCACCCTCATAGTGAGAACTTTCTTCCTAAGATCCAATCTACTCTCTTTTTGCTTAAAACCATTTCCTGTTGTTGTATCACTAAAGTCCTTTACAAAAAGTTCTTCTCCAGTTTTCCTGTAGTCTTCAGATACTGGAAGGCTGCTGTAAGATCCCTTCCAAGCCTTCTCTTCCCTTGGCTGAACAGCCTCAGTTCCCTCAGCCTGGCCTCATAGCTGAGGTGCTCCAGCCTTCTGATCATCCCTGAGGTCTCCTCTGGTCTCACTCTGAAATTCCATGTCCTTGCATTTGGGGGTTCACAACTGGATGCAATACTCCAGATGAGGTCTCACAAGAGCAGAGTAGATTTTCAGGTCCAAGTGAGTGGTAAATGACCACAGTTCTACAGGCTCAACGTGAGGAGATTAAGACTACCTGCTTAAACCCTGCTTCATTGAAATCAATGGGAAGACTTCAACAGATGTTGCATAGCACCAGGATTTCATGCTCCCTCAGAGGCAGTATCTGCACATAATGTGTCTACTGGCTGTGTCTATTGACTGGAAATTGCTCAGACATTTTATTATCTTCAGCAAATATTTACATTCTAAAAATGTGGAAAGAACCATTATACTTTTCCTTAGGAAGCTGGAGCTGGTATTTTTCAAACAGCTATCAGAGCACTCTGAAATTTCTCTTTTCCAGAGATTTTAAGCTTAAATCTCATAAATTTATGGGATAAATGAATCCTAACCAGCTAGGTTCAGCTATGATGCATCAGTCATGTCTCAAGCCCTTGACTTTGTTGTGGGTCCTATCCAGTTCTTGACGTTCTTTTTCAGTTAGTAATCCCTGTTCTGCACTGAGCATCCAGAAACAGCTTCAACAGTGCTGAAGAAGGCAGATAAAAGCTCCCACTCATCTACTGACCACTGCCTTCCTGATAGAGCCCAGCATGCCATTTGCATTGTTCACTGTGACAGTAGTTACAGAAGCCAGGAATATAGATTGGCAAGATTTGCTCTAGATCACCTGGTCCAACTTGCATAAAGCAGGGCTAGCTCAGGAGCTTCTCCAGCCAGGCTTCAATTACTTCCAGGGATAGAAATCCCACAGGTTCTCTTGTCAATCTTTACCATTGTGCTCCATTTACTGGGAGCTTTGTGTCTGTGTGGTGGAAAACTTCCTTGCTGTGGGTTTTGAGCTCTTGTCCACTCACCGTGCAATTCTGAGGACACTAGCTGTGTCTTATCTATAAACCCTTCCTCATTAGACAGTTTAAAACAGCAATTGGATTACTCTCTTACCCTTTCTCTTCAGGCTGAACCAGGTCCCTCAAGCTTTGTGCATCACATGCTCCTGCCCACTCACCATGTTGGTGGCTAATATTTAACTTAGCACTCAATGTGACCACCACCATGATCCCTTTTCATCAGTGCTGCTACTTAGCCAGTTAATTCTCAGTGCATGGGATTATCTTGCTTCAGGTGCAGAACTGTGCAACCTCTTCTCGTGACTTCATGAGGTTTTGATTGGCCCAATCATCAAGTTTCCAAAGGTCTTTGTAGACTGAAGCTGAATTGTCAGATCACACATTAACCCAACTTAGCTGATAGTAGTTTTTATTACACTTAGAACTTGCAATTGCTTATTCTTCTGTGGTTGACATCATGCATCATGAACGGTGTATTGAAACTTCCCAAACCATGTTAGTGTGGGAATGCCAGCCAACCATGAATACAATGAATAGCAATCAGCCTTTTTGAAAAATCTTATGTGGCCTTTAAGTCACTGCCATCTCCATAGCTGTTTTTTGCTGTAGATCTCCAAGTCAGTAGCAGAACCAAGTACATAGATTCGTTGTCATGTTAGGTTACGTTTGAGAGGGAGGCAATGGCATCACATGGAAGTGGGTAAGAAGCAGTCACACACTCCTTTGATTGTGAGAGTAGCAAGTGAAAAGTGAAACCTGAAAAGATCAGGAATGGAAAGTGTTGTTTTCATTGGCTCAAGACAGAACCGCATGATCATCTAAGGCACACAACAAGGTATTTTATGTTTACCTAAGTCACTTAATGGAGTATGCTAGACTGTGCAATAGTAAATGTGATGATACTGGTATGTTTTGTGGTTCTGAGCAAACCAGTAACGTTTCCATGTCATTTTTTTACCTATAAAATTGAATGTTTCTTATTCATATTTAAAGGATATGTTGGAAGAACTAAGCAGTTGTCAAGTGCCCTGAAGAAAAGCTGTAACAGCAGAGACATGTGACCACATTGCAATGGGCACTAATGCCCTGTCTTGTGTTTAGGTGTGACCTTTAGTTATCATGTGTATGCCTGTGCCTACGTGTGGTCAGCCTGCCCCAGCCTCATTAGTGTCTGTGTAATTTTATACAGCACCTCATAAAACCAGATACATGCTCTCCTGGAGTGTTAGGGTCTGACCAGGAGTACAGACTCATCAGAGCAGTGTGAGGAAATACAGGTTTCTTTTTTTCCAGGAGAAGATTTTCAATATTTCAAAATCTGGAAAGAAACCAAGGAGTGTTTGAGTCTTTTCCTGGCATGATGCCTGAGCTCTGGGTCAGCCTGTCAGCTGCTGCCCCTGCATGTCTGGGGAATCGAGACTGACAGGAAGCTACAAACTGGAGGGTCCTTCCTTCCTCAGCACTCTGACAGCCCCAAAGCGAAGGAGTCTGTGAGTCCAAGATCCTTTAGAAAGAGCCAGAAGGTCTGTTGAGAAGACAGACAGGCAAACTGGCAGGCTCAGTTGTCTTGGAAACCTGCCTGGATCCCATTGGAAATTGGTCAAAAATGGAAATTCTCTTGTGGAACAGTCTGATTTCAACAGGTGGCATATCCTGATGAGAAAATATTTCATTACAATTTTTCTATCCAGATTGTTCTCTGCTGGATGTAGATAAAGCTATTCAATGGAATTTTCAATAATTTTTTTCCAGTCCCCCATGGTTTGGTCAGATCAGAGTGATGAGCAAAGCACTCTGAACATTTAGTGGCATTTGATTCTGAGATTTCAATTCAAGAACCCCTCCCTCTGGCTAAAGTCTGAGTTCCATCACCATCATTCAGACTTCAGTTAGAGAAATCGTATCAAGTGACTCACACTGCTAGCAGAAGATAATCAATTGCTCTCCACTGCTACAATCCTTATAGGACCATGAGTGCTCTTAAGTTCTGAACAACACTTGCACCACTAATCGAGCTGGAGGCCCTGGCTCTGATTACAGTTACACATTAATACCTGGTCAGTCGTAACAACAGGAAGGGAATACTTCCTATGGAAATCCCAGTACACATTTATTTAAACAGTTCCTGGTCACTTGTAGTAGTGCTAGAAGAAATAAAATCTATTAGCCCAAAAGCAGCTTCAAAGACTGTTGGATTTTCTGTTTATTTCACTTTTAAAATGTTAGCCTGTAAATAACAATCATTCTGCAACGATAGTTATTTGTTATATGTTCAGGTGGGCAGGTATCACCCAGTTGCTGTGTAATCAGTTAAAATTCTATTAATGAATAAGAAATGTTACTTCATCTAGCATGAAGACCAAATGCATTTCCTCATGTAATCATGGGAGGCCCTATTATGCTAAAGAAGAATAAAAGGTGAGTGACTTAACCAAGGTAACAGGAGAAATGCAGGGGGTGTCATATACCTTAATGGTAGTGGGGTTGTGGACTCTGTCTTTTGCACAGTTTTCAGAAGCAACCTTGACAAACAAACTTTAAAGAAAACTGCTATGACATTGGTGCAACACTGATGGGATGAAAGCCCTGCCCTCAGCTGTACCATGTGAGTGGGTATCCCTCTGCCCTGTGCTAACCCCAGCAGTCTGTCCTGGTCCTAGCACAGAACACTATTCCCATTAACACTCCAGATGCTGGAGTATCTAATTGCTAAATAAGTAGGTACGATCTTCAAAAGCCTGTGAGGACTTTAAAGGACAAGATTAACTTCAGGAAGAAGATCTTAACAACGTAGCAGAAATGGTATAAAAAAGACAGGCTACAATTTAGCATTTGAAAAATCAGCTGCATAAATACAGGACTGGCAGCTCTCAGCAGAGCAGCCAGTTGCACAGAGGAGGATTTGGGGGTCACAGGCACAGCTGAACATCAGTCAGGACTGCTGTGGTGAAAGTCAAAGAAAACATGATGTAAAAACACCGTGTGCCACAAATAATTGTATGTTGGTAATGCACACATGGCCAAGTTGTGCTGGGATTTGGTCACCACATTTCAGAGGAATTGCAAAGCAGAGAAGGAGACTGAAAGTCTGGAAAACACGATCTGTGAGCAAGCATTAGAGGATGTGTGACTGGTTTGTTTGGGGAAGGCTGAGAGAAAACAGAAGGAAAAAGTCTTCAAAGCAAAGGCAAAGCAAATGTTTCTTCACTGTCACTGTAGATGAGAGCTAATAAACAAGCTTGCACAACAGAAGAGTTTGGTGAGACATGAGAATCAGAAGCATGGGTAGGTAACAGCATGAAACTTTTATGGAGACTAGACTCTCCATCACCAGATGCAGAAAACATAAAGTAACAGCTGTAAGAAACGGTTCATGATTCTGAAGAGTAGTAGCAAGATGGGCTGGGTGACAATTAAAAACCACTGAACTTCTTCCTAATATTCTCTGAAACTTGTGTGTGGCTATTTCTGATCAATCAGTTACAGGTTTGGATTATTCTAAATGGAAATGATTTAGGAGTAATTCAAACCATCATACTGGGAGAAACACCTTCATTGATTTTTTAACAAAAATACAACACTCCAAGAAGGAATGTTCGTCCAAATCATAGAATCATAGAATCATTAGGGATTGGAAGGGACCTCGAAAGATCATCTAGTCCAATCCTCCTGCCACAGCAGGATCACCCAGACCAAGTCATACAGTCAGTCAGGGTTAGAAGAGACCACAGGATCATCCACTTCCAACTCCCCCACCATGGGCAGGGACACCCCACCCTAGATCAGGCTGGCCAGAGCCTCATCCAGCCTGGCTTTAAACACCTCCAAGGACGGGGCCCCAACCACCTCCCTGGGCAACCCATTCCAGGCTGTCACCACTCTCACAATGAAGAACTTCCTCCTCACATCCACTCTAAATCTCCCCATCTCCAGCTTTGCTCCATTCCCCCTAGTCCTGTTGCTGTCTGAAGCTTTGTAGTACATAGTAGTACCAGAAACACTTTTGCCTAGTGAAAATCAAGTGATCTTTGTCCTGTCTAGAAACTAACTGTGCAACAGTGTAAGAGACACTCACATCTCCAGTATTTTCCTTCCTTTAATTTCATACTGCTTCTTCTGCAGGATAAAAGACTGACTGCAAGTTATAAAAGCTTATATTTCAAGTCTTGCCTAGACTAATTTTTGAAGTCACCGAATAGATTAGCCTTTTGCCAAGTTACACTGTTAAAGTTTAAAAAGGAAAGAAAAAAAAGCACATCCAGCGAATACAAATGGTAAAAAGCAGAACTGCTGCCTTATGCTAAGGGCCTAGGAGTACTTTATTTAAAAGTGCAAGCCATGTGCAGACACATGTACAATCTCACATGCTCTAGAACCAGTGAAAGTTCCTACAGAAGCATAGGCTCAAAAGGCAGAGCATGAGCTGCTGTGTGGAGGGAGAAATTCATGCTTGTTTGAAGAGTCTGGCTTTCCTTGGGAAGGTGGGCTCCTCTGCATCTTTAGGGGGGATCTAGGAGATTCTGCTGTCTGTACAATCCACAAGCTGTATTGAAGTTGAGGAAAAACACAGCAAAAGCAGAGTAGGAAACACGCTAGCATAAAAGGTTGCATCTTCCTCATGGGCACTTTTTTCCTATGTGGTTGTGCTGCACATTACTATGAAACAGAGCAAGCATTTGCCCAGTGTCATTACTTGGACTAAAATTGAAGATTTTTAAATTCACTGAAAGCCATATTGTTCTTTTGTAAGAAAATCTACAGTAAGAGACTGGTACAGTGCTGAACCCCGCAGCACGAGAAACAGAAGTGCTGATGTATGAGTGAGTGTCCTGCTGCAAACAGGAGGTGTCAGTTCTGACAAAGTTATCTTGCATAATGACACTGTTGTTAAAATTGGCAGCTTGTCATATCCTACTGCTCTGGCTATTGAGACAAGCCTCCCTCACAAACATCTGAGCTTCAGTGGCCGCGTCGACTCCGAGGGAGAAGGAAGTAATCACTGACAAATACTTTTTTCCTCCAGACTGCCGAGCTCAGAAAGACAACACACTTGTGTCCGGATGAACAGAAATTCCCTGCTATATTTATTCCTCAGTGAGGCTGAACCTCTGCCCCAGCTGGACTGTGAAGAGCTTTTGTGAGGAGCTGGTTGCTGCAGGCAGAGCAGAAGTCTGCTGGCATTTCACTGAGTGTTACTGTGCTACTTTGAGGCTGTCACCACCAGCAGTGAGATCCACAGAGGCATAACACTGGTTGGCAGATGGGAAGTGAACAGTATCAGAGGGTGTATGGGTTAAGTGAGGAACTGACACCTTTCAAGTCATCTGAGAACTTCTGGGTCTTTGCTCCACAGCTGCAAACTAATGCCATCTAACCTCAGTGTCCAAATTGACACAGATTCAGCATTTTACTCTCAGAGAACTGTTTTCCCTCATCCTTGAAGAGATCGTTTTCAGTGTGATCTTACCGGCTGCATCACCAGTTGTTTGTTCCTCTATCTTCCATGCTTGACAGGGATCCTTTCCTTAGAGCTGAGCTGCTTGTACTAGCAATGATGCAACCCAGTTTGGTGTCTGCATTAATATCTTTGTCCTAAATCCAGCTGCATTTGTGGCTGCACCAAAGTGTGTTTGCTGTCCAAATTCTCTTTATCATTTCCACAGTCAGATGTCTCTTAGCAATTCTTTAACACTGTGGTTAAAGCTAGAATCCCCTCTGCAGGCATGTGCCCATCAGTCTACACCCAAGGACTTTTCTGTGGTCTAGCCAAGCACGATAAGGGATGGGGTCATCACCAGTGTCTCTGCAGTTTTTATCTGACTCATAACCTGAGGCTTAGAAAGATGAGATTTGGTCATTCCACACTGGTGACAACTGTGTACGCTGGCAGAATCTGTAATTCTACAGGATGCTTTCTATTTCTGGGTACATGGGGTCTAACATCTTTTATCATAGCAGCACCTAAGTGCCCAACTGTATACAGGCTCTACCTCCAGATATTTGCTGAGCTGCTCTGTCTTTTTGTTCTGTCACCCTGTTTCCTCACAAGTCGAGATCGCTTCCTTTCCACTAGAAAAACACAGACATGACAGATATGGACAGTGGTTTACATGCTGGTAAGACAGGAAAATCTTGATTAAGCTCTAAGGTGTGGGTGGACATGAAGAGACTGTCCATCAATTCCTCTTTCACCATTTGAGTTGTGCTGTGAAAAAGCAGAGCACACTGCTCCTGCAGTTACACAGGTGGGAGGAAAGAATGATAATGAAGGCTGGAGGCTTGTTCTGCCAACAGGAGGAAGGCTCCTGCTCCATCTGCAGATCCACACCTACACAATAGACTCAGAGACCTGGTAGCAGCAGAGGGGTCAGGAGCTTGGTCCAGCAAAGCAGTGGTACCATCAGAGCCTAGCTCCAGAGGTTTTCTCCTCAAAAAAAAAAGAAACAACACTAGAGAAGGGAAAAAAGTCCTGATGGGGAGTGGACAGATAGTGCAAGTCACCAGCCATGCAACTAGCATCAATAACAAGGATTTGGTTTTTACGATTTAGGGACCCTATCTACGGGTCAACAACTGCTAGCAAGAAACCAAATCCCTCTGACAAAGTGGGGCAAAAGTAACTCTGCCAAATGCCTGGCCATAATAGTGATGAGATCTTTAAACTGGGAGTAACAGGGGAGGGAGATGAGACCTATAATCAAGTAAGGAAGTGGCGGGCCATTTAGGCAAGGAATTGGTGCATGGTGATGTGTAATCAGCAGAATAGTGTGAGAGAGGTCAGCTTTGGCAAATGTGTCTCCATAACAAATTGCCAACAGTGTGTCACTGTGGGGAAAACTCTCATTCCTTTCCTGGGACATCAGCATGGCTGGGAGTCCATCTGAAACACCTCTATGTTAATGCATCCAGCATGGAAAACCAGCAGGAGGAAGAAGAGACCTGAATGCAGTGACAGGGCTACAATATCTCATTTGGATCACAGCGATGTTGTGGGATAGCTCACACAACAAGGGTTGTGCAATGGGTGGATACCAGTAATGTGGCAAGGACAGGCTGGGAGAGAGGGAGAGGGGAGGAGCTGCCCTTTTTGTGAGAGCATCAGGGGTGCGTGGAGCCTCTACCTTGGGAAAGGTATGGGCTTGCTGACAGCTTATGGGTCAGGAACAACACCTTGCTGAAATGAAGCATCAACAAACTTGGAAGTAAGCATTATATGCATTCTGTAAGGAAGAGCTACTGTAGTTGGATGAGCTTCATTGCTTAGAAAAGAGGAGCTCTCACAAGATGTTCAGTGTGGCACTTGTGACCTTTCACAGTGCAAGCCACGAACACCACCATCTGTAGTGTGTCTGTCTCAAGGTGTCTACAGTTTCCAGATGGTGATGCTTGCTCTTGATCTGACTGGATATAATCTCAGTTGGAAGTGTTCCTCAGATGTTCTTCACCTACAAAGGGACCTCTAAAGCTCTGTGTGAGACAGCTTAGATGCAATGTTATTGGTGGGAACCACAAGATCTCCACATCCACAGATAGGAGGTTTTGTAAAAGATTGCTGTATTGCTTTTTATCTCTGCATGGAGTCTCCAACGCCTTATATAATGCTCATAAAACCTCAAGCCAGAAATATTTCACTGCATCTGAACCGATATCTATGTGCCAGATGTTAAGGCAAATATTTTTGAGTCCCATACGGAAAAGGAAAATTGCTAACTTCCATTTCTTATGTCTACATGACAGGATATCTTGTTCTTAATGAGATATTGAGATATTGACAAATTTGTCTGATTTCACTACAGAAAAAACCCCAATTCAACGGGAGTTAACAGGATCTAATACACAAGGAATAGCCCTTGTAACATGTAGGGTACTTTAATGAACAGGATAAGAAAACTTCCTCCAATCTGTCTTGCATGCATCACTTACACATGGATATGCTCTCCACTTTTGCCAGTGTACAAGAGTTAAACAATACTCACAGGGAGGAAAACAAAGTAGGAAAGCTCGTGGTTATTTTAGCAATTGCAATTATCCTGACTCCAGTGGAATTTCCTTTGATAACCATGTGCACTTGACTTCAAACAAAAGAAGGATCTACATAAAGAGAAAAAAACCAAGCGGTCAAAACCCAAATCTGGAAGTTTCAGATTGTTCAGACCTGGATTTATATTGACATTGTGGAAAATCAGTGACAAGAAAGGTTTGGAGTTTTTCTTCATGGAGAGACTGGGCTGCCCAAGGTGGTGCTTGACTCACCATACCTGGATGCATTTAAAAGTTGCTTAGGTATAGTGTTGGGGGATCTGGCTTAGGAGTGAACTTGTAAACTTGTAGAATAGGGTTGGACTCGATGATCCCAAGGGCCTTTTCTGACTTGAAAGATTCTGTGTTCAAATTCATCCTCTGGACTCGGATTTTTTGATTACTTCCATAATGATAATTTCAATCCACAGTTACTCACACTTCTCATATCTGAGACCTGATATTTTGGCTGCTTGCAAATAAACTTCTGATAGCGGCAGAGGGTGAAGTCTCCAAAATGAGAAGGTATCTATTTTAAATACCTACAGCATCACAGGGCAAACGTTAAATAATACAGCACACCCCCATAGTGTTTGTATAAAAATTGATAACAGAGCTGACAAAGTGTCACTTTTTATGGAAGATTTTTTCATGCATGTTCTTGTGTGTTTGGAAGAGACAGAAGAAGACAGAGGAGTGGGCTTCATGCTGTGCTTATTTATAGCTAAATGACTCACAACTTGGTGAAAATCACATTTTCCAGTTGTTTCAAGGCAAAATGGCTGCAGCATTCTCTTAAGTAAATTTCTACCCTTTTCTTTATGTTTTGATTTTTTTTTTCGGTATAGCATTTGAAGGATGGCTTGGGGTTTGCAACTTATTTAGCCCAGCACTGTAATACTTATCCCTCTAAATGCAGAGATAAGAATTTTCTCTGTTTGTACTACTACTGTGTGGAGAAAACTAACTTTTACACAACAGATACTTTAAGTTTTGGAGAGCTGAGTCTCTGCCAGCAGTCTGAGGCTGGCTCATTCCAAAGACCATGGAAAGGGCAGACCATGACTAGGGCAGAAGCTGTAGTTTAGAGCATACATATGTGAAGTTCAAGCTTAATGGGAAAAAAATGCCTTTGAAAAACCACATAGAAATGCTCTGATACCAGAAGGGAGAATTAAGGCTGATGGCTTGTTAGCAACATCAGTCTTTTACCAGAGGTGATAATCAAGAGCCTGAAGACAAAGCACCTGAATGGATTTGCTTGTATTTTCCTTTGTCTTTATTTGTCCCCATCAGCCTTAAGGTGCTATGTAAGACACACATCACAGTTAGCTTTCCCATAATTATAGGAAAGAAATGTTTGCATTTTCAGTTAAAAAATCCAACCCCAAACATAGCGCAGTACTGGAAGTTCACTCCATAAAAATTAGTAGTTTTGAGAGAGAGACAGGAAAGTTAGTTTGCTAGAGACAGTAGCCAAGGAAATTGTCAAAGATTAACATCCTTTCTCAGGACTAATGTACATGAATCCTTAAGACACTCTGGTTCTTGACATTTGTGTAATGAATTATTATATCCTATATTTTTCCTAGAGTTTAACAGTGTCAAGAAAAGCACCCAAGCTGTTTTTTTATTTTAAATAAATATAAGCAGTTTGGATTTAAATAATTGTAAAGTATGCTGTGATTAAATGCTTAGAATGTGTGTGGCTATGAAACACCTTTTGTTTCATGGTGAAATATTTAATCCATGGAAGCAAAAATGGTCAGTGCAACACAGGCCATAATACAAAGTGAAATAAACTCCTGTAGGTACATATATTATGGAACACCTCTAACATAGTGGCTAAAGCCATTTCATTATGAAGGAAATTAGACAAAAAGGAAACAAGGAACTCAGAGCCTTCTTGGGTCGCCATGGGGACTAGCATAGCCCATCACTTTGAGCTGCTGCCAGCTGTCACCTTTCGAGAAGTGTGGCTCTACCTGCTGAGTTCAGGCAGGTAAATAACCTGTGGGGTTTTATAGTAGCTGCTCTCACGTCTGACTTATTTCATTAACCTTGATACAGCTGTTGGTTATTGCACACATAATCTTGTTTCTTCTTTTAATGGTTTGATACTGCTACTTGTGTAATCTATTAAAGATGTTTGTTTCCACTGTAAACATTTCCTTGCTAAAGAAATCAGGCACCTTCAGCACAGTCACCTTGTTGCTCGGTTCCACAGACAGCGTTGCCCCATAAGTAATCAGGGTAGCATGCTGAAATTTCATATACTAAGCACAGACATAAGCAGCAAACTAAGATACAGCTCTACCACCACTTCGAATGAAAAGCTATAAAGACTTTCTTTTGTTGAGCCATGCTCCCACCCGGTATTTCGTCTTTGCTTGTTTGGAGATGACCACATGCCTGAAATTTTAGTGTGTTGGGACAATTTACTAAAGAAATTGACTGGTGTCCAAATAACTATCCTGTGCCAAGCAGCACTCGGTATCAAAGGATGCTATTTTAAACCTATTAGAAGAAAGATCTGTTGGCCAGATGTGGTTAAAATAAGACATGGAAACTTCCTTTTATTTACCTGACTTCGATGAGCAACATGCTCTGGATTTTAGCTGTGGCCTTGCTCTCAGCTAAGAGGAGTACCTCACTCTTTATAAACTTTATCACTCTTTGTGATGTGACCATCTCAGAACAAACTGAATCCGGCTGGCGCCAGCTTCTTCTGTCTCCACCTCAGCAAGGGTCTCTGCTGAGAGAGTTAGACCAACACAAATCTTCCGTGTGATAAAATGATGCCCTTCCTGCTTATCACAGCACCTGTTTAAAAAAATAAGAAAAAAAGGAAAAACAGGGGAAAAGAAACAGCAGCCATAGAGCTCAGCCAAGGACAGAGAAAAGGCTTCCAACCCCTAACCCTTCCTTCTTGAGCAATAACATCAATCCGCTCTGTTCCACTGATCGAAAAGCTTTTTTATTTAAAAAAAAAAAAAACATGATTTTTGTTGTTTTATCTTTTTAATCAGAAAAGCTCTTTTTAGTTTGGCAACGGGAGACAACTTCCCTTTTCAAACAGTCGCCGGGGCACCGAGCTGACTTTCGGACATACTGGGCACCCTCGGTCGGTCACCTGTGGCTGCAGATGTACCCCGCACGCCGGGAGTTTCTTGGGGAGTCCCGGCTTGCACCGAACTACCTTGCGCCGCGTCAGTGGCGACTGACCGGTATCTGGACCAGCAGCTGCGGGGGAACCCTGCTGTGCCCTGGGCCGGCAGCTACCGCCGGTGGCCTCTGGGCTACCTGTCACAAGAAAACACCTAAGGCAGGCAAAACCCCTCAAAGGGCAGCGACCACGAGCCCCAACACCTCTCCCCCGTGTTTGGGACAGCCCCTCCGGCGGCGGCGGGCGGTGCCGGTCGTGGCTCCGGGGCGGTGCCGTGGTAGCCCCGGTCCGCCACCAGTAGGGGGCGGACGCGCCGCCTCCGCGCTGGGCTCGGCCTGCGGCCCCTAGATTTCTTGCTCCATCGCGGCGGCAGCCCGCGCCGTGCGGCACCGGGACCCTGCGCGACGTGCCCGCACCGTACCGCTCAGGTAGGGGCTCACATCTTCGGTGGGGTTCCGGCGGCCGCGATCCCCGGTGGCCCCTGCCTCGCTCGCGCGCAGCCCATCGGCATCGCTGCGCTGTGCGCGGGACAGACGCGTCCGGGAGGCGCCAAGCCCTCGGCTTCACCCGTCCCGCCTGGGAGTCCTTCGGCCCCTCCTGCCCCGGAGCTACCCCCGCGATAGGTGCCGTGGGCCAGGCCTCCTCACGTTCCGTCCCCACGTCCCCGGAGCCCCTTGAAGCGTCCAGCCATGTGGTGATGCCCCCTTCCCATCTCCTCCCAGTTCCCACCCTCTCCCTCCTCGGCCCAGCGTAGCCGCAGCTGCTCCCCGCTCGGTGCCGTCGGTGCGCAGGACACCGCGGAGGCAGCGAGCCGGGTGGCGGCTAGGCTCCAGTGGAATCGGTGATTTCAGTGCAGGCAGCCTGCTGCTGCCGAAACTTCGTGCGGTGGAAGTGGAATGGGTTTGCTCTCTGCAGTTTAGTTCTCTGTCGAGTACTGGGACCGTGGACGTTGTTGGCAGACGGTTACGAGGCTCAGCTCTTGTTTTAAGTAAAATACCAATCACACTCTCACGGTGGACACCGGTGAACAGATAAGGGAGAGGAATTTGCTGCGCATCCAAGCTTTGCAGAGAGATGCTTGTAGGAGCAGCCTGTGCCTTTGCTTCCCGGTTTAAGTCGCCAAAGTAGGAAGTACAGTCATTCAATACTCATTTTTGTTGGTGAATAAGTAATGCAGCATCTTAAGTTTTGGTCTGAGCTGCTGAGATTTTGTGTAACTCACCTGGCTTCTTTAGCTTTTAATTATTTTGCATTTAAGAGGGTTTAGATGATTACAAAAGTCTGGAGCTACTAGGTTAAGGTCTCTGGTTATAGTAGGTATTCTTTTTAGTACTCTGTGTGCCCTGTAATGCTGCACAGGCTTAGAGCCTCTGGTGGTTCTTTGCTACTGAGCCCAGCTGGACCTGTTAACAAAATATTTAATAGGAGAATTAATTAGAATATAACAAGCCAAACAGGGAGATGTCTGGGTAATGACTGTGTAGGAGGCGTTGTGTTGTTTCGGTGTTTTTAAGCGTGTGTTGCCACTCAGGCCAGTGTCTTCATTAGCACTTATCCCTCCTCCCCCATCCTGGGAGTCTTTTAAGTAGAAAGAAATCTGAAGAAATCTTTTTCATCCGTAGGTTTGCATAGTTGTCCGTGTGGCAGAACAAGTTTTGTGACTTGCTTTAAGCCTGAAGGTTAGCTTCTTAACAAGGTAATAGTATTGTGCTGTAATAATATCCAATCACTTCGGGATGGAGGAGGCACCCGGGTGTGTTGCAGGCATTTGCTGCTGCCTCTTTCTAACAGTCCTGACCGTTTCACCCAGTGAGAGTGTAAAGAGTTGCTAAAGTCACCTCAGAATACCTCTAAGTTACTGCCTGGCCTCCCTAGGTGCACCCTCAATACTTCACGCTGTACACACTCTATATTTAAAGAGAATTCTCAGTGCTTTAAGAAAAGAGTGATTATAGTATAGACAGAGTTTGAGAATTTAGCACAACTTTGGCAAGATAGTCTTTAAAAAAAGTGAGTTCCTGCATGTTTAGTTTCCATTTTTGGTTGGAATATTAACGCACTACCCAGGAAGGGGGGTTGGTTTTTGGTTTTATTTCTTAGGCCTATAAAATGGATCAGTACTACCTAAGCTGCAAAAATACAGTTTTTCTTACACATTGTTTTGGGTGTCTGTAAGATGAATTCACAGCAGACATGGAGAACTTGTTCTTTAAGATGTAAATTGTTTGAAGAGAGGTTGTTATTCAAGTAGAATCTAGATTCTGTTTTGTAAGCCTGCAGTCACTGTGAATTTCACTTGCTGACATATGACTTTAAGGGCTGCAAGTCTTCCTGCTTACACTGGCAATCAGTATCTTCATTACTCCTAATTTAAGTGCGATGTATGTTCAGGTTTGAGTTTTTCACTAAAATCTGCGGAGATAGTGTAGGATTAAGGCGTAATTATTGTAAACCTGGATGTTTTCTCCACCAGTGGCCCTGTGACAATTGTTTTGCTGTCAACAGCACTGGAATTATTGTAATTGCTTCACAGTTTAGAAGGATCCCTTTGGGAAGGTTCAAGCTGATCTGAAACCAAGAGTGTCCATAAATTCTCAGGATTACATTTAGGAAAAATGCAATCTGCAGTAGTGTCACAGATCCTACAATTTTATACGGAGGATGGCTGAAGAAATCTAAGTCTGGTGTTATTATGCTTTGCCTCGTAGCCCTCCTAAAAGTTGTCTGCTAATCTGGCAGAAGTTATGATAATTCTCTTTTACTGGATTAGCTCTCCTTAGCGAGCAACATCATGTCGCATGGGCTGGAGCAACTGGCAGGTGAGCTTACCTAGCTAATAAATCTTCATGCTTCCTAGTACTACCCATGGTCAAGGCCCAGTGACCTGGGAACACAAAAGAATCATAGAATCATTAGGGATTGGAAGGGCCCTCGAAAGATCATCTAGCCCACCCCCCCTGCCACAGCAGGATCACCTAAACCAAGTCATACAGTCAGTCTGGGTTAGAAGGGACCACAGGATCATCCACTTCCAACTCCCCTGCCATGGGCAGGGACACCCCACCCTAGATCATGCTGGCCAGAGCCCCATCCAGCCTGGCCTTAAACACCTCCAAGGACGGGGCCTCCAACACCTCCCTGGGCAACCCATTCCAGGCTCTCAGCACTCTCATGGTGAAGAAGTTCCTCCTCACATCCACTCTAAATCTCCCCATCTCCAGCTTTGCTCCATTCCCCCTGGTCCTGTTGCTGCCTGACATCCTAAACAGTCCCTCCCCAGTCTCTTTGTAGGCCCCCTTCAGATACTGGAAGGCCACAATAAGGTCACCTGGGAGCCTCCTCTTCTCCAGACTGAACAGCCCCAACTCTCTCAGTCTGGCCTCATAGGAGAGGTGCTCCAGCCCTCTGATCATCCTTGTGGCCCTGCTCTGCACTTGCTCCAGCATTTCCACATCCTTCTTGTCATAAGGGCTTCAGAACTGGACACAGTGCTCCAGGTGGGGTCTCACCAGAGCAGAGTAGAGGGGGAGAATCACCTCCCTCGACCTGCTGGCCACACTTCTGACGCAGCCCAGGATCAGGTTTGCCTTCTGGGCCGCAAGTGCACACTGCTGGCTCATGTGAGGAAAGAACTTTAAACTGGTGTTGCTACTTCAAGCTTCATTTCTTAGAGACAGAATTTTCAACTCAGATGGATGTTAAAACATCTGTAACCTATAAATGGGTACTCCTGGCTTCCTGTATTATCATCTAGAGTGCTGTGTCTAACCATGAATCCAAGCGGAGCCTCGTTCAGCTTTTCTTAATGGGATATGAGCCCTCAGATGACTTTAGCAATTGGGTTTTTTTCTTTAAATAAATAAACCAGTAGTGTTCTGTATAGGTGGCAGATCTAATGCTCCTCTGTAACTAGATTGCATCTGCCTGCAGCTTGACCTCATCCACAAACTTAAAAAGCTTGTCGTTATTCATTAAAATAGCTTAAAAAGCTATTTGTTATTCCAAGTCATCATGTTTTACTCCAGCTCCCTGAAATCCAGTCACTCTTAAGTATCCACATGTTATTAATGGTTAGTAGTGTTTTGGAATTGTTCAACTATATTTACTCCCATATACAGTACTGTATTTCTGTGATAAAATAATAGTTTATATCTTCATTTGCAGACAGAGCTGCTACTTGGCTCCAACAAGAACAGCTGGAAAAAGCTCAGTGCTAAAAGGATATGGAAGAGACTTTCTGGGAGAACTCCACATCTAATGTGCACTGCTGTTGAGTCAGTGTTAATGGCAGAAAGCTGACGTTAAAGTTGTTTATGAGTACAAAAGGGTGGTAGCTCTCATGAGGGTTTGGTTAATACCTCAGCATCAAAATAGATGACAGTCTCCCATCTGTTCATAAGATTTGCGTTCTTCTTTGGACAGAATGACTTCTTTCCCTTCTCTCACAGTCTCTCCAGTTTTCTTCTAGGAGAAAGTAACCATCTCCTAGTAGCAAAGACCTTTTTCTTGGTATCAGCTTGGTTAGTTTTGGTATCAACTAACAACGAGTTAGTTGATTCATCATGTCACAAACAGTCAAGCTAGTATAAGCCACCACTGCTGGAATACTGCTGACCTGCTGCAAGACACTTAATTCTGCTTTTGGATCAGGTATTCTTGCAAGAACCAGGAGAGCTGGTTCTTTGCTTGCTAGTCTACTGAACACCAGTGACACCTGAATGTTTTCTGAGCTGCATTTAAGCTGGTTCAGGCAGATGTTTACAGGAATTTCTTTAGGAAGTAGTGAATTTTTCTTATTACATCGTGATCCAGGGAGGCTTGTCAGCAGGAGTGGTTACAGTGGACAGTGGATGCTCAGAGGCATCTTCATGCCAGCTGTGTGTAGTGTCAGTGGTAAGCACCATTCTGTCACTGAGGGATGCTGTTGCTTAAATTAGTTTGTGTACTTTAGGTCGGTGTTTTCTGCGTAGATCATGACATGCAGTAACTTGCTATCTCACATAACATTGACTTTCCCACCTGTGTTGATTCTTAGATTTTAAAATCTCAAAGGATAGATTGGATTGTGTTGGATTTTGGTTAGTGGGCTGTATACAAATTGTTGACTAAATACTAATTATATTAATTATACAAAGTGTATGTGCATGGACACACAAAAAGATATTCAAAGGATGCTTTGCCCCTAAAATTTTTTTTTGCTATGAAATGAATTTTTCTCCCATATGTTTCATGTGTTTGGTACTGGTTACTGGAAGATTACAGCCAGCCTGGAGGTAGATTATGGGTATTTGATGGATCCCTTCCTGCTCAGAAACAGGTTTTTGTTGCTGTCTCTTCAGTAGTGCAAAGTGAATCACTCTAGACTTGTTAAGGGTCCTGCAACAGACTGGCTTCCTTGTAAGATCACAGAATAGTTGAAAAGACCTTTACAACCATCAAGCTCAGCTATTAACCCAGGACTACAAAGTCATAAATAATCATGTCGACAACTGCCACATCTACATCTTTTTAATACACCCAGACATCATGACTCAGTCACTGCCCTGGACAGCTTGTTCAAATGCCTGACAGCATTTCTTGGTGAAGAAAGTTTTCCTAGTATCCAAGCTAAACCTTTCCTGGTACAACTTGAGGCCATTTCCTCTTGTTTTCTCACCTTTTACTTGAGACAATATACTGAGCCCCACCTCACCACAACCTCCCTTCAAGTAGTTCTGGAGAGCAAGGTCTCCCTGCAAACTCTTTTTCTTCAGACTAAATAGCCCCATATTCCTCAGCTCCTTGTAATATCTGTGCTCTAGAGTGGCTTTGTTGCTCTTCTCTGGATCTGTTTCAGCACTTCAGTTCCTTTCTTGCACTGAGTTGCCCCAAAAGGAACACAGTGCTCAAGATGTGATGTCACTAGTACTGGGTACAGGAGGATAATCACTTCCTTAGGCCTGTTGTCTGCCTTGTTTCTCATACAGGCCAGGATGCTTTTGGTTGCCTTCTTGATCTGCAGGTCTCTGATGAGGTCAGTGTGGTGGTCTGTGCAGTAAGTGAATCTCACTCATGAGCTGTTTCAATCTGATGTCTTAAAGCTGCTATCTAGAGTCTGGTTGTGCTTGGGAGAAAAGTAGTGTGGTTTAGTCTTCCTGCAGTAAACTTAGACCTGTATATGCAGCTTTCCTTGCTTTCTTGGTAACCCTATTTAAAATGAGCTCCACCATGGTGTGCTGTATCAAATAAGATCCATAGCATCAGGTGAACTTCTTTGGGGTTCATATGTGGTTATATCAAGTCGTAGTACACTAGTCATTCTTGAGACCCGTAGCCTTTTGGTACAGCTCTACTAATTCCTGTATGCAGCAGGAGAAGATGTGTGTGGTGGTGATACATTATTCTGATAATAAACTTGGGATTTTTTTATTGATACAGAGAAGTGACAGCTGTTACACATTTGAAATGTCTACTGGATTCTGGCAACACCTTGGTCTGGTGGTGCATTGCAAAGCTTTACTTACCCCTCCCTATGGTGGAAAGCCTAAACAGAATCTGCTGTCCTACAAAGTTAAGGTGGTAATTTTTTTCTTGAGAAAACATGATGGAAAATGAGTAGTTTTGAACTTTGAACAGGTGGCAATGACAGCAGAGCTTCAGTTCATTTCATCATTTGACAAAATGTTAAACCTCACAATCTTAAATCTCTTGCAATAAAATATAGAGGTAAAAGTGTCTTCAAAAGTTTTATCATGGCTAAAAGTAGCAATGGTACTGTTTATCTTACCACATATATAGATTTTGGGGACAGTAAATGAAATCCTGATTTTAATTATAGGGACCAGTGAATTTTGTATGATGTTTGGGAAGAGTCTTCAAAGTACAGATGAGGTGCTTATGAGATTTGGAGATTTTTTGGTTCTTTACTAGTTTGGGTTTTGTTTGTTGTTGCTGCGAAAGGAACGTAGATTGAGTTTCACTCTCAGTGGGAAGAATGCTTTAGTACTTTCAAGGCCTGCAGCTGTGAGGCTGCTGCCAGCTGGCTGCAAAAGACTTCATCAACTTCCTCACTCTGATCTGGGGGCCTGTAATGGACACCCACAACAGTGTCACCCATTCCCGCCTGCCCCTTAATCCTCACCCACAAACTCTCAGCTCTGTCCTCTGCTGTCCCTGGACAGAACTCAATGCCTTCCAGTTGTTGTCTCACATAGAGGGCAACTCCTCCACCCCGCCTTGCTGGCCTGTCCCTTATAAAAGGATCATAGCCATCCATGGCCACATTCCAGTCATGCGAGCTGTCCCACCAGGTCTCTGTAATCGCTACCAAATCGTAACCGCCTGACTGGACACAGATTTCTAACTCCTCCTGCTTATTCCCCATGCTGTGTGCATTGGTGTACAGGCACTTCAGGGAGCGAGCCGAGCGCTCCGATCTCACCCTATGATAGCAAGAGGTCAGGTGGATGGATGATGGCAGAGCAGTGGATGTCATCTATCTTGACTTGAGCGAGGCGTTTGACACGGTCTCTCACAGCATCCTGGCAGCCAAACTGAGGCAGTGTGGCCTAGATTTTCAGGTAGTGAGGTGGATTGTAAACTGGCTACAGGATAGAAGTCAATGGGACAGAGTCTGGTTGGAGGCCTGTATCTAGTGGAGTGCCCCAGGGATCGGTGCTGGGACCGGTCCTGTTCAATCTATTCATTGATGACTTGGATGAGGGATTGGCATGCACTGTCAGCAAGTTTGCTGATGACACAAAGCTGGGTGGTGTCGCCGACACCCCTGCAGACTGTGCTGCCATTCAGCGAGATCTGGACAGGCTGGAGAACTGGGCAGAGAAAAATCTAATGAGCTATAACAAGAGTAAGTGCAGAGTCTTGCATCTGGGCAAGAACAACCCCAGGTACCAGTATAGGCTGGGGACTGACCTGTTGGAGTGTAGTGTAGGGGAAAGGGACTTGGGGGTCCTGGTGGACAACAAGATGACTATGAGCCAGCAATGTGCTCTTGTGGCCAAGAGGGCCAACAGCATCCTGGGGTGGATTAGAAGAGGGGTGGTTAGCAGATCAAGAGAGGTTCTTCTCCCCCTCTACTCTGCCCTGGTGAGACCACACCTGGAGTATTGTGTCCAGTTCTGGGCTCCTCAGTTCAAGAGGGATGTGGAGCTTCTGGAGAGAGTTCAGCGTAGGGCAACGAAGGTGATAAAGGAGGTGGAGCACCTCCCTTGTGAGGACAGGGCTGGGTCTCTTTAGTTTGGAGAAGAGGAGACTGAGGGGTGACCTCATTAATGTCTACAAATATTTGAGGGGTGGGTGTCAGGAGGATGGCACTGGGCTATTCTTGGTGTCATGTAGTGATAGGACGAGGGGCAATGGGTGTGAGCTGGAACATAGGAGGTTCCACATCAACCTGAGAAGGAACTTCTTCACGATGAGGGTGACAGAGCACTGGAACAGGCTGCCCAGGGGGGTTGTGGAGTCTCCCTCACTGGAGATATTCAAGACCTGACTGGACGGGTTCCTGTGTGACTTGGTTGAGGTGATCCTGCTGTTGCAGGTGGATTGGACTAGATGATCTTTCGAGGTCCCTTCCAATCTGTAGTGATTCTATGATTCATCTCAGGCTTCCCAGGAATCAGGAGATGGGTTTTTTTCCTGTCTTTGAGACTGATTAGTCTGTGTGCTGCCTATGGTGAAAGTACTGGATTGGTGCCACTAGCAAAATCTCACATGGTCAGTATTTTTACATGTCTACTGTTTTGCCCGTCTGGTATCAAATCTGGCATAATGCTGCTTAGAATGAAACCACACAGCAGTATGCAGTGGTAGCTGAATTATATATTTCTAACTTTGGAATAAGTCTTACTTTCACTTGCTAAATTTATCTGTGTTTCATTTGAATTTGTTCAAAGTAAAAGAAATTCCCGTTCCAACAAGCAAACACTTCGGGTCTGATTCTGTATTGTCAGAATACCAGGCTGAATCAAAGATGTATATGGAAGAACACAATTCTGATACGTTTTCTGAGAAGTTAGTACTTATACTTCATGGTGGTGTTCATCTCAAAGGAGAAAATATATCCCCAAAACATACATATCTGTTAAGTTGCTGTGTGTGGACCAACGTTTTGCCTGCATGGCGTCCTGCCATAACCACAAGGAATTCATATGGATGTGGGAGTGCCTGTAGGGAAGAAACTTGTGACTTGTAGGTCGCAGCTTGCGTCATCAGAAGACATGAATGGTGTATGATTATGCAATAATGTGGAACTATGTTTTACTTTACTGTGTGACTTTTTCAAAGATTTAAGTTTTAAAGATTTAAGATTTCAGTTTCAAATTAAGTGAATTCTGCAAACATAGTTGGAAAAACTGTGTGTACTCTAGTAGAAGGGTAAGCAGTCCTCTAGGTAAGGAAGTGCAGCTTGTATTTTGATAGTGCTTTAGTATCTCTACTCATACTTTCTACTCAAATTAGACTGGGAATGATTCTGACTGTCTCAGCTGTTTGATCTGTGTCACGTACTTACGATCTGAGAACAGTTCAGGCAGTGTACTGGTTTAAAGCAAATTCTAACTTCAGTTAATTTATTTGTGTTTTAGTTTACCTTCTTAATCAGCTTAAATATTTAAACCAAATTACCATATTTCTTATAGGTAGGAGTACTTCATGGGGGGGGTTGGACTCGATGATCTCTTTGGGTCCCTTCCAACCCCTGACATCCTATGATTACAACCTTCGCTAAACCTGGTTGGTGTAGATCCCATGTCTACACTGAGAGTGGCAGTTGGCTTTGTGTCATTATATTTGCTCTGCGGTTCTTGAATCAGGAGTGGGGAGAACCTGTGGCAGATCGTGTCCCGGCTCAGTGCAGCATGGGCTGTCATGGGTGAATGTGACTTTGGTGTAGAGCCAGTAGCTGTTGTGGCAGATCTGGTGCTGCTCAAGTACAAGGGATTGCTTGAGGAGGAGGAGGTGGTATCCTTTGAGCAGAGTCTATGTTGGGTTTGTATTTTATGTGGTGGTAAGCTGTTCTCAAGAAGAAACTTTTGTGTGCTTACGTGGTGTTTGCTAACAGGCAGTGATTTTTCATTTTATTCTGAAATAGTCTCAGTTTTAAGGCTGGTGCTTCT
Organism: Rhinopomastus cyanomelas; assembly: GCA_013400115.1. NCBI lineage: Eukaryota > Metazoa > Chordata > Aves > Bucerotiformes > Rhinopomastidae > Rhinopomastus > Rhinopomastus cyanomelas. The sequence goes on from VXBP01005773.1 coordinate 126,473, forward strand.
GTAACCATTTACTGTCACAGAAATTTTCTGGATGCTGCTATGAGTGACAAATAACCAGCTTTCAGTTCTGTTGAATGCAATTTATGCAGTAACCTAAAGGCCAGAAGCTCAAGTCCTTTCCCCCTCAAAGCATGGTTTGGTTTGCTACATTACACTGCAGGTAACAGCTTGGGTCCTAAAGCTGCTAGGAATTTGAAGCAGTGTAGATGCAGTTGTTGACTTTTACCATACACAGCTTTAGGCTTTTTAGATACAGCACTGACAAGCACTTATGTCACAGAGTGAAGGGTTGAAAGTAATTTGTAGATTTACTGAAATTAAGTTAGTGGTTTTTTTTAGAACACTTGTTTCATGGAGTAACAAATAAAAGTAATACATAAGAAATCCACTTTAAACTTCTCCCTTGTGTGGTAAGCAAGAATTAGTTATTCAGGACAATCAATGTTATGGGCTAGGAAACCTCTTTGTTTTAACTACAGACAAATGAGATGAGCTAACAGTAAAAAAACAATGTGCTTTTCTTTTTCCTTAGGTGGCCGTTTTTGATGCACTAGTGTCATTAGCTGGCTGAACACTAAACATGAGAATAGCAGGTAAGTTAGTCAAATCAGGATTTTATCACTTGTGAAACAGGAGCTGTAGACACGTGGCAATAATAAGGCTTTAAAATAAACTTAACTAGTGTAACAGCTCTTGTTGTTCACGTAATTGATGCTTAATGAAACTAATTTTGGAGCTTGGGACGGCCTAAGAGCAAGCAGCAGGTTAAAACTCTGCAGCTGATTTGCACTGACTGGTTAAGGTGCTGTGACTTGACCTACTTGGGTTGCTGATTCAGTAAGATGATGAAGGAGTAAGGAAGTCCGTAATTGAGATCTTCAGTGGTTGGGGTTTTTTTTGTCCTGGATCACACCCCAACCAAAAGTGCTATGCCCTGCTGTAATGTAGTGTCTGAAACATCCTGAATGCTTCCTGTGAGTTTCAAAGCAACAGGAGCCTTATCATAGAGGTAAGTTACTGTAATGCGAGTGGGGAAACTTGTCGGAAGTTGTACTGCTTGTGTCAAAATGAGATCTGTGCCAGTAAAACAATACAAGAAAAGATTAGTTGGGCTGTTTCCTTACAGAGTAGCTTGTATGGCAATCAAACAGGTTTGAGTTTCTGATGCATTGTACTTCTGTCAATAGTTATACGTAATGTTATGTTGCAGAAGGAGCAACTGTTGGTTTTTCCTGGAGAGAACCACCCCTTTTTGAAAAGAGATGCACATTTAACCTTATTAATGTCTGCAATTAGTCCTGATTTTCGTGAATCCTTCTGAAGTTTTAATTAACCTCAGCAAATATAACTGGGAGCAGTATCTTTAAGTCTGATAAAGAACTGGAAAATGCTGCAATTTGTAGAAGGTGGCTGAATCACCCGGAGGACAGCAAATGTCGCTCCAATCTTCAAAAAGGGAGAGAAGAGTGACCTGGGTAACTATAGATCGGTCAGCCTCACCTCCATCCAGGAAAGGTGATGGAACAGTTTGTCCTGAATGCTGTCTCCAGGCACATCAGGGACAGCAGGGTCATTAGGGACAGTCACCACAGCTTCACAAAGGGAAGGTCATGCTTGACTGACCTGATAGCCTTTTATGAGGGTGTAACCAAGTGGATAGATGATGGCAGAGTGGTGGATGTGGTCTATCTTGACTTGAGTAAGGCTTTTGACACAGTCTCCCACAGCATCCTCGCAGCCAGACTGAGGCAGTGTGGTCTAGATGATCAGGTAGTGAGGAGGATGGTGAACTGGCTGCAGGATAGAAGTCAGAGAGTGGTGGTCAATGGGATAGAGTCTAGTTGGAGGCCTGTATCTAGTGGAGTGTCCCAGGGGNTCAAGAGGGATGTGTAGCTGCTGGAGGGATGATGAAGGAAGCGGAGCACCTCCCTTATGAGGAGAGGCTGAGGGAGCTGGGTCTCTTTAGCTAGGAGAAGAGGAAAATGAGGGGTGACCTCATTAATATGTATACATATATGAAGGGTGGGTGTCAGGGGGATGGAGCCAGGCTCTTCTCAGTGTTGTCTAGTGATAGGATAAGGGACAATGGGTGTAAGCTGGACCGTAGGAGGTTCCACATAAATATGAGAAGGAACTTCTTCCCTGTGAGAGTGACAGAGCACTGGAACAGGCTGCCCAGGGAGGTTGCGGAGATATTTGAGACCCACCTGGATGTGTTCCTATGTGACTTGATCTAGGTGATCCTGCTGTGGCAAGAGGATTGGACTAGATGATCTTTCGAGGTCCCTTCCAATTCCTAATGATTATGAAAAAAAAGACTTTTCCAACCCTTTTTTCTTTGATCTAGGTACTTGTCTGTGGGTTTTAGGAACACAAAACCACAGCAGTTCCTATAACATGTTTAACCTGTAGCAAACACAATGTTGTTCATTCAAGTGATGATAGAATTTTTTAGGACATTAGTTTGGGAAGCTCAGACTATGTTGTGGAGGGGGATGGTTAGAGCCCAGACTGTGTTCTTGTTCATCTTGCTTACTGTCTGCTGCGACAACATGCAGGCCAAGTGCCACTTGTAGATGGTACATTGCAAAATGGGGTGCCATCTTGTCTTTTCAAGCAGTGTTGCTCTGAAAACCCTTTCTCCACTTCTTAATGTATGTTCGGGTCATGTGTTTTTTCGAACCCTTACTGTGGATCACTTCAAGTGCAATAATCTGTAATTCCAGCGTAATATTTTTAAGTTTGCATCTGCTTTCCTACTTGTACCTGTGCACGCACTAGAAAAAGGAAAGTTTCTTCATCTTCCTTTTCTTTTTCTATCCCCTTACCTTTTACAGCATTTTGGAAGGAATGATTAACATCTCTCATCCTTCTGAAGGTTGAGTAATCTGATTATTTTAAGGTTTTATGGTAAGCCCATCACAGCAGCAGTCTGAGATTTGCAGGAATACATAAGGCTTTTTTTCTGCAGGATTTATTTAGCTGCCAATCTGAAAAACAGAAGCATTTCATAAGGTGGCTTGTTCCAAACAGTTGGACATACAGGGGTGAGACAGACAGGTAGGATGTTGATCAGGTGCCTCTTCAGTGAACTTCTGAGACAGGTGGCATTTTACAGTAAGTTAAGTGTGAAGTATTCTATAAAAATCTATTGAAAATTATGCTAAAAAATGGTGTGATTCATGTCAGTACCACAGCAACCCAAGTTTTGATTTCAGGTGTAAATACTGTGTGTGTGTGCCTCCAGCAATTTTCTCAGGAGGTAGTTTGACCACTCAGTACTAGAGAATGTTAGCCTTGAGGCTTCAGCATCTTAAAATGGGGAGGGCAGAGGTACTGCTTTTAAAATTGGCTCTTTTGAGTCTTTAAACTCACTTTTTGAAGGTCAAGCACTTAAATCTACTGAAACCAGAACCACCCAGCTACAGTATTCTAACAGATCCCTAATCACACAGTCCTGGCCATTCATTAAAATAGCGGAAGAGTGTAAGAGTGTTTGTGAACAGGGAGGAAACGTGGCTAAATACAGGGAAGTGGAGTGGAGGAAGGTGGGAATGTCCCTTTGGACTGCTGCCTGTTCAATCACTTCAGTTCACCCTGTTAGGTGGAATTTATACAGAAAAGTCTGTGGTTTCTCCTGACTGCTAAGCTGAGTTGGTGCACTGGGGTGTCAGGCATGAAGCTGGAGAAAGCTGAGAGTGGTGTACGTGTTTGATGTGGTAACCTGATGGATAGGTTCTGTTGCATCCTGCTTTACCGTGCCCATTTCTTGCAGTTTCAGAATTCCCCATACCCCCATCTGATACATGTTCACGTTGAAGCTAATTTTTGTGAACTCAGTGTTACTGTTTGCAGATAATGTTTTGAAATTTTTCTCTGCTTCTTAATAGGGGCTGCAAAGTTGGTGGTAGTTGTAGCGATATTTTTGTTGACGTTTTACGTCATCTCTCAAGTGTTTGAAATAAAAATGGATGCAAACTTGGGACACATATTTGGTAAGTGATGACTTTGTTTTCTCTGGAAATCTGTTAATACTTACTTGACTTATAATAAAGCAAAATGACTTAAAAGATTGACTTGGGCTCTTACGCCTAAGAATTCTGAATTTATTTTTAGTGTTTTTACTCGTTGCTGTTTTTAATATATATTGTACATTTATATAATGAATATTATTTTTGTATGGAATATTGAACCTACTCTCTTTACCAGCTTGATCTTTTGCCTGACAATTGTGCATAATTTTACTAGCTTTTACTCTTGTTCTTAGCCTTAGTCTGGCGTTATAAACTCCAGTGATATCTCTGGCAGTCTGCTCTGTGCCTTTCTGCTGCCTAAGCAGTTCAAAATTTAAGTTTTGGGTGGGCTCTTTTGCTTGCTCAGGCACACTACCATGTACAGTAATCAAAACATTTCAGATGTGTCTGGTTTCTATACAGAAAAGGATTAGCAGCTGAGTGACTTAAAATGCAGAGTCTGTGTTTTGAACCAACTTTATCTTTTAGGTATGTGAGTAGAAGAAGTAATGTGAACGTTACTTATCTCTAGGTGAGCCAACATCTGAGGAGACACTGGTGTCATTAAGTATTGCAGAAGTGTTTTAGATATGTGTATGATGAGGTTACGTGTCTCTTCCAAGAAAGGGAGTCATGAATGGTTGAGTTCAAATACGCCCAAGTGGAAGGCTTCCAGTGTTAAGTGGAAGGAGCCCTATCTTGCAGATTAATGTTCTTAAGAAGAACATTAATTTCACTGTAGTGCCCACACCTCCACAAATCCCTGATAGTTGTGTATCTCCATGGGTGTTTGTTTTAATTGCAGAGCCATAAATTAAGGCAGAGCTTCTAAGTGTGATTCCTGATTGCTTTAATGATGTAAAGGTTAATGTTTTTGCTGAAATGCTACGTTCGGTTGTCCTTGATACTTGGTTTCAGCCAGCCTGTTTGTCTAGGGGTACAGAAATGCTTTAAATTTATAGTACATTTTGCAGCAGATGACACTTTTTAATAGTAACATCTTGTAAAACTTCTTTTTGTGTTTTAGCTAGATCAGCACTGGATGCAGCTGCACGCTGTGAGTATTCATATGCATGTGTTACTGCTGTGACTTGCACTAGTAACAGAAAGACGGTTGAATTTTCGTAGTTAAATAAGTCTTAATTACACTTCAAATGTAATCAAAAACTGATTTTCCTCTTCTCTTGATTTTCCTAAAATTTGGGTAAAGTTTGTGGCTTTTGATTACAGTGCCAGTGCAAGCAGCAGGGTGAGAACAAGAGGTAGAATAATGAGGAGCCTAGATTTTTTTTTTTCCCTAAGCTGCTATGAAATTGCAGATGAGATACTGTTTGTCTCTGCTTTTTCCTGGAATCCGTTCAGAAAAGTAATTGATATTTCTGTTTGCCTAACTGTGATGTTGCCTCTAAAATCCTATTTTATTTCCTTTTGAAAGCTACAAAACCTCCAAGATACAAATGTGGGATCTCCAAATCTTGTCCTGAAAAGCATTTTGCATTCAAAATGGCAAGTGGTGCAGCGAATGTAGTTGGACCTAAAATTTGTGTAGAAGATAATGTGTGAGTATTTTCACTTGTTGTCTCTGTGTCTTTGAAATGCTGTCTTTGTGCTCAAAACCAGTAACTAAATGATGCTTTGTAGGCTTTGTTTTGGCAAAAGTTTGACCACGTGAAAAAATTACATTGCATTGTAGCTAAAGTGCTGATGAAGCACACTTAATACTCTGCAGTAAATGTGGAAATATAAGCTAGTTAAATACACACATGGTAACTTACACTCTGTTTCAGGCTCACAGACTTTAGGATTATTTTGAGTTCTGTCAAGACAGATGTGTACTTGCTTCTGAGTAACTTGTTCTTGTGCCTCTAGTAGTAATTCAGAGACTGTATTTTGAAGTAATTACTCTTGATGTATGTAGCACTCATCAGCTGAAGGCCTGCTGTGAAATTGCCTTTTGCAAGTCATCATTTAAACTGTGTTTCCATCGTACCAATGTCACGATATGTTTTCCACTTTTCTTTAAAGAATCACTTTAAAAGGCAAAACAGTATTTTGATGATCAGTAGTTAAATTGAGTGTGAAATAAGGAAAGGAACTGCTTTCATTTTGGGTTTAAGTGCAGCATTTCTAATAGTACTGTGTTAATAAAACAGTCATCAATCATATTGGATGGATGTACCTGAATGCCATTCAGTAATACCCATAATGGAAGCATTGATATTTATTTTTTAGACTGGTTTTTTCTTAGGTTTTTCATTGTCACACGGACTGTGCAGCTGGTACAACATAATCTATCCAGTCAGTTGTGACATGTGACATAACAAAAAGAAATGTTAATGTTGTTGGGAGGTTTTGGGTTTTTAAGATCAATATGTATGTTTAAACTACTCCAGTTTAGCTGTTTTCTCAGCTTGCAGTGTGTTAGTACAGAGTGGTTCAGATAGTGTGTAGAGTGGTTAGTGATAATTCCAGAGCAAATGGCAGTTTCACTGTGAACAACGTAACCCCGTGTAGTACAGTAAATAGGACAATTAATCTGTAATAGCATAAAAAAATAGTTGGTTATTTCCCATGACTTTTAACTTGCATGATTTTAAAGATGAGTTTTAGTGCTAGCTCTGGGAATTAAGATGAAGCAAAATTGAAAGGGGAGCTTTTTTCTTTGACAGCTAAACGAATGCAGCAGCTCCACTCTAGATTAGTAGAAACACAAGCACCACTTAAATACACTTAAACACAAGCCATTCTTCTGTAAGGCTGACTTAGCTCGAGCTTGTTAGCTCATGTAGCTGTGCATTTGCAGCAGAGCATCACAATGTAGCTGGGGAATAAGTGCACACTCAGTGTGAACTGACTTTTGTCATGGACTACCTGGAAACTGCTGGGTGCCACTTTCCATTCCTGGCACTGATTCCCTTTGAGATTTTGAACAGTCATCTAATCTCTCTGTTATCTGTTTCTGCTGGTGTTAGAAAACTTGCTACCGTCTCGTTCTAGTTGCTAAAAAAGTTTAATATCTGTCAAAACAGGGTGATTCAGTGATTAAAAGGGGTGGAATTGCAAGGAATATTTTTAACCCCAGGACTGTAGGTATTGAAGGACTTTTTAAAATATCCAACTGGTTAACTAAGAAGAAATTGTTTGTTGTTCCTGTTCAAAACAAAAAGGCCTTTTACTGGATATTTCAATGAAGAAAGTGATGAAAAAAAATTAGTTGCTGGCAGTAAATTCTCTGTTCCTTCAATACTAGCATAGACCATAATGCACAGCCTTTGGAGTCCTGGGTCTACTGTCCATGGTAAAAATCATTCTGAGTTACTTCCGAGGCACATGTGTAATGTCTCCTTAAATGTGTGCCAGAGATTTGATTAATTTTGTGTTATCTCCTGCATTGCTCTGAAGGTGCTGGCTAGGTCTTTCAGAAGCCCTCACAACTTGTTCGTTCCTGTAAGAGTTCTAAAGCTGATGAATGGGTGCCCTCCTGTGAAAAAACCTTTGCACTGCAGCCAGTAGTGTTTGACTTGGTGCACGAGGTGTGTAAAGCAGTAGTGTCTCAGAGCTTCGAAAGAACTTGCTTCCTTTTCAGTACTGTTCTACTGATACTGTGTGAACCTGCTCTTGCCAAGTGCTTTTTTCTGATTACTTTGTGGTGAGCTTTATGCTTCCAAGACAAGAAGATGGGAACAAGTGTTCATAATTAGTCAACGATGCTGACTCTGTACTCTGCAGTAGTGAGACTGCATCTGGAGTATTGTGTCCAGTTCTGGGCCCCTCAGTTCAAGAAGGATGTGGAGCTGCTGGAGAGAGTCCCGTGTAGAGCAACGAGGATGATGAAGGAAGTNAACCTTTTTCAGTATTGGAAAGGCATAATCCTGTGGTCATCATAAAAATACTCAGTATTGTAGTTGCTGCTGTGTAGAAGAAGGTGTAATGCTGGTGTGCTTCTTTACCAGCATTAACTTCACCATTATAGCTTCTGTTACATGTGTGTGAATTTTCAGCATCTAGTCACCCCAGTACTAGATATTTTTTCAGTGGGTATTTATTTACAGAGGTTTTTGTAGTTGATATAAAACAGAGTTCTTACTCTTCTTGCTTAATTAAATACCCATTAAATTTTATGTGGGCAAAAGAATTTGTTCAGAACTTCACCACCTTTTTTCTGTTTATGTTTTCAGACTTTATTTGCCATGTTTTTATTGTTTAGAATAGATGTTCTGACATGATGTGAAAGTCGTGGTCTTCCAGTGGCCAAAATATTACCCAGAACTGAATTCTGCATTTCACCATAGAATTTTAAGTCTTCTGTTTCAGAATTCTGTTACTGAATTAGAGTTTTAATTTTAATCATAATTTTTGACAGGTGGTATAACTTAGAATTCTGACTAACAGAAGAATATGGGCATTCTTTCATCTTTGATTACTAGTTCTTCAGAACTTAAGTCACTGTGCCCAGAGTTACCATTAACCATTAGTCATAGAATCACAGAATTCTTGAGGCTGGAAAAGACCTCTGAGATCATAGAGTCCAACCTATGACCTAACATCACCACATTGGCTTTCACAATCTGGCCAGATACAGAGTCTCTTCATGGTAGTTGCCTGTTAAATTTGACATTTCTCTAAATTTTGGCTTCTGTCTTCGTCCTGGATGCAAAAGGTAGCATCAGAGAAGAAGGTAGTTGTGATACTTCTGCGACAGACCATTTATCCATTAGCCTTCAGCATATCACCAGTAAGTTGAGGCTGGAAAAGACCTTTAAGATCATAAAGTCCAATCATTAACCCATCACTGCCAGGTCACCACTAAACTATGTCTTGAAGCACCACATCTAAAGTCCTTCAAATACCTCTGGGTAACTGGTTCCAGTGCTTGATAACGCTTTCTGTGCAACATTTTTTCCTAAAGTCCAACCTAAACCTCCACTGGTGCAACTTGAGACCATTTCCTCTCTCATCATCTTGCTTTTTACGCAGAACAAAAGACCAGAAGGTACCTCTCTGCAGCCTCCTCAGATTGTTGTAGAGGGTGATAAGGACTTCACTCAACCTCCCTTACTCCAGGTTAAACAACCAAAGTTTGAGAACTTAGAAACTGCTTCTCATACAAATTGTGCTTCAGACCCTTTCCCAGTTTTGCTGCCCTTCTTTGGACCTGCTTCAGCATCTCAGTCGTTGTAGTGTGTGCCAAGTACAGGAGAACACTCACTTCCCTACTCCCATTGGCCAGAAATCTTACGCAGTGCACTGAGAAGGGATGATGAGGAGTGGTCCACCTCCTTCTATTGCTGGAGTGGTCCACCCACTGTGGCCCAAGACAGCACAGCACACTAGCTGACAGTCTTGATGTTAGTTAGCTCTCCATAACTCTGAAGGGCTTCCACTTCACAGTGTCTCTCTTCTATCCAGATCCTTTGCAGCTCTGGGTTTGGCCAAGTAATTGCTGTCAGACTGTGGTGGTTTTGTTGGGATGTGTGATACATGTTTGAGTTCTCTTTAAAGCCTCATCAGTGTATTTAGGTTTCCTGTTGTAGGTGAAAGTACCTACAAAGGTGACTATTTCACTTTGTTTCTTAGTGTGATGCTACAATATTTTAAATGGCCCTTTTCAGTTAGCTTTTAAACTCATTAATGTGTTTTTGTTCATCGTGTGTTTACAAAAAAGCTTGAAACTTTGGTTGTGTGACTTGTGCTAAGCTCCTCGAATTCTGACTTGTTTCAGGCTCTTGAACTGCAAGGAATTTTCTTAAATATGTTAATAGCACTTAGGTTACACGTGCTTTGGTTAAACAATCAGATAAAATGGATAGTGCTGGGGTGTTTGGTCTGCTGTTCACAGTTCAATAGTGCCATAAGAGCACACACGTTATTAGTCCAGGAAGTTTTCCTTTGTCTCAGTATTTACGAACATGTGGTCTTTGAACTATGTATCTCTTAAAATTTGATCCTATTTAAAGATTGTAAATATTTCACATCAGTAAATAGTCCTATTAAAAATACTTTGTTGATTTTGTTTCAGTTTAATGAGTGGAGTTAAAAATAATGTTGGCAGAGGAATAAATGTGGCCCTGGTCAATGGTAAGTGACATTTTAAGCGAGCAGATTGTCTTATTTTTTGAAATGGTTTCCAAAATGTAAGGTGAAATAATAAAGAATGGTGAATGGCAAGCAGCAGAAGAAAAGCAACTCCTCAGCATTTTCATACTGAAAAAAATGCCAGATCTTGGCACTCAGACCTTTGTGTTAGTAAGTAGAAAACTTGTTTTGTTTCTATTTCTGAAAATAGGTAGTGAAAATCGTCACTACAGCACTCCATGGTACTATCTTAGTGATGCATCATGTACATTCGTAGTGCACATACAAAGTGGAAGAATACATGAGAGTCGTGCTACTTTTGACTTGGTGTGCTGCCTCCTGTAATGAAAACTTTGTAAACTAAATTCTTCTGTTGCTTTCCTCTCAGTGAAACTTACTTAACAGTTCTGTTCCTATGTGGAAAGACCAGCTCATTTCCCAGCTTTAAATCAATATATCTGATTAGTCTGTAGATCTTGTCTGTAAATACGTCACGTTATGTAATTGTGTTTAGGATTCTTAGCTTTCATTAAACCCCAACCAAAGTACCTGCGTGTCACCTTGAAAGCTGGATTGAATATCACTACTGGCAGATTTGTCCTTAATGCGTAGGAAGCAACTCCTTGTGGCACTTTCTCTTTTCACTACAATATAAATTCATGTTACTTTTAGGTTGCACTCAGTTAAAGCATGACTTGAGCAATATTCCCCTAATATGATACAGTAAAATGATGGTTTGTGTCATTTAAAGCATGACTTGAACAGTACTCCCCTAATCCTGTTCTGTCCTCGTCTCAATCTGCTCAAAATAACCTGTCTTTGCATTGTATAGCTGCCAGTCTGTCTTCTTATTTTCCAGTCTTTAAATCAATGTATCTATTAAAAAGAAAATTCTGCCTTCCATGAAGTGCTGCCTTTGTTGGCAGGATGACTGAACTAGCAAAGAATTGCCAGTCTATGGCACAATATGCAGTATAATTGTAATCTGGTTTAATTTTCGTGTGGCTCTAAAAGCAACCTGTAGCTGTACTCTTTATTTTGCAATAACAACTTTAAAAAAAAAAAAAAGAGACAAACATATGAAGTGAGTTCTGGCTTTTGGTGCTATGGGCTTTTTTTTTTCACTGTTTTCATTTTATATTCCACTTGAAGCAAAATCACAAGCTTGCATCTTCTGATTTTTTCCTTTCCCTTTCCTGCACAAACTCCTTTGCTGTACGAGGAACAATCTGCATAGGAGTTACCACTGTAATTGATTTAGATGGTCTTCTGCAGTGCTTTCTCTGAGACAATCATTAAAAATTGTGCATATTGTTTGTAGAATAATTTTGGCTCTATTTTATGACACCAAATATTTCTTTTTTTCCCCAGGTAAAACAGGAGAACCATTAGACACTAAATTCTTTGACATGTGGGGAGGAGGTAGGTGCAGTTACCTTGGCTGGTTACAGAGAAACAACTGAAATGCTTCTCTCTCCATTTGCTCTGGTGGTTTAAGATGGTGGTTAAGGGACTTTGTGACTGTGACAAGACTGTAACTTTAAAGAAATGCAAATAGTTGAGGTGGGAGGGAATGGCATGGTTGATCAAACACACTTGCTTTCCCACATGGTTTCCTCTAGTGGATATATCTTCACAAAATATAGATGAAACTCTTTCTTGTAAAATGAAAGAGTTCTCTCTTGTGCATTTAATCTTTCTCCCACTTCTATAAATGAATAAGTACATCTACAAATATTCTTAGGAAAAAAGGAATATATTTGCAGGAAGGCACTGCAGCTGTTTAAATATGGACTGGTTGCTTGTTATTAAACAGTTGTGTTCCCTCTTTCAGATGTGGCACCATTCATTGAATTTCTGAAGTCCATCCAGGATGGAACAATAGTGTTAATGGCAACCTACGATGATGGTGCAACCAAGTATGTCATTGATTGACAGAGTAAAAGTTGTAAATGCTGTTTTATGCTGACAAAGCTCATTTTTATCACACCATCACTTCTGCTAAAGTTTTATTATTCCAAGTTAATGGATTTGAAACTTTGTAGTGTGCAGTATGAGCAGTAAATAATTGTACATTCACTGCTTTTAGGAGAAGGGGCAATTTGGATGGATCTTGTCTGTGTTCTGTTCTCTTGTTTTGCTACTCTTTTGCTCTTTTTCCTTTCTTCTTTGATGTTTCAGATAACAAGTATATTAAGATCAAATACCACATCACAGCTGATGTTTTTGAGAACATGTATATAGATGCAGTATCAGCTAAACAAGAAATTAATGTGTCCCATTCATGCTGACGGCCAAGAACTGCTTATCAGTGATAATTAGCCAAAGCTTTACTCTTTATTGATGGTAATCATAAATGCCAATTCTTGAAAACAACTACAGTTATTACGAACAAACATATTTAAAACATAATTTGAATTTTGATTTTAATTAAATGTAGGATACCCTACTGCTTTAGAAATTTGGAATGTGGATTGTGCAAATGACCTCCAAGTACTTCATAAGTTTCATAATTTTGGCTAAAGGAAGTTGTAGGATAAGTTGTGTGTGGTTTTTAGCAATCAGGTAAAGACTGAAAGAAAAAATGAAATATTGAAAACATTGAAAGAAAGAAGTAAGGAGCTATTTTTTAGAGGTTTTGAGATAGTAGTATATCCTACAGAATAATTTTTCCATCTATACTAAAATCTTATTACCTGTACTATAGGCACTGGACTGTGCGTGGGGCAGCCTTCTGAATTTTGAATTAGTTTACCCAAGGAGACAAGAGCTTCTTTTATATATTTAAGTCATTCTCTAATCTAAAATAGCTTTCACTTTATCTAGACTTCACCTTGAGCCTGCAAACAGTGTCTGCTTTAAAGGCTGACTTTTTTAGTAGCTTGGAGAATAGCTATCATGACTTGAGATGTGTGTATAAATCCTCTCAGGAGGGAGTTACTGGCTTTTGTTAGTGTACTGATAGTTTTGTATGCTGGTTCCTTGAGATTATAGTATAAAAGAGCAGCGCCGATTAGATCAGGTGTTTACAGAACTAACCTTATCTGATTTTTGAAAGATAGATCTTGCCCAGTATTGACTGTCTTAAACTATATTTGATTAGATTAAAGCTGAATTGAACAATGAAAGCTCTAAGGGCATGTCTTTTATGCACATAATGAACTTCTGTTTCTTTTAAGGCTTAATGATGAAGCACGGCAACTGATCTCTGAATTAGGAAGCACATCTATTGCTAACCTTGGCTTTAGAGACAACTGGGTCTTCTGTGGTGGAAAAGGAATTAAGACTAAAAGTCCATTTGAACAGGTCAGTGATTCTGTAGATTACTGGAATTTAACAGCCTATGTTACTAAAGGCGTAGCAAGCTTTAGAAATACTGTGCTGTTGTTCAAGATGGGTTTCTGTTGTAGTAGTGACACACAGTTATTTTCTCAAATTTATTCCTTGACTAGACTAATTTTAAATGTAGCAAAAAGAATCTTTGGTGATTCACAACTAAGGGAAAAATATCTTATACAGGGTAGATCGTAGAATCATTGAATGCACTGGGCTGGAAACCCCAGCAGTAAGCAGAGACTTGTGTAACTAAACCAGGTTGCTCAGAGCTCTATTTAACCTGTCTTTGAGTGTCGCCAAGAATGAAGTGTCTCCAAGAATGAGGCCTCTACCACCTCTCTGGGCAACCTGTTCCACTATTTAGTAATGCTCATTGTAAAAAAAATTCTTCCTTATTATCTTTATCTTTTTAATGGATCCATTTTTTTAATGAAGAGTTTAAACTGCCTAACACTTGTATTTTAGAGGCAATAACAATAGTGGACCTCCAACAGACAGGCAGTGGTGCAGGTGTTGATATTCCCAGCTGTTCACTTTCCTTGTTTGTCAAAAAATGTTGCTGACGTGGAAAAATGTGTGGAATAGAATGTTCTAGTAAGTTAGCTCTTACGATGTAACATGTACGAATTGTTGCCTTTCATTACCAGTAGAGGTAGCTTTACGTACTACAAGAGTAAGGAGGGAATGTTCTCTCTTTTGGCAACTTCTTGAAGGAGTGGGAACTAGTGCAGAGCAATAGCAAAACTCTTGGAGTCAGTAATTTCTTACCTGACCACAGGGAGTTGCTTGGTGGAAAAATTAACCCTTAATTAAAAAAAAAAAATCAATATTGGATAATGTTCATTACAGTATGACTGTTCGTTGTCAGTGCCTTGTAAATGTAGTATCCATATTTATTTTTTCTTAGTGATTTGTGTTTCAATGAAGTTATTCTTTTTCTCACTTGTCTCTCTCCTTAATAAACATCCATAATACAATTTTTAAATGTTTCCCTGGCGTGACCTAACTGTTTTTAGCATACGTGTGTCTGAGCAAGTTACATTAAGTGATGAATACTGAAAGACAGAGCGCTGGAACAGGCTCCCCAGAGAGGTTGTGAAGTCTCCTTCTCTGGAGATGTTTAAAACCTGCCTGGATGTGTTCCTGTGTGACTTGGTCTAGGGGATCCTGTGTAGCAGGGGTTTTGGACTAGTCCCGAATGTTCTGTGATTCCGTGATTGTTATATTGGATACAAAGCATGAGAGGCAAATATGATGTCATTTCTTTGTCCATGGCTTTAAAATAAGTAATAATTCAAACTTTAAAAAGACATTTTAAAGCAAAAGGATAAATGCCTTCACAGTAACAGCAGATTGATGTTCTCTGTTTATAGCACATAAAGAACAACAAGGACACAAACAAGTACGAAGGCTGGCCAGAAGTTGTTGAGATGGAAGGCTGTATCCCTCAGAAGCAAGACTGAGCAAATGGAAAGGAGAAATATGCAAAAAAAAATGCACTTTCTGCAAATATTAGGGAGAGGGCTGTGAAGGAGACTGTACTGTACATAATTTCTAAGGCATGCGACCTTGCCGGTGTGTGCATGAGCACTGGCATCTTGAATATTGGGATTATTTATTGCTAACACACATAGAAATCCTTTTTGTAAATATGTCCAAAATAAAAGAAGCATCGTTTCTATGCAGGTTTCCTAAAAGCACAGTATTTAGTTTGCCTGTGGTAAATAATATCTTTTAGATCAACTGGCTAATGAGTACGTATGCGAATAATAAACAGATCCTGACCAATGTTGTACTGTCCTCCTAACAGCATAACGTTGCTGTCAGTATGTAACCCTCGTGGAATATTGTAGATTTTAGTGGTAAGTTAATAAAGAGCTTTAGGTTTTTTTATCCTCTGCCTTTTTATTGGCAGCATCACTTTTTATTAAAGTTGTTTGGCTACTCTAATACCAAGTACTCCAGCAATTTATTTTGCCACTTTCCATCAAAATGGAATAACCAGCAAAGGAAGATTGTGTAATATAACACAGAAATGCCTGAAGAAGCACAATAGATGTTAATTTCATTAGGGGAAGAGCAAAAGTAAATAAATAGTCCATGTAACATTTGAAAGAAGCTTGGAAGGATTTGTACTTAACTGGAAAATACTGTGTACTTCGTAGAAGAGACTTGGCACGTTAAGCAGCAGTACTGCAGCTAACTGGTTCAGTTTTTATTGCCCTTTTTGCACTGCTCTTTAACCATGAATTCTACCTATTACTGTTCAGCTACAACAGCTAGTCACACAGTCAATGTGCATAATGGAATGTCTTCTTTCTTTAGTTCTAACATCAAAAACAAATTCCTTATCACAGAGTGTGGTACAAAGCAGTCTACCTTCTAGTGAGAGTTGCTTCAGGATATGCAGTTGTGTACCTTTACCACATCATATATCTAAAGCCAGGTGAGGTGATTTGTTCTCAGCGAGATGTTAGGTAAAGCATTCTGTCTAGAGTTATGCAATGTGTGATATTTCATTGACAATGTTTCCCTAACCTTTTTTTTTCCCCCCAATGGTAAAAATGGACGAGGTTGAACTGGCCTTATTCTTTAGCTTGTATCAGAGCTGTGAAAATGCTGTGTTTGGGAACTTGTGTTTCTTTGAAGCAGGCCCAGCTTGATCTTTTGCTGTGACTAAGTTAGTGTGGTGTAACTAGTGGTGTTGGTATTCACAAAGCAGACACTAACACAGGATTTGGTGCAATATCTTGGAGCTTTATATCAGGATTTCTTTGAAGCATTCTAGCTGGTGCCATGGGCAAAAGATACAAAGGATTTTTCAGGAACTCACAGTGAGAGCAGAACACAGTGGCACTCAAATACTGTTACTGTTGATGTCTTCTGAGACAAATTCAATTCTGTGCACTAAGCTTTTCAAGCAATATTGGGAGTTGTCTTCTAAGTCAAAAAAGTGACCTGTGGTGCCAGAGTAAGACTGCATTCTGAGTTGTTCTGTGTAACTAATCTGTTAAATAATGTGGTTTTTCCCTCAAGTTTAATGTAGAACAGCAATAAATGCACCTTACACAGTGGAAATGCTTTTGCTAAATCTTTTAATGCTTGGATAGGAGAACTTGTCAAAATCATGTATATTTATTTAATCAAAGTTAACCCAACCCATTTCTATTCATTGGAAAACAACTTGTATTTGATAACATTAGGCTGTTGCGGAAGATAATGGTGTAAATCCGGGAATTTTCACAGACGTGCAGTTGCATTGGTGTGTGTGCCAGTATCTGTTACGGTGCTACCCATAATAATCTAATAATAATTTTGAAGTTACTTGGCAGGGGCTTGAAAGAAAAAAGTATTTGTCTTGCCTTCAATTTTTTGGTTTTGGAATGCTAATGAATATTTAATTTATCAGCTTACAAAGTTCAACCTTCTGCGAAAGCCAGTGAAGAGGAAGTAAGACTGAAGGCAGATCTCTCTTAGCCCTTACATCTGTCAAAACTATGCCTTTTTTCAACAGTCTAAAGTAAATATGACACTTCTGACTTACTAAAAGCTACAGCTGCCACAGACCTTTTAAACAATGGATTAAAAAGCAATACAATTGTAAGATTATTTTCGTAATTTCTTAAGTAACTTGATTCTTGTGATTTTGATGGAAGTGTTTAATCAATGTCTTCATAGCTGTGTTGTATTAGATTTTGTAAGTCTCTTCAAGTACATAAAACAAGCTGCATTGTCGATGGAAATTGTGTTCCTCTTGGATGGGCTTCTGACTTGCCTCAAGATTTGGCTGCGTCATCTCTTTTGCCTTCGATGGGCAAGTTACAGTGAACCCCCATGAAGTAAGCTTTCTGATGCATACTTTTGAGAAGCAAGACTTGATCAGGAAGTCTCATCTGTATTTTGTCTGAGTCACCAGCCACAAAAATTGTTTCTGACCTCTGTTGTCTCTCCCACAGTTGGTGGTAGGACATAGTAGCAGAGCTGAAGGCATTTTATAGAGATGGCTTCACATGAAAATACCTGTGTGGCAAAGCTCCAGGGTGCATACCTTTCTACCCAAGATGCTGGGAATGTTTGCAGTGTCTTGCAGTCTTGTTGAGAAGACAGCAGTGAGGGAAGGAAGGAGTGTGGCACTTGTCTGCCTCCAAATGTGCAGCTGTGAGAAGAGGTGAGTACACAAGGAAGCTTGTAACTTCTTTTTGACCAAGGAGCATCCAGCTGGGATTCAGGATACCTTAAAATGACTTAATTGTGAATCACAGCTCTCAGTTGCTGTAGTAGTGGTGCTTTAGGTGGGCAATGGAGGTCCTAAAAAAGGAGAGTCTCCTTGATATGCCTTCTGAATCTGTCCTAGTGTCTTTCATGATCCAACTTTTTTTTCTTTTCCTCTGCAAACAGAATGTTTTACAGCTGTAGTTTACTAAGTGCTAGTTTGGAAAAAGCTTCCTTTTGCTCAGCGTGTTTTCCTTTCCAGATGTCTTACTGTGGCACTTTGGTTCCCTCAAACTTTGACGTGAGTGCTAAATGCATATGTAATGTCTCCAAAACTGTTTGGATTTTCTGTAGTTTGAGTGTTTTAATAAAATCAAGGCCAGGTGAGTAACTTCAGGGGGAGAAATAAACTAGTAGTAGTGCCCAAAACATTGACTGTGTATGGGTTGGAAGGGCTGTATTCCCTCCCTAAACTGGTTTTGGTCATGGCTAAGGGGATCTGAGTAACATGCCAAAAGGGCACAGACACCTGGTTCAGCCACATCTTACTGCAGCCTCTCTGGAGGTGAAAAAATGAGTGGCAAGGGAGAATGTGCTCTACTTGAGGTATTTAATTATATTTATTATCTTAACATTGGCTTAAACTCATACTTAATTTCTTCTTCCTGCTCCTATAGTCAGGCCTTTCAGCCTTACAAACAAGCTCTAGTGCATCCTTTAAGCCTCAGGTTCCTCAGATGTCTCTCTCCTATGCTTAACTGTCTGTCTAGGTGGGTTGTCTTGAGCACCATGGATCCAATTCTTTGCTGAAAATGAATGTTTACTTCTTTGCAAGTCAAACTTTCATGAATATGTCCTGGGTTAAAACCAAACAACAACAGAAAGAAAGGCAGCCAGGTCTTGGGTAGAATTTATCAAGCAGTGGAGCAGCTTAGGGAAACAAAAGGGGTTTAGTTAATCTGCAGCTAAGCAGAGAAAGAAGAAAAGCCCAAGCAAAGTAAAACACACAAAAAAGAAGCTCTGTCACAATTCCATTACACATGTTTTGAGAAAAAATGGGCAAAGAATTATGTAAGTGGTCTTTGGCTTCAGGCCAGGTTCCCTGCGGAAAGGGGGACACACACACACTCTGCAGCGAAAGGGGAAGGGCCGCCCCTAGAACATTTCAGATCCCCATTTTTCCTGAGCATTGTGCCAAAGGTTTAAGAGTTACAAGTCTTTTCCAGCTTCTTGAGTGGACAGTTGTGTCAGCTGAATGAAGCAGACACCCCTCAGGGCTCTGTTCTCCTGCTTGCTTCAGCATCTCCAGTTTTCTCAGCAGCAGAATGACAGTTTCTCCTCCTGCTGTTCAGGGCATCAGAGATGGCAGTGGCTGCGTGGCTAGCCATGTGGTCAGCACACAGTGGTGGCAGCCGCATGGCAAAGTCAGCAGGGACCTCTCTCCTCCTTCTCTGGGCTTTTGGAGCTCACCACACCAACATCTCTGGGCTTCTGTTGCTAGGTGCAGCTCTATTTTGCTTGATGCAGGGAGGAATCAGCATTGGTGGTTTCTTCTTGCACTTGCCCAGGCAAGTGGGGTCAGATCCATGGCTGAGTCTGGCTGGACTAGAGCAGGCCATCCAACAGTGCTCCAGGAGAAAGAGAGCCACTGCCCACCCCTGAGCAGAACCTTTTACCAGGGTGCAAGGTAGATGGGAACACCCCTGGCACTTCCCTCTAAACCAACCACAAGCACACTTTCAGAGTCTCCCTACTGGCATCTTAGGTTTCAGCCCTGGGGTGTTCATGGCTTCTGCAGCTGGTGGAGGCTTTTGGCTATGTAAATGGCCCGTCAAGGAATTAAAACCTAGGCCCAGTGGCTCTTAACTGCTCAGCTTTCCGGAGCAGCAAAAGAATGCTGTCTGGGGTGAGGGGTTTCTCTCCTGACTCTTGTAGAGTTAAAAAAATGTAACAGACACTATTTTGGGAAAAGAAAGAGGAAAGGAAAGGTGATACCAAAGCCTTGTTTTTTCTCCTAATCCACAACACTTGCTACATTCTGCCTGGTCCTGTCTTTTCTGTTCTAGAAGATACAACCCAGTAACTTGAACCTTGCGTTTATCCTTTTAATTCACTATTTACAGTAAATAGTGTAATGGGTAGTTACAGCTTTACCTGTAATCACCCATGCCCTCCAACTCCTTCCTTAGGGTATTGTCTGTAGCAGAATATAGCTACAGCCTGCTGACATGAATAAAGGGGTGCCCAGCTGAGAAGGAATCATGTCTTCTCTTTGAACTTGATGGATGGTGGTGGAAAGGAGTGCTGAGTTCTGTGGAACGTAGCCTGCATATGTATTTTCTATCAAATGCTGCAGCAGCCCTCTCTTAATTATCTTCCCTGGCCTTGAATCTTTCAGCATTGTCTTTATCAGTACAGCATCATGTTCCCAAATCTTGGCAGCCAAATTATCTTTCCCACTGGAAAAGTTTGTGGATAATGCCTTGATTTATGGCTTTGATATCTTAACTCTCAGGAGCACCAAGAAAACACCTACACACAGTGTCGTTAACTATGCCTTGTGTTTAGTAGTGTTTTAGTAAATGAAAATAACTTTTGTTATTCTTTGAAGTATGTAGAAATGGATAGAGCTAGGGATCAGTCTAGATCACTGTAGTAGTCCAGTGTCTATTGTGTGAAATGCACAGAAATCACTCCCACCTCCTGTGAGATTCCCAGAGGCAGCCCGGCCCAGCCGACTGACACTGTCTCTCCTGCTGATGCTGCACTACAGTGCAGGAGATTTCTTAGCATTGCAGTTATGGGACAATCAGCACATGGAAAGAAGTCCCAGTGAGGCCAGCTAATGTTCCAAGGTTATTTAAGTGGTCACATCAGAATTGTGCCAAATACAGTCACAACACAGACTGTGATACTGTTCTGTTCTTGCCTTAGTGCTCTGTAGTCCAGAGTGACCAAAAGCAGGAGGGCTTTTTAAAGACGGGACTTGCAGTTGCACTGTCACAAAATCACTCATCAATGGAAAATGTGGCTGTCTTGAAGCATCAACCCTTCTTGCTGTACATGGCTTGCCTGTGCTCCTGAGAGGACTCCTATGTTAGCACATTGTGAGGGATCACAGAATTTCTGCAGGAGGTTGTTGTAGCTTTAGAGAATACCAGAGGTTTGGTGCTAGCCAAGTCTCTTGCTTAGAAATCACTAAAATGGATGTTTTCACTATCAGCTTTATTTGCAGGACTGTCAAATACTCTCAGCTTGTGCTTGCGTGGGGTTTGGTTGGTTTTGGTTTGTTCTCTGTTAAAAACCCAGAGTTTTCAATGCAAACAAAGTATGAAAGTTGGACAATACTGTGATATTGGCAACGCAGGGTGCTAAAGTCTTTTCTGCTCCTGGTCACTTCCCTGAATTCTTACTGCTGTGTCCTTGCTACAGTTTGCTGCTCCAAAGAGCCAGATCTATTGTTTGTGTAGGGTTTCTGTGAACCGTATCACTACACAGATTGATGAGCTGGGGTCAGGGCACGGAGTAGGGAGCCCGAGTCTACTCAGCCAAGCTGATGGCCAGACCCAGCCTGCCATGAGACTACATCCTAAAGCTCCAAAATCAGCAAGTATAAAGCTTTCCTTGTTTCTCTAAGTTTCAGGTACCTTCTGGTTTTCCCCCCATTGGCATAATCAGTAACAACAGATTTTTTTTAAGAACCCCAAAACATCTTAAACTGAAATTGATTAGTGTCTTACCGTTAGGTTCCTCTCTGTGTTGATTCTCTTAATTATTATTAGATCAAGAATTAGATCTTAAGCTTTTAGAGGATCTATTGATAATTATTATTTTTAATGTACAAACATTATTTAGCACATACTGAGGCACAATAGAGTGACAAATTAATTTCTTAGATTATGGGGCAGAGTGGTCCGTGGAAAACAATGGGGCATTGTTCCAGTTGTCAGCTGGTTTTGTGCTGCTGACTCGGGGCAGTACAGTGTTCCTTCCAGTGCAGAGGGTAAATCATCATCCACATAAACGACACTGCAGTCTGGTTTTAACCCCTGGCACAGTGTCAAGCTTTTTCTGTATAAAACAGAAATGCTCGTTAAATGCTGTTTGCTCTGCTTCACAATCAGACACAAATTTTCAGGACTTTGCAAGAAATGATTAGAGAAGCGTTACCCAACCAGAAGTTTCCGCATTTTGATTAAGGCTGCCTGATACACATGTAACTTGATATTAAAAGAAAATTAAAAGAATGATAAGGTGATGATTCTTGAAGTATTAATGAGGAAAATATGCAGCTCATTTAAAATTGCAATATACAGTTGTAAACATAGGAAGCATGAGTGGAAGGGGATATGGTCAAACCCTGAGGTGGCCAAGACGCTGATCTTTCAGCCTGTGACCAGCTGTAATCGTGTGTGATGCTCTGGTTCAGCTCAAGGTTTTACAAGGTCTGTGTCACTCCTCTGTAATGAATCTGCCTCTTTCCAGTTCAATTAACATCTAAGCTGCCAATGTGTGTCTGCCTTCACTTGCTGAGACACTTTATTTATCACACCTCTGTACTGTGCTCACCAAGTGATAGCACCCCTGCACGAGAGGCCATCCAGCTACAGTCAGCCCAGGCATCCAGATTCCAGTGTCAGCCAGAGGAGTTACCAGTCCCTGTTATCTGCTGGCTGTAAAATGAATTGCAGTACAGTGGAACAGGAGACTCTGGGATAGGCACTGGTATTTTAGCACGAATTATCTGCAGCATGAATACGGAGATCACAGGCACCATCCCCTTCAGGATGAATTTGTCATTTGTTGGGGGGGGGAAGAAAAAAGCGTGTTTAACTTCCAAAAATACAAACCACAGGAGGCTATGTTTAGGAAATGAAATTCCAGCCAAATGATTGTTTTAGGCTTTGCCCATCCTTAAAACACTGTTCTTGTGCTCTTGGATTGTTCCTGCACAGTTCTAACCAGCAATCCACGGTCTCCAGACTGCATGAGCTGAGAAATAAATGCATGGACCAGGTAGCCAAAGCATTAGGCAGATGATCAGGAGACCTGCCTGTTGTTATTTTATTTTAAACCTAGTCTGCTGCTGGTCTTGCAAATGCCTTTGAACAAGTCATTTCTCCCCAGTTTTCCATGTATGGTCAGAGTGCTACTAATACAACACTCTGTAGTGATACCCATTGGACGTAAGAGGGTGAAGCCCTGTTTTGCATTCAGGCCTTTTTAGCTGTTGTCTTGTTTATTCTCACTAACAGTAAAAACCATGAATATGTGTAAAATCCTGAAAACTGCTTTTGCAGACCCTTGCACCAAATGAAGAGTATGGTCACAAAACCATATTTGTTATTGTTACTGCTGCTGCTGGATCTGGGCACTCGAGACCACCTGGGCAGCGGGGTTGGACTCGATGATCTCTTGGGCCCCTTCCAACCCCTAACATCCTATGATCCTATGATTCACAATGAACATATTTGGTAGATTATCTAGAACAGCTAATAACATTTATTCCAGTCTGATACTTTCTGGTAGTCCATGGTGTGTGATAACTCTTGTAAATTGGAAGGCTCAGACAGACAGTGCCTCAGCTGGCATGAAGTCTGACACGGAGGGATGATCTTTTGGCATATTTTTAATGAACTTTAGTAATCTGAGTGACTTTGTGTAGCTTTAAGCACTTTACTTGACCCAGACACGAGCGTTGTGGCCTGTGAGGAACAGCCTTGAAGTCAAGTTTGCTGCCCCGTGAAACCTCATCCTTTGATGAAATCAGGAATCTCAGCTCTGTCAGAAAGCTCAACCAAAGCGCGTGTTTTTTCTTTCAAAAGAGCACTTACCATTTTCTCTTTCAGAGGAGCTTACAGTTATCCTTTCTTCAACAAGTAAACTCGTGGCGTTTTCCATACGTTTGCTGTTTGCCACAAACTGCTGCTCCGTGCATAAAAGGGCAGTGTGGGGGAACAAGACTTTCCTCCTTGTGAATTTCTTCCAGATAAGCTCGCGCGTAGCTACTTCCAAACAGAAAGGATGCAGTATTGCAAAGCTACAAGAGGATTACACAGCTATCTTTTCAAAGTCAACAACCTTCATCTTCCAGCCCCAGCTGGAAGGAACTGGGCAAACACCCCCTCCCTGTTAACCTGAGTGAATGAAGTTCATCCCACTGCCATATGGCCATGAAAGCAGCTGAACCACATGTGTTGTACGTAGGCTCCCCTCTGAAAGCAGAGGCATGTCATCTTACAGATTGTTCTCCCTCTTGCTCTCACCCAAGGAGAGCTTTTCCAGAGTGTGGAAGGAGGAAAGAAAGTTTTGTGGAATAAATAGATGTCAGCTAATTTATTTTGCCCTGATACTACTACAAAACACTGTGCATATCCTGATCCCTCCCAGAACTGCTTTTACAGATGCTACCCATCCAGAACTGCTTCAGTGGGTGTAACTTACTTCAGCTATCGTGGAGCTTAAATTAAGCAGCAACTTCAACTGTGATGGTAAAGAGAGGGTCTCATGCTCCAGTGTCTCCAGGACAGCAAGCAGCAGCCATTCAGAACACAGGTGCTTGCTCTCACCAGTGCTCTGCCCTCAGTGCAGAAAGAGTCATGCCACCTCCCATGAACGGCTTTCTTCAGCTTCTCAGGGCCTAAATGCTTCCTGCTGCCTGTGAAGCTTCAAATACCTGTTACCTGGATTGTCAGCCACCACAGCTTTCAGGAACCATGCGTGTTACCACTTCTCTTCATTGTTTTTGTCATTTTTTGAAAAAAAAATCAGTTTTCCCCCCACCACAAAAACTGAGAAAAACAGTCTTTTATTAGTAATATTTAAGAACAAAAATACTGACTGCTTTTTTCCTAGTTGACATCTCAAAAAAAACCAGGCAGTGTCAAATACTGGCTACTCAAGCGGGCAGGAGGTGCCCTGACTAGCTGACTGCATCATGACTGCCCTATGTGCAATGGTCAGGCAAGTGCCCTTCCTCTTCAAAGTCCTAGAAACAGCCTCCTGAGCTTTTTCTCCTGCAGAGATCCCTGAAGCTGACCTTAGGCCCAGGAGTCCAGGACCATTTTCTACCCTGCCAGCAGTTAAGAAGTGTGACAAGAAATAATGTTGGCAATTTTCCTGGCTTTACAAACCAGGCATGATAAAACATTTAGGTCTGGTAAAAGTTAAGGTACTTTTGAGGCACAGACTGGGGCTTTTTCAAGAACAGATCTTGGGCTCCACACTGAACTTCCAGTGGCTGGTTCCTGTTGGAATGGTCATGGCCTCAATGCTGAACTCAGTGGAGGTACCAGTCTCATGTAGGGCACCAAGGCATTTACCATTGCCAGCAGCAGATTCAGAAAGAGAAGTGGCCTCCACGGCACCTTCAAATCTACAGTGATGATCAGGGATCAACCATCCCTGATGCCAGCAGGTGCTGTGGCACAGCCTGTGGAGCCTGTGCATTTACATTCATTGCTGGGAGATGGGACCAACCTGGGGCTCACAGACCTCTCTTGGCATTTCCACCAGTACATGTCCTCCCCATGTAAGTTTTCACAAGAAGGGTGTTGAATCCTCCTGTGGCAGCAACAGGCACTCTGAGCACCCTTTACATAGACAGAAGATTTTGTGGCCTCAAGGTAATTATCTGGCTAGGACAATGGAGAGAGACTAGTCAGATGTGGAGGGTGGGTCCAGAAAAGAACCAGCAGATAAAAGACTTCTTGTTTGCTGATGTTCTAATGTTCTTGTTGTCTGATGTTCCTAAGATACTCCACATGAAGCAGTGAAGTACCACAACACAGAAAATGTTTGCTTCTTCCCAACCTACACATCCAATAAAAAGTGACAGGGAATCTGCTCACCATCTTTCGTGGGAAAATAACTGACAACTAGGAAATGAATTCCTCAAAGTAACTTTGAAAACTTCATCTGAACTGTCTAAGATTATTTCATTCTAAAACCTGACTGTTAGTGTGGAAGTAGTTAAAGGATGGCAGACCCTTGCAAGTCCCTTTGATGTCAGTGGGAGTTCTGCACTTTGTGCTGGAGCTAGGATTCAGCGTTTGTGAAATGGATTTAAAAGAGTAAAAAAAAAAAACTATACAGGAGATTAATTAAGGGATCATTTAGAAAGTCGTAGCAAGTGTTCCTCATCAGTATTGGCTGTAGTAACTGTAACCACCCTGATGTTAAAACAAAGACATTTTATGCAATTCTCTGACTACTTTCCCCTGCACATGCAGATAAAAGTCATTTAAAGGCTACTCCAATAGTAACAAGTGTCTAACTGGCAAATGTCAAAGGGTGTAATCTTATCACATTAGTTTTTTGAAACCTTTTACATAACTTGCATAATTTAAATATTTACAAAATATAAACTTTCTTATCAAAAATAGGTCTTTGCACATTTAAACAACAGAAATGCTTTTTTAAGCCAGGCGTTAAGTCAGAGCATAAAAATAAACACCCTTCCACAGACGTAAAATAACGTGGAGCCAACATATGGAGCGGGAGAAAACATCATCAACAACACGTAAAGTGTTTTAGTGGTGTCAGCCAGCCCGTGGGTTCCACTGTGCATTGAACATGGGGTTCAGTCTAACAAACATTTTTAGCTGCTGCTCTTGAAAGTGGTGTTTTATAAAAATCCTTTGCTTTTGGTAGATTTCTTTGGGTTGAATTGCGTTTGGTTAATTGTGAAATGAGAACCACCAGCGAGATGGTGGGATGTGGCAGTTTATCACGTACAGTCCAGTGGGGTGGCAATTGCCTGACTCACAAATCGTGTGTTTAGATACTGAGGAGATGCTTGTGAAGGGTTTTACTTCTGCCTCAGACTTGTCTGTTGTGCGTTTGAAAGGCAACCTGATAAAACCACGAGGTTGCCCTTGGGCACACTGTTCACATCAAGCTGTGCTCTGGCCCCTCTACTCTGGACACACCTTGTTCCATGCCAATGGACCCTCCTCTTCCAGCGGGCAGTGTCAGGCTCTGCTGCTCCATACCAGATGCTTTTCTGCACATTGTGCAGAAGACAACTTTCCAAACAGCTGCAAAGCAAATGCTGCATGGTCAACAGCAGAACATTTCCTCTATCTTTGTTTCTTCTCCTACAGCCAGCAGAAATAAACCATGTAGTGGATCCATCTAGTTCCAGTTGTAAAAATACAGACATAAGGAATATATCTATCTTGTCTGGCCCACCCTTTTAACTCTTCAGTCTCCAGCTAACCAGATCTTGAGTTTTCTCCACTGTACCTTCTGGACACTGTGGTTATTAAAGGTTTGGAAAGTTTAGTGTCTGTCACTGCTCGTGGAGTTACATGTTCACGTGTGTCATCAGAAGTCCTTTTGTTGTTGCTGTTGTTTCACCTGTCCCTGTGTGTTGTTGCCTGTTCATACCTGGGCAAATGCTTGGACTACCCGTAGTTTGGCAGCAGTCCCTCCTGAGGCTGACCCCCTGCCAGTCCTGCGTGGCAGGAGGAATCGCAGCAGCCGTGAGTAGCAAGTGGCGCAGGTCACTTTGGCTGTGGTGCCAGTTCTTCGTCTTACTTGCAGGTGTGCACGTCGGTCATGGTCTCGCACCTCCGGCAGCGCACGTAGCAGCACCAGACAAACTTGCACTCGCACCTCTCGACGTGCCTGACGACGTGCGTGTTGTACCCACGCCCACAGCACAGGAGGTTGCAGCCGTCGGGCCCCTCTGAGGTGCGGTTGCATTCCCGTCCCTGAGTCCCCGGAATCCCCAGTTTTTGGTCTTCGACGCAGAAATTGGGCGACTTGTTCACGTAGAGCAGGTCTTCTTTTGCGATGGGTATTTTGCGCTGGCTCTTCTCCTTCCTGCGCAGCTTCTTTTTCAGCCTGTCTGATACCTGTATGCTGTTCTCGTACTTCTCCTTTAAAAAGCGGCCAATCTTTTCAAAGGAGGACATTGTCTTCCAGCAGGTTTTCACGGCACAGGACCCGGAAACACCGTGACAGCGGCAATCCACTGACATCAGCTTTGCTACAGCCTGAAAGCAAAGGGAGACAAACGTTTGCAGGTGGTCTTTCATTCATGAGGAGTACTGCCTGACACCGGGAACATTTACTGTTACAGCTGCCACTGCCATTTCCTTGATGGGGAAGCCAGAGCACAGGAAGATATGTGTGAGACCTACAGGAAAGACCCGCCTGGATGTGCTCCTGTGTGACTTGGTCTAGATGATCCTGCTGTTGCAGCGGGATTGGACTGGATGATCTTTCGAGGTCCCTTCCAATCTGTAATGATTCTATGATTCTATGAAAGATGGAGAGGGACTCTAGCATGAATTATAGTGATGGGTTGAGGGGTAACTGAAAAGGAGTAGATATTAGGAAGAAATTCTGCACTGTAAGGGTGGTGGGACACTGGAACATGTTACCCAGAGAAGTTGTTGGATACATTCTCCTTGGATGTGCTCAGGGCCAGGCTGGGTGGAGCTTTTCACAGCCTGGTCTAGTGGTAGATAAGAGTCCCTGCCCATGGCACTGGAGTTGGAGATGATCTTTAAGGTCTCTTCCAACCCAAACCATTCATGATTCTATGATTATGAATCAGGTTTCCAAACCTGGACCCACAATGTGAGAAGTTGGTCTTCAGATGATCTATAGTTGTACTTTGCAGTGACAGTCACATAGCAGTATTGAATCACAACAATGAAAGCCTCAAGTTCTGGCTGGCTTTTCATTCTGGAGGATCCTAGATACCTGAAACTACATGTCCTGTGTCACTCATCCCACCGCTGGAATGCAAACAGCCCTCATGGGGTATTCCTCATGCAGGGAGGAAGCAGAGAAAGTAACGGTACCATTCCTACGCTGGAAGACATTCACTGGGCAAGTCTATGGCAACTTGTAAGGGTACCTTGCAGCTACCACCTCAATCACTAAACATTCACAACACAGTCCATGCCTAAGGCCAACAGGGATGGCTTGAGGTCATACAACAAGTGTCTGTGCCCAGCATCCAAAGCAGCGTAGCTTACAGCCTGGAGGCACTCAGGGCAAACCTCTGTTGGAAGAGCAGGAGGATGCCCACATCTCTGAGCTCCACACAAAGCCTGCCAAAGGAGCCACTAGATCTCAGCAAAGACTTCAACTTCTGAAGCAGATCTCAGGATCAGGCCCTGTTCTTGCAATTTAGGCCCACTAGTACTGTTGTGGGTTTCTGGCGTTTCCAGCTGCGTAGTGGCTCTATTTCACACAGTCTGATAGCTGCATTCAGATTACTGTTACAACTTCCAATGTTTCAGCAAACCTTTCACAACTTTAAAATACTTTGGATGGGCTGAGGCTACACCCATGCAGAAGAAAGCTCTGGGCTGACCAATAGCTCTCTGACCAACAGTGGGAACCTGCAGTCTGTCTGTTGCTTTTGCAACACTCAAGAGTTCAGTCTCAGTTTATAGGAGACCAAGCCTCCAAGAACTGGAGTCTGTAAATAAGCAGTAATATTCTTTATGTGAGAGTATAACTCAAATACTAATCAGAAAATCAAAGATGTTCCAGAAGGAAGAACTACAAACAGTCATGGTATAAAACCATTAGAGTTATCACACATCTCACATCAGAGTTTGGAAAAGTGCACAGAAAAATATCATGTGCATAGAGACAAGAAAAGGTCAAAGCATCATAAGCTTCATTTTGTTTTACCTTTCCATTAAAGTATTTTGTGAAGCTGTCCTGTAGATTCACAGGGGCTGTTGGTTAACGGTGTGGAAAGCCTGCGTTATTGTCTTGTATTTTATTAACCTTTATTAAGCCCATATTTAATTTCTACAATCAAAGCAAGTGGGATATATAACAGAAATCATGGACTTTGAATTAATGCATGGTAAGTTTCTCCTGAAACTTCTTATGCAGCAAGGCCAATAGACAGGTTTCTCTGTTAAGGAATTACTAGTTCCTAAAAAATGGGGAAGGCAACACCTGTCCCAGCTTCATAATGTTTATTAAATGTAATCCTAAACCTTCACTAACCCATCACAGTACCCACAAATACTAATGGCTGCCAATCACAGAATCATTAGGGATTGGAAGGGACAGTGGCCCGTAACGGGACATAATACTCCAGAATCTAACACCTTTCTCTGATTTTCCTAAAGAAAGTATTTTCATTTTAGCCCAGAGGAGTGAGCAAAGTAGTAGATGGATCAGTTAGATGGATAGTTGGATCAGTTAGGCAGGGCTGGGCCTGGTTTGCACTTGGATAGGAGAGAGCCTGAGTACACCAGGTGCTGTAGGCTCACCCTGCTCCAGCAGCGGGCGTGGACTTAGATGATCTTTCGAGGTTCCTTCCAACCTGTAACATTCTGTGATTACACAGAATCAATACAGTTGCAAAGGACCTGTAAGATCATAAGGTCCAACCTACAACTCAACACCTCCATGACCACTAGACCTTGTCCTAAAGCGTCACATCTACTTACCTTTTGAATACGTTCAGGGATGGCGACTCTGCCACTTCCCTGGGAAGCCTCTTCTGATGTTTAACTACTCTTTCGCTACGGAAACTTCCCCTAATTTGCAATCTAATTGCCACTGGTGAAATTAGGGCAACAAGAGTGCTNTTCCTCTTGAACTGAGTGGCCCGTAACGGGACATAATACTCCAGAATCTAACACCTTTCTCTGATTTTCCTAAAGAAAGTATTTTCATTTTAGCCCAGAGGAGTGAGCGAAGTAGTAGATGGATCAGTTGGATCAGATGGATAGTTGGATCAGTTAGGCAGGGCTGGGCCTGGTTTGCACTTGGATAGGAGAGAGCCTGAGTACACCAGGTGCTGTAGGCTCACCCTGCTCCAGCAGCGGGCGTGGACTTAGATGATCTTTCGAGGTTCCTTCCAACCTGTAACATTCTGTGATTACACAGAATCAATACAGTTGCAAAGGACCTGTAAGATCATAAGGTCCAACCTACAACTCAACACCTCCATGACCACTAGACCTTGTCCTAAAGCGTCACATCTACTTACCTTTTGAATACGTTCAGGGATGGCGACTCTGCCACTTCCCTGGGAAGCCTCTTCTGATGTTTAACTACTCTTTCGCTACGGAAACTTCCCCTAATTTGCAATCTAATTGCCACTGGTGAAATTAGGGCAACAAGAGTGCTGGGTTACAATGGCTACAGTGATGAACACTGGTCTGCACGAACAATTAATCTGAAAAAGTTTTCAAACTGACTTTCTCCAGCTAATGGATAGAGCAGCGTGGTGTGGGAGCACGCGGCTAGAAGAGGCGGGTGGGCAGAGAGACTGGTCTGCAGTGAAGGAAAGTCTCAGTGAGTCACAGTTTGCATAACCCTCAAAGCAAATGAATGCTTAGTATCTCCGAGCTGAGCTCTCTGCAGCCCTGTTCTCAGGGCTGCCAGTCCTTGCTTCGCAGTGGGGAGGGATGCTTGCAATCAAACAGCCTAATCTGAGCCGCTGGTAGAACTAATGGGGCCATCCATTATGGCAAGCATATGTCCTAGCCAAGGTACAGCCTTCAAGAACAGCTGCAGACTGCTGGTGGGTTTGTTACCAACCCACAAGTATCAGCAAAAATAAACCTTCCGATGAGCTAAGCTGCTTCAGTGAGAGAAGATGAGGCCTGCAGATCAAAGAAATTCCCACAAGTGAAAATGTGAGAAGAATTCATCCTTCAGTAGAAAACTCCTAATAGGATAACAGCCCATAGTGCCTGAATCCTCTTATCCTTTTATACAAGAAGCAGAAATGCCCTACTCACACAGGCACATCCAAGTGCATCAGACATCACAGAGCTAAAAGATGAGGCACGTTTATCTTGTGTCAGAATAAGGAATTGTATATCTGGATGTTCTGAGGTTCAGGTGAGTGTCCTAAACAATAGACCACTCGGTCAAAGGATTCTTCACAGTTTTAAACTTTCTGTCTCTAACTATGAGAGGTAGAAATGCAAAACAGCATTCTGTACGGAAACTGAACAGGAACAAGAGGATTCTGAACATAACCAGTTCTGTTAGGAACTCCAAACAAACACACAAGCATTGCCCTTGGAAGACTACTCCTGCAAGACACGGAACCAGGAATGTGAATAGTATTTATTGCAAAAGGCCATGAGGTACCACAATATATTGCAAAACATCCTCCTTTCAAGTCCCAAAACATGTTGGTCAATATTTTCCAACATCTCCCGGTTGAGGATTTTGAAGGTACAAAAAAGGAAGAGTTCTGCTGAACACCTCAGCCAACGCTACTGCTAGAAATCCCAAGCACCAACGTTCTCTTTCGCTCTGGAGAGTGGTCAGAATGTTTGCTTTATCCTACAGTTCCCCATTCAGTTCTGAAATATTTATGGGCAGAAGCCGACTGAGTACTCAACATATTTTCTTCCAAGATGAAGAACACCAAATACACCGTTGACACAAGATTAGTAGAGTAAGTGTGTTACTCTGGCCTTTCATGCCTTGTACAAGAACTGGGTGTATGCATCACAGTACCATTGGATCACAGAATCAGGGATTGGGGGCTATCTGGACTGAAGAAAAGGCAGCTCAGGAAAGACCTTACTGCTGTCTCCAGCTACCTGAAAGGA
This sequence comes from Rhinopomastus cyanomelas, assembly GCA_013400115.1. NCBI lineage: Eukaryota > Metazoa > Chordata > Aves > Bucerotiformes > Rhinopomastidae > Rhinopomastus > Rhinopomastus cyanomelas. The sequence continues at coordinate 158,676 of VXBP01005773.1, forward strand.
GGTTGTAGAGAGGTGGGTGTTGTTCTCTTCTCCTAAGTAACAAGTTGCACCAGGGGAAGATTAGGTTGGACAATAGGATAAACTTCTGTAACTGAAAAGTTCATAAGGCCTTGGAACAGGTTGCCCAGGGAGGGGGTTGAATCACCATCCCTGGATGTGGAGCTTAAGGACATGGTTTAGTGGTGGGCTTGGGACATTCAACTTAGATGCAGTGATTTTAAAAGCCTTTTCCAAACTAAACAATTGTATGAATCTATGAACAGTAATAGAAGATGGTGCAGATGAATGACATTAAAGATGAGGACTCAGAATAAATTGTATTTTCATACATACAACCCATATCTAAGATTATAAAAATCCTATTAATGGAAGTCTCAACCACATCCTCCAAATCATTGTAGCTTTAGCTCATTGTTTGAACATATGTTGTCTTTAGTACCACTCCCCTTTACCAGTCACTCCTGTCCTTGTGGTACAGGTGGCCCAACTGTCTGTATGACCATGATAGATGAGGTCAGGGAACCGATCCAACTTTAAAGAAAGTGACATCAAAGGAAACTTTGCTCATCAAAATACTGCTGCTGCTAACATAAAGGGAAGAGGGTAGCCAGGAGAAGATCTATGTTGCTGCTGCCTAAACACAGAAATCACATCTCTTTCACTTTGAAGTGCCTCTGGAGCCTTGCAGTCTTCTCTGCACTTCCACTGTCACCCTAATTTGAGAAAACTGCACTGTCCAATTGCAAACGTGATAATGTGTTAATATCAAAAAGAATACATGTAATGTATATTGAAATTATAAAATAAGATAGTTTTATTATCTCCTCCTCTCTCTGTGAACATGATCAATGACCCTTTGCTCTTTCCCCTAAGGAAATTATTACTTAGTCTTCCATTCCTCTTCATAACATCCCTTACTACACAATGCCAACCACCTTTCCTTGGAGATTATTTAGCTAATTAGCATCTAATTAAACTCACACTGAGTGTTGTCAGCAATTGCTGAGGTTTAAAGTTTGCTTCTTNTGCCGCCGGCAGCGGGGCACAAGGCGAGCAGCAGCGCTGCCCGCAGCAGCCGCGGTCCGACGGGCTCCTCGCGTCCCATGGCTCCCGCATCGAGCCCCGCCGTGCCGCCGCTGACCCGCAGCCCGGGTCCCCTGGTAGCAGCGAGCGAGCGGGACGGTCGCCAATGATGCGCCCCTACTCGTCTTTCTCTTCCTCCGGGTACCTGGAGCAGCTGGAGGGGGAAGCCCAGACCGTCAGTGAGAAAGTTGGGTTTGATGTTTTCCCCGGCTCCGTCCCCCGTTTTGCACCCCCCCGCCCCGGCCCCGCATTGGCCACCGAGGGACGGGGCGGGACGGGGCGCGGCGGGGTTGCGCGCTGCTCCGCACCTCCTCGCACCGCTCCGCTCGGCCCCGCCGGGGGACACAGCTGGACTCGATGATCTCAGAGCTCTTTTCCAGCCTCAATGATTTCGTGCTTCTGCGAGCGGAGCGGCCGTTTGCCAGCTTCTCTGCGGTGCTGCCGCATCCGCTGGGACGTGAACTGCTGAGAGAAGCTGCAAGCACAGGAACCTGCAGGTCTGCAGCGATTTCATCCACAGAAAGACGGCACAAAATAACGATATTAATAAAGCACACGTTTTATTCACATTTGATAATGCTTGGGCAGTAATTACTGTGTCCAGAGGCAGCATCAATGTCCGTTAGGACAGCAGTTGTCCATTCCCGGTCACTTCACGGGGACACTCCTATTGTCAGCTGCCACCTTGCTCTCATTTCACACATTAAAAGCCAGTGAGTCAGCGAGCACTTGATGAAGAGCCAGTGTTGGCACCTGGGCTTTCAGTTCCTCTTTGGTCACGATATATTGCAGCTTCCTTCTGTGGAAGAGAAACACCTACGTTAAAAGCAATCTGGACAAAACAGCAGCTGCGTAAGGACTTTGATTTGACAAGTTGTAAATTACCCAAATAGCACTTGTTGACTGACAACAGCTCTGAGTGAAGAGCACAGTAAATGGTCTCACTGTCAGATGCACATTTGAAAGAGTACAGTGTGTTGAGAAATAATCCCATAAATGTGATGTTCCTCCTGTCTCTTTCCCCATGGGTGTGCTGAAATATTTTGCTAGCACAGGCTGCAGTACAGTTGGGTCTATAAAATTGTGTTGCCTTCCTATTTTGTGCTCATTTGCCTGCTCTTACAGGGTCTCCAAACCTGCACTGCTTTGTGCAAATGCCATAGGACCCCATGAGCTACTTAAACCCTCTGATATGGCTTCTTGTCTCTGTTCTGAATTTTAGTCTGGAGAACATCTGCTTGTGGTTGCAGAGGAACTTAATCCAGAGTGAGGGAAATGGATGGAGTATGACATCAAAACACAGAAACAGGCCTGAACTAGTCAAAACTGTGTAGGCTGTGTCGGAGAATTACCTAACTGTCTGAGGACACACGGTTCATTTCATCCTCATTGCTGCTTCCTGGCTCCACCTCCTAGAGCCACTTCAAAGCCCTGGTCCAGCAGCAGCCTTCCATTTCTCTTGTGCTTGTTGAGCTCCTGTGTGTGCGTTTATCATCCACTCTGAAATGACTTTTTCATGCCAGCTCATTAACATGGTTCTTCTCTTTGGTTAGTTTGGGTTTTGCTTTTTAAAATGAAGATGGAACCTTTGGTCCTAAATTCTGGCACGTGATTTTGTCCATAGAAGCTGCAGAATCTTATAGTTTAACAATAATATAATGTTCAAATTACAAAAATATAGACTAAAAAGTATTCCAGTCCTATTTGTAGCATGTTTTATATGTAATGGCATCAGTGAATTTCCTCTCCATTGGATTCAGTTATTCTGGGATCTGATTTTATCTACTCGTTATTTTTGCTACAACAGCCATTACGTAGTTATGAAACCCTTTTCATCATGTGGGCTGCTGTAAAGTGAAACAGATGCAACGTGGAGGGCTGAGACTGGCAAAAACCAAAATTGTTAAGGGCTTCTTGATCATCCAGTTCAATCTCTCGTGGTGACTGGAAGCAAATCACATTTTTTCGTGACTGATTTAAGGAGTTTGGATCATTGTGTATTTGTGTCACGATCCCCCACCTGCCTCTCTTCCTGTCTGCTTGCCTTGCAACCACCCCACCATTGCCATAGCCCCTGCCACTTCTTCTCTGGCTGTTGTAGCCCAGTTCCCCAGAAAACCCCTCAGCCTGTGTCCTCCTACCTCTCACCTTCCTGCCTCCCATCTCTCTTTATTCCCTCCAAAAAACATTCCTCTGGGCAAAAGCAGCACATACAAGAAGACTGTGAGGGTAGAGCTATGTGTCTTCATATAGTCAGTTGGCTACTAAGAAGAGGAGGGCAAACAGATGCTTTTGAAGCTATGTACTTTGCAAATCTGCAGCAGGACCCAGTTTGGAAATGCTTTGCTGATGTACCACAATTTATTGGAACTTGCCAAAGTCTGTAATTCTAATCCTCTGGTGCCACAGAACCCCATGTGCTGGAAGACCTTTCACTCCCTGGCAGCTACACAGGCTGATGCAGAGACAATGGATCAGAATCTAAGCCAAGGTCAAGTGCCAAATCCCAGTGGTCAACATGTACCATAAACCAGGGAAGCAAAATTAGACTTAAAGCTTACCTGACTTCTCTGGCCACGAGAAAGCTACTGTAGCCTCCAAGTGAGTTTTCTGGAGTCCTTAGCTCCAGATAGTCCATGAAGCAATTACAGAGCAGATCTGGAAAGCTACATCTGGTGGTGACGTGCTGCCAGAAAGCCAGGACTTAGAAGAGGGGACTCAGTTTAACTTTAAAGGTTTCTGTTCCTGTGGTTACAGATCTGGAGACAGAGTCCTGGATTTACCCATATTTACACAAGCACTTGAGATCTGCTTGTATTTTGGGTGATCCTGGGAGTAGACACGGGCTTCTTCTGAAGCACTTCTGGCAAATTCCATTCTCTGACACACACAGCCCAAACACAGGCATTTTCTAGAGTGTTGGCATGCAGATACCTAGTAAAATATGTCAGGGAAGAGCTGATAAGGCTTCAAAGCATAACTAGGAGTGGTGGGAAAGATGTGGAAAAAAACCCTCACTTTAATTCTGATTTCACCCACATCACACTTACTCTTCAAATTTAAAGTTAGTAGTAGAACTATTTGATAACAGTGGACTTTTATGCCATCAGTGATTCTCCCTGGTTGTTTTGAGGAGGGTGGGACATACTCTAGGAGATGTAACTAGGATAAAAATGAAATCTTTCAGTCACATACAGCTTGGTCAACAATTCTCTTCACACTTACAGCAGCATTATTTGAACTTTCTAAAATTTATTTTGTAGATGAAGTGGATGAGATTAGAGGAGGGCTGGTGCTGCTGGCTGGTGCAGCAGAACTTGTGGGAGGTAACTGGAGGGTGAGTTTGGTGAGAACAGTATCTCACACGTATGGAGGAACCCAAGTGACTTCACTGAAGAGGGAAGTCTGGAAGTGTTCTTTATTTAGTTTTTAACTCACACTCCCCTGAGGGTGTGACACCACTGCTTTGTTGCTGCATTTGGAACTTTCCCCCAGAAGTTCCTGAGATAAGCAGGATAAGATACTCCGTGTGTGCATGTCCTTTCATTGTGGGCACAAGTGTCATGCTGACAAGGAGCTCGAAGTGTTCTAGGTGTAGAACAGGTATAGGAAGAAGGGAGAGATGCTTCTCTAGGAGCAGTGCTCTCTGCAGCTCAGTTCTTCTACTAATTTCCATTAACACTTCCACACGACCCCTTTGCAGCACTAGTTGTGTTGTGTCTCGTATCAGTGACACGATTCACGTGTTCAGAACTACTTCCATCCTGTGAGGAGGCAACTGAGACTCAGAGACACAGCAGGATCACCAAGACCAGTCAGTCTGGGTTAGAAGGGACCACAGGGGTTAGAAAGGACCACAGGAATTAGAAGGGACCACAGGAAATCATATGTGTGAATTTACCTACAAGGACAGTTTGGAAAAGAGGAAGCTTAGGAGGCAGTGAGAGAGTGGTGGTGTGTCAACAGCCATGGGACACGTGTAGTCACTTGCTGTTCACAGCAACAATGTGGTGGTGGCATAAAAGAATCAATGGCCTAATGAGCCAGCAGTGTGCTCTTGTGGCCAAGAGGGCCAACAGCATCCTGGGATGGATCAGAAGAGGGGTGGTTAGCAGATCAAGAGAGGTTCTTCTCCCCCTCTACTCTGCCCTGGTGAGACCACACCTGGAGTATTGTGTCCACTTCTGGGCCACTCAGTTCAAGAGGGATGTGGAGCTTCTGGAGAGAGTTCAGCGTAGGGCAAAGAGGATGATGAAGGGGGTGGAGCACCTCCCTTACGAGGAGAGGCTGAGGGAGCTGGGTCTCTTTAGCTTGGAGAAGAGGAGACTGAGGGGTGACCTCATTGATGTCTATAAATGTTTGTAGGGTGGGTGTCAGGAGGATACACAGCTGTAGTGTGGTGCAGTAAATACCTGGTTTTAACAGCACACACAGTATTAAATTCCCTCTTGAATGAACAATTTATTTACAGCCTCAACACCAAGCTAACGACTTCTCTCTAGAAATCAGGCACATTTACACCGCTCAAATGTGTTCATAGTGAATGTTTTCAACCCTTTGTTATGGCTCAGGAAACTCAATTTTCTGCTGATTCAGAATTTTCCCGCCCTTTAGGCAGCAAAGAACAAGAGGCAGAACCATCAAGTCCTTTAATTTTGTATCTGTGTAAATATTAGTTTATTTTATTGACTAAGCATCCTCAGCAGTTGCTCTAGAATTTACTCTGTGATGTGTGAGAGGCTGGCAGGTGGGTGGGAATAGCTGTGGCTGTTTCTGTGGAGGTGAGTAGGAAATGCGTTCAGACGATGAAGTCTGAGCGTAAGCTGCAGGTGATGACTCAGAATTGCTTTCCCGTGTCAGACATCCCTTTGTCTGTGTTTTGATGGAACAGACGTGTTCTTCAGCCACACCCTGAAGGGTCTAATCTGCAAGGGTGGGGTCCGTTCACTCGTGGGCAAATACTGCAATGCTATCCAACACGCCTGCTCCAACAGCAAGAGCAGAAGAGGAAATGAGCCTGTTTTCTGGAAATGAGTATCACTGCCTTCCCCTCAGCTGTGTTTTCCAGGGCTGGTCACACTTCTTCAGTGGAGCAAAGAGGAGGAAAGAGATAGGGGGTTTCTATTTTTGGCATCAGAAAGCTGACTTGGTCAGCATGCAAATCCAGTATCTCCATGAACCTCTTGTCTATCCAACCCTCGGGCTACCCAGGGCATCACAGCGTGCTGGCCAGTAACACCTGTGACTCAGTAGCAAAGATTTGCAGGCTGACTTGGTGATACTTGTGTTTTAAGTACTACCTCATGGCCAGATGTGACTGAAAGCTTTCATGTTTGCAGAGTAAACCTGAGTATGTGATTCAGGTGTAAAAACAAATGAATGAGGGTATTTTGGTTTATTGTAGCTGTGACAACTTTTATCCTACCGTGGTTGTGCATTATTTGTACACCTGAGACTGCAGATGCTATCATTAGCAACGCCAACAATTAATACATCTATTAATGTTCTCCTGGTAAATGTAGAAATTGAGAGGTGAGACTATATCCACAAAGCCAAAGCAAACATATAAACAGAATCTGAAGGATAACTTTCACTTATCTTTACCAGTAAGGATGACTTGCAATGCTATAGAAACTGGCAACAGCAAAACCTACTGCCACATGGTTAGAAGGGAAGACTAAATAAAAATGTTGGGTGAATTATATGTATTCGAAGCAGAGAGGAGCAGATTCTCAGATCTGTTTATAAAAAAAACTAAAGAGCTTGCAGATAGTCCATATGGTCTCTATTTTGTGTCTGTGACTACTTTCAAGGAATAAATGCCACTATCTGTGCAGTATAAATAAGGCAGGGAGATAAATGTCTGCCGAATCAAACGGTATCAGGCTATGTTTTTGCATCACATAAACTCAACAGTGCCTGGTGGGTCAGATCCCTGCAGCAGTACTGGAGGACAAAGTTTCACTCTGTTATTTGGGGCTGTGGAGGGACTGTATGTTAACTTTAAATGTTCTTGCCTAACAAAAATAAGCAAACTGGGGTAAAAAAAAAATCATATGTAAAAGCACTCCCTAGCTGGAGAATTTGTGAGTTGAAGAAAGTGGCCGGGAGCTATGGAAATGACATTTTGAATAGAAGTACTCTGTAGGACACTTAAAGCTGTGTGCTGAAGTGCTTGTGCTACGGGGCAGCCTCCTGTACAGTAAGACTCCTGAGACCACTTACACGCACGTGAGGGTGAAAGCTGGTGCAGTTTACACTCCAAAATCCTGACTGCAGTGCTACAGGAATATAGCTCCACCTATTCAAATCAGGGCTGTCCACCTCAACAACACATGTTTTTCCATCCTTTAGCACAAAAGGAGGCTGTGGCTGTGCAAATACATCCTATGATCTCACCTACACAGGCACAGGGAATGGAAGAGAAAAGGGTAGGGAGGACACATTTCTGTCACAATAAAGATTTGATTGAGTTCATTTGATGGAGAATGAAACAAGAAAGGTGAAGGAAAAGATGCCTCTTGCTACGTCAGAAAGTCTTTACCAGTTGTCCACCAGGTGCCCACAGCGTCGCCAGCTGAGAACAAAGCACTAGCTGTCAGGCTACGGTGCTGTGAGGAGATGGAAACATGATCTCAATGAACTTTTCCTAGACAAAGGGAGGGTGAGATGGAAAGAGCAGACGCCCAGAAGAAGGTGAGGGGAAATGATGTCACTGGAAAAGAAAGGTTTTACAAAAGAATACTCAATGAAAGAAGAGAAGCAAAAAGCTGGGAACGCTTCTGTACTGGAAGAGGAATGACTTGCTTGCAGGAGTCATCAAGGTGAGCCAGAAGAGCCCAGAGCTGCTTGCACGCCGTCATAGTCATAGAGCATGTGTGCATCCAAGTACAACACGAGCAAAACTGCAGAACTTCTGGCTTCAGAGGCTGGTCATTTTCTAGCCATCTGGAAGTCCTTCTTGGGCGTCTTTTCAAATAACAATGTAAACAGTAGGAGGAAGAAGTCTAGACGTGAGAGAGAGGACCCAGGTAGCTGGTCCACATGTTGGAACAATGTGCAAGACATTACTACCAAACAGCATAATCTGCAGTCTTGACTAGATGGCCACAAAATATTTGTGGATCCAGGAAGCAGGACAATTAACAGCAGCTGAATATGTGGTTGTGACAGGGAGTTCACTTCAGTGCTTTCACAGTCACTAACTCTGCCAACCACCTGAAAAGACACCAAGCGCTTCTGCTTGTGTCTTCTTTTCTTTCAAAAGTTAAAGTATGTGAGTGAAGAAGCCAGGATGGCACCTTAGCTGCCTGTCTGTAGAGCACAGCTTGCACTGCCACCAATGTGGTGAGAGAAAACCTGCAAATGCTCCATCTGAATAAAAAACAACAAAATAAATCAGCTCCCTCAACATTGCTTGGTGCAGAGCTTTGAGACACAAACAGGGAAGAAGATCTATCAGTGTTGGGTCACTGCATTTTTACCAGAGCCCCTGTAAGTCAGGCTGTGACTTTCCTTCCTTTTTATACTGAATATGACTTCTTTGATATTGTGCTGCCACTTAGGCACCAGCAGTATCATCCCAGCTTCCCCAGGCCCCAAACAGGGATCACATTGTGGTGGTGAGAGCATGGCTGTGTCTTATGTTACCAGGCAGAAGAATCATAGAGTCATTAGGGACTGGAAGGGATCTCAAAAGATCATCTAGTCCAATCCCCCTGACACAGCCGGATCACCTAGACCAAGTCACACAGGAACACATCCAGGTGGGTCTTGAACATCTCCAATGAAGGAGACTCCACAACCTCCCTGGGCAGCCTGTTCCAGTGCTCTGTCACCCTCCCTGGGAAGAAAGTCCTTCTCATATTTATGTGGAACCTCTTGTGTTCCAGCTTACACCCACTGCCCCTCGTCCTATCACTAGATGACACTGAGAGGAGCCTGGCTCCATCCTCCTGACACCCACCCTTCACGTATTTATAGACATTAATGAGGTCACCCCTCAATCTCCTCTTTTCCAAGCTCAAGAGACCCAGCTCCCTCAGCCTCTCCTGAAGCAACCCCAAAACAGGGAGCACCTCTTCAGGACGAGTCTTTCTGGATGTGCAACATCTAGAAAGGACAGTTTCAAGTCGCTTTGGTTGTGTGGGGTGTGGTGTAGTACCAAGTATCTCCCAATAGCCACAGGACTGGACTCTACAGTGTTGTGGCGGCGGTTGTGTTATCTGGGTGTTGATACGTTACAGGCAGCTGAGTGCATCTGAAGAATTACAGAAGCACAGAACATTAGGGATTGGAAGGGACCTCAAAATATCATCTAGTCCAATCCCCTCAGCACAGCTGGATCATCCAGATCAAGCTGCACAGGAACATGTTCAGGCATGATTTAAATGTCTCCAGAGAAGGAGACTCCACAACACCCCTGGGCAGCCTGTTCCAGTGCTCTGTCATCCTCACTGTGGAGAAGTTCCTTCTCATATTTGTGTAGACCCTCCTATGTTCCAGCTTATACCCATTGTCCCTCGTCCTACCATTAGATGACACTGTGCAGAGCCTGGCTCCATCCTCCTTACACCCACTCTTTCCATATTTATAAACATTAATGGTGTCACCCCTCAGTCTCCAAATTGACCTTCTCAAACCTTCTGTCAAAACACATATTTTCTGGAGGGTTTCCATCCACCTTAGAAACAACTGTGAAGCTGAGGGGTAAATAATTAATAAATGAATGCTAATTTGTCCCTCAGATCCTAGAAGAAGCCCCAAATGCTGTGGCTGGAGCAGCACTGAGGACAGCGTGCTGGACAGAAAGTAGATTGAATGTGGAATTGTCGAGACAGCCTTCACTCCAGACAGGCTCTTGTGGAGCGACAGATCACACACTAAAATGACTTGTGTCTCTACCGAATTTTAATTAACAAAGTGATGAGGAGCAGTTGTTAACTTGTTTTATAGACTCACTATGGCCCTGGGACTCTGTAGGCAGTCACCAAACGTTTAGCACTTCCTGGGTTTATATCTTCTCATGTACAGACCTGCGTTTGCAGCCAGTACTTATTAATTTAATTTCAGGGTGTTGCTGTGCAGTCAGACCCCAGGAGCTGCAGACCCCAGGAGCTGCAGAACAAGTCCATCAACAGGAAAGCAATGGGGCAGTTTTGGTCTGCAGCTAAGCAGTGGAGAGATTTATGTCTCCATCCTGCCTCCAGCTCACCACTTGCCTTTCCCCTCAATGTCTTCAGGGATCCACCTGCTGGCCCAGCTACTGCTGAGTCCAAATCACCTGGAATTGCCTGGGTTACTTTATGAACTTTAAGTCACAGAGATGTCTCCTAGCTGACACTGTTTGAATGAAGTGAGTTAGACATCAATTACATGGACCGTTACAAACCACAAAGAAACAGGGCAGTAAAGTCAGATCTGTGTTTGAGTGTGTGAGGTGTGCAGAGATCAGCAGAGCACTAAGTTCTTCAGAGTTACAATTAGGTTTGTGACCAAGGTGTTGGCTCATTTTTCAAAGAGCTATCAGATGCTTTTACTGCACAGTAAACTCAGCAGCCCCTACATTTCCTAGCCTTGTCATGTAATTCTGGTTCAGGTACAACTTGTTTTCATCCAGAACCTGCTTAGCATCCCAAGAGCAGCACCAGGGCAGGCAGCGCTGGCAGATGCTGAGCCAGGTGATGGCTGTGCTAACCACAGTGCCTGTCACACCATGATTCCATGATTCCATAAGAAGTCCCAATATTGAAAACACTGTCTGGCATGGGAATTTTGTCCCTGTGAGGTGTATGAGGGAATTGCCTACACAACTGACTGCAATGCAGCTCATCCCACTCTGTTAGGTGGGAGCGTGCAAAGAAGATCCCTCCCTGTGTCTTACGCAAGCAAGTGGTAGAAAAAAGGTTTGTTGACCTCTTAATCTGACGTTTAGCTGAAGGGACTGAATTCTGCTCCTCATTAGAGCAGTTCAACTCTAGAGGATATAAAGTAGAGGCTGAGCAGGTGCTATGTTCTCAAAGAGAATAGTGTAGTAGAAAGGGACCTGGGGGTCCTGGTGGACAGCAGGATGACTATGAGCCAGCAATGTGCTCTTGTGGCCAAGAGGGCCAACAGCATCCTGGGGTGGATCAGAAGAGGGGTGGTTAGCAGATCAAGAGAGGTTCTTCTCCCCCTCTACTCTGCCCTGGTGAGACCACATCTGGAGTATTGTGTCCAGTTCTGGGCTCCGCAGTTCAAGAGGGATGTGGAGCTGCTAGAGGGAGTCCAGTGTAGAGTAAGGAGGATGATAAAGGAGGTGGAGCACCTCCCTTGTGAGGACAGGCTGAGGGAGCTGGGTCTCTTTAACTTGGAGAAGAGGAGACTGAGGGATGACTTCATTAATGTCTATAAATATGTGAGGGGTGAGTGTCAGGAGGATGGAGCCAGGCTCTGCTCAGTGTCATGTAGTGATAGGACAAGGGGCAATGGTTGTAAGCTGGAACATAGGAGGTTCCGCCTAAATATGAGAAATAACTTCTCCACGGTGAGGATGACAGAGCACTGGAACAGGCTGCCCAGGGAGGTTGTGGAGTCTCCCTCACTGGAGAAGGTTAAGACCCACCTGGATGTGTTCCTGTGTGACTTGGTCTGGGTGATCCTGCTGTGTCAGGGGGATTGGACTAGATGATCTTTCAAGGTCCCTTCCAATCCCTAATGATTCTGTGACACAGGAAAGAGCAGGTACAGATAATTTTAACAGTGAGGCAAAACAAGCCAGATGCAAGATGAGCAGGCAAACCAAAAGGTAAGACTCTATTTTTTCCTGTGAGCCCACAAAGACTTGTTTAGCAGTTTGACTCTGCCAAATATTTCACTGCACCTCTAAAAAATTGCTTTACTCTAAAAAAGCAAACTGAAAGATCCCTGGACTGCAGTCAACTTAATATCACACATATCTGCATCTTCAAAGCATTCTCCTTGGCTCAGCACACCAACAGCAGCATAACTATTAGTGGTTATTTCAACCTTGAGGTAATTGGATGCCACACTACCCCACCCACTAAGAAAATAAAAAAAATGATGTTGAGCAGAAAACAGGACTCCTCAGCCTCATTATTTCAACCCTACCACCACTTGGAAGGCCATTCATGTCTGAATTAGGAGCTTGAATTCACCTTGATAATTAGGTCCTTTGCTATTTCAATGGTAAGTAATGGGAATAAGTCAAATAAATGGAGGGTAGGAGAGAATCTTAGTTTGAATCAGTCTTAATATAGTATAAACACCTTAATGGTCATTCAAGCAAAATGCCAGAGCAGCTGTGACAATCCCAGAGTAAACCATTGACAACAACAGGAGCTCTTACTGGAATTCAAACCTGGTGACTCCATTCCCTTAACCCACATGTTTTAATGTGTTTGAGCAAGCAACGCCATCACGTCAGTCTCAGCTCTCTCCTTTCACATATGCAGAGATGCCAGGTGTGTTTTACATATGACAAATGTACCTGTTTTACTCTGCACATCTTTTACTACAGACATGGACTCCCAAGATTACATGGAAGAAACCTTTATCAAAGAACTCGCTTAAATAAAGATCAGCTTTACAATTGTACCGATGACTCTGTACAGAGATGTATATAAATATATATGTACACAGACAGGTAAAAATAGAAACACACAAGAAAGGTTCCCCTAGACACACTCAAAAAACGTTCAGATTTGGAAAACATTAAGACATCTGAGTGAACATTTAGTGATGAAAACAGCCAGAAGTGATGCATTGCACACTCAATGGCATCAGGTACGACACGGCAAAGTCAGCTCTTTCCATCATTATAACTGATGACTTCAGAATAGGCTTTGATTAAAAAACCCCACTAAACTCAGTTCATGCCCTAAAAACCTTTCTGTACAGAACAATAGTAGTAACAGCATCTGGATTAAATAAGCTACAAAAATATCTGAGGAGAAGCAGAACTGTAAAACACCTCTCTCCGATCACCTCCATAGGAAAGACAGCTGGCTGCGTCCTGCATCTGCTCACACTGATGACATGACATTAAATCCTTCAGCCTTAAGGCTGTGCAGCCCTGGAGTTCCAGACTCAAGATTATATATTACATAATTCACACACAATTATACACTAAGAACCAAGTGCTGACATTTTCAGTATTTATGCACAGCTTCTGACCCTTCTTCCATGTAAAGCTCCATGTGAGGGAAATCCCTGCACAGAAATTCAGGGGTGTTTACTGTAAGCACAGCAGCAGCAGCAGTATATTATATAAAAGCAGATAATCTCCCTGTCTCAATAAATACAATATCACTGTCTAAATTAGGAGCTCTGTAAATGTATTGGAAGGTCTCCTACACTAGACAGGCTGGAGGACCTTATAGAGGGTCCTCCTGTTACCCAGGGAAGCCAAACTCCACACTGCATCACAATTTCCCATCACATCTCTACACAGCCTATCTAAAGGAACAAGAATTCACAAAAGTTTATCTGAGGATACAGACTGTGTTAAAAGATCTTTGGCAAATTCTAAATGTGGTGTCACAAATTTGTAAGCCCCACTTCTACACAGAGCAGCCCCACTATGTGCTTCTAAGGCAAACAAAATGATTAGTTCTGTGCTATAGTTTGTTCTCTGACATTCCCTGCAGCTTTCTTTCCCAAAGACAGTAGAAGCTAGTGAGAGATTGAAAATTGTGCAAGGGGAAGCATGCCACAGAGCTTGGCATGCCTTGTTAGACTTGTACTTACCCACTTTGCTTGCTTCTCCAATGCATGGGGGCAGAGCGGTGCCTTGATTTCGTGCTCCATGACCGGATTCATAATAATCCATAACTGGGTACTAGGTAGGGACAACTCTCTTATGGGTGCCACTAAGACAGCAGCATGCTTGGTTCCCCATCAGGGCACCACCACAGTGACTGGTTGTGCTGCCAGCACTGCAGCAGCCCACAGTTCCCCTCTGCAGTTGCAAAGCCTCTTCCTGGTCTGCCAACGCTGGTGATGAAGCTGGGCCACAGCATCAAACTGACGCTCTGAGAAGGTCTTGTGCCTGCCAAGCACGAGATGCAGGATAGTCTGCACTTGTGCGGCGTCACCTTGAGTACTGGGTCCAGTTCTGGGCACTACAGCACAAGAGGGACATTGAGGTGCTGGAGTAGGTCCAGAGAAGGCTGGTGAGAAGGCTGGTGAGACATCTGGAAGAGTCCCTATGAAGAGTGGCTGAGGGAACTGGGGTTATTTAGTCTAGAGAAGGGGAGGCTGAGAAGAGACCTTATTGTTCTCTACAGCTACCTAAAAGGGGGTTGTAGCCAGGCTGGTACTGGTCTATTGTCTCAAATTACTAATGATAGGACAAGGGAAAATGGCCTCAAGTTGCATCAGGGAAGGTTTAGATTGGATATTAGGAAGAAGTTCTTTTCTGAGAGAGTGGCTGAGCCCTGAACAGGCTGCCCAGGGAGGTGGTGGAATCACCATCCCTGAGGATGGTTAAAACATGAGTAGCTAGAATACTTGAGGCCACGGTTTAGGGGCTAGGGAGATGCTGGGATAAGGGCTGGACTTGATGATCCTGGAGGTCTTTTCCAGCCATGCTGAGTTTATGACTCTCCCATCATGTCACACAATCCTCATGAAAGATTAAAATCCAGATCCTGAACTTGCTCACAAAGGTAATTTTTCTTCTGTTCATGGTAGTGGCTTCACATACTGATAGGTATTTTATAAAAAAATCATTACAAAAATGGCACTTCCATGCAGGAAGAGTACTTGACTGCCTTACATGCCAAAGCAGATGCTGGAACACGTACCTGAGCGCGCTTCCTGGACATGCCCACTCTCCTAAATCAGGTTCCATTAACTCAGCCGCTGTATTTACACGTTACACTGAGACAGCTACAGTCGGTCCCCACTCTAAGCAATATATCCCTACACTGGCTTTAGGACATGTGAAGAAGTAGACATCTGTTGCATCCAAGGTACAAAGGATGTGTTTTTGCTTAAAAGGCTAGAGTTCAAAATTTGGCATCATCAGTAAAATCCTAATAGATGTTTTCAAACTGTATAAACCAAGTGTTCAAATAGAAAAGATTTTATATAGAAAGAGAACTCATCCACACAAAATAAAACTCTTTAGAATGGAATGTAGCCAGTTTCTAAATACATTCAAATATTATAGTGTCTCTATAAATAGAAAACTAGACAGTGCTGAAGGGCTAAAGCAGTCCTTTCTACATCATCCAAGTGTAGGTTCTTCTGACTACACTAACACACACAGTTACTTGAGCTGCAGCTCAAGTCCAAGCCTTTGGCAACAGTTTGAGTAACGTCCCTTTTCTCTCCTTTGCAAGGCTCCATCTTCCCTTGGACACCACTGAGTTGTCAGAGCTTATCTTGCCTTCATAAGGGTTCAGGAAAAGTACCACGTGTCCCGATCTCTGTCATGCAGCCAGGCAAGGAAGCCTGTAACAAACCATCATGGTCCTTTAGTTGTCACTCGGGTGGTGGCATGTCTCTAGTCCCAGCGCTATATCCAAGACAGGCTATGTGCTGACAAGCTCCCTCTTGCTTGCACAGAGCCTGCTGAGAAGGATTTCAGAATAAACCTGATTTATTGGCCCCCGGACGTGATACGGGGACTGCGAATTTGCTGCGTAGTCCTGCAGTTGTGATGCCTGGCCTTGGCTGCTGAAGTACTTCCCCAGTGTGTAGTGCCTCGAGAACGTCATCGTCACGTGCGGCCGTTCTTCGGAGGGACTGGATTTCACCACCTGCAGAAGAAGTGACCCATGTGAGTGCTTTCTCTCTGCACCCAGACAGCCACACAGCTACGGGTGCAGAAACACCGAGACAGCCCTGCACAGAGCAGGGCCCCATCCTCTCACCTTCAACTGCAAGTTGCTAACGGTATTCCAGTGCCACACTGGTGAAAGTGTAGGATGTCACTTACTTTAACCCATTACACTCCACTGATTCCGTAATGCCTGGGTGTACTTGACTCTGTTGTCTTCACTATGCAACCAACAAAATCCATCCTTAACAGCTTGTCTACATATCTGCCCTTCAGAAGAGCCCTGACTTGCAGGAAAGTTTACATCTTTGACCCGATCCCAAGCACTTGAGGAACACACGCTCTGTCTCAGCTGGGGGCCCTATGAGAATGTCTCCATCACAGTTCTTGATGCAAACCTGGACCAGCTTCATGCTGAAATGCAAACACTGATATGTCTCCAAGAAGAGAGTTGCAGTCCAATTCAACATCCTCACAGCATCACACTGACACAACCACAGTGTAGTTCAGCAAATTAGTGCAGAATAATGGTCCTCCTTGCCCCCCCCCCAAATATTTACAAAACCCCTGAATTCTCACACTCAGTTTGTACTGAATAAACAAATGGCCATGGGACCAATTTGAGAGAAAGTGAAAGATATGGTTGTCCAAAGGCTAATGACTAGGAGGGCTGGTCTGCGACAGGACCAGGGGGAATGGAGCAAAGCTGGAGATGGGTAGATTTAGAGTGGATGTGAGGAGGAAGTTCTTCACTGTGAGAGTGGTGAGAGCCTGGAATGGGTTGCCCAGGGAGGTGGTGAAGGCCTCGTCCTTGGAGGTGTTTAAGGCCAGGCTGGATGAGGCTCTGGCCAGCCTGATCTAGGGTGGGGTGTTCCTGCCCATGGTGGAGGGGTTAGAACTGGATGATCCTGTGGTCCCTTCCAACCCAGACTGACTGTGTGACTTGGTCTAGGTGATCCTGCTGTGCAGGGGGATTGCACGGGATGATCTTTCAGGGTCCCTTCCAATCCCTAATGATTCTATGATTCTAAATGCTGGAGATCTCAGTGAACACACAGTCACTGGTGAATAATGAAGCAACTTTGAGAGAGCCAAAACTTCAGAACCTTGCATAAATGGAGGACAGGACCCTGACCCAGCAGCTGGCAAATCCAGAGAAAGCAGAAGAGGAGCCAAGTGGTTAACTCATTTTTAAAACAGTAAATACATGCTTAATAATTCTGATGTCCCCCACTTTTCCTATTATATCAACCCAGAAGGCATTTGAAAAAGCATAATCCATTTATTAATGCATACATTTATGTGGAAGCATACCACCGTTTTTAAAAAATGTATTTACTGCCTTTGAACAATCAGAAACAATTTTCACATGTGGTGGAACTCATAATAAATGTAGTAGCACAGAGAGAATGAAATATGACTGAAGAAATAACATGCAAAGGTAAGAAAGACTGGGCAGACAAGTTATGCGGGAGCTGGCTGAACTAAAAAAGAACAGGAATTATTCATGTAGAAAATTAATATGTCCTCTGATCAATGTGATGCAGATAAGCCAAGGGCTGTTATTTGTTTTGGTGCAATTACTGCAGGTTCATTTTTCTCAATTAGTGCCTTAGATCTTACGAGTACTTCAAAACGATGCCATCTCGAACCAGCCACCTGAACTGCATTCCTGTCAGGCATAACCTCCCAGGAATGCGACTGAATGTTCGTCCAGCAGCGAGCTGCTGAGGAAGACACCAAAATCCCAGGGTTGCTAAGTTGTGATGCTGTGCTGATGATTTCGTTGCCATTAAACCAAGAAACAAATAAGAATAAAAAAGTAAGTTCCATAAAGGTCGTTGTAACGGGTGGCCAAACCACTTCTCCATAAGCATGGGTGAAGAACGAGGCAATTAAACAATTGGGTTTGCAGAGAACTAGGAGCATGTCCAGGAGCCAAGAATCATGTCATCCCCTTGTACATACAGATCCCTTGGCAATCTGAGTGGAGACTGCAGGGTCTACAGAGCTCCGTGCTCCGATCAGGGCCACCCGAGTCCCTCTGCAGTGGATTGGTGGGAACTCAAGTAATTTCCCAGGATGATTCAGGGGAAATAGCTTTGTGTTTGGCGAGCGAGTGAGAAATAAGTCAGAACTGCTGAGTGCATTTTGGGTCTTGTTTTCTGGCTGCACAGAAAGCCCAGCCCTCTGCTCCTGCGTGGCCATGCTTTAGCTCACGTGGCACTCACAGAGGAATGCCATCTTCTGGGAGTCGAGGAGGTCATTTTTTGAAGAGAAAGTGAAAGTACAAAGCGGTAGATTTAATCCAACTCCTCTGGTTTCAGAAAACATGGCAAGTGCTGTCGTTCTACACAGTGTTCTTGGCTCTGCTCTCAGAGGCAAAATGCCATTCTCCTAGTACAAACTACCTCAGCACCTGAAGAAAGTCCACTTGCCAGGATGCAGAAAGGAACTGATGACAAAACTGTTAAAAATAACGAGGTACCAAAAGAATTCAAGGGCTTTCTTTTTGCTTTCTTCAAGGATCAGCTCTTGGTTTTGGTGGGTGAATGATTCCTCTGGGCATATCTCTGCCTCTTTCAGGCACAATGAGCTCTCAAGCCTCACGAACAACTCCATGAGCCAAATTCTCTCCTGATCCTCCCCAGAAATACACACTCTCTGCTCAGATTCCTCTGGAAGAGAAGTAAGGCCAAATCTGAGATGCGCTCCTGCAAGATGATGGAGGAGTGAATGAAAAATGCTGATGACCATCGCACCCTGCTAGTTTCCACTCAGCATCCCAAATATTTCACTTTGAAGCTACCCATTCCACTCAAAAGGGCTGAGGAAATGGTATCAGCAATGACTCATGAAGATATCAGCAGCTGGGTTCTAGACAAAAAAGGGTCAGCGTAGCTGTCTGGGCGAAACGGTGGGAGGCACTTACTCTGCGGGACTATTTATCCATCACATAGATATTGCTCTGTGACTTACTCCCTCGTTTCCAGCTGCATTTGTGCTGAGCTGTTTTCGTGCCTCTCTTGTACCAAGCAGAGGAGACCAAAGGATAAACCAACCACACTGCAGTGTTCGGTCCTGAAGCAGGACAGAAGCCACGGCAATGGGCTGAAAACGTGAGCTGTTGAGAAGTCTGATGTGGAAACCAGCTGTGAGGTTTACACACAGCACATGAGGTCAGATGGGTCTGATAACACTCCCAAACTGTCCCGGTGAACCTCATACTGGAGCGCAGCCCCAGCCAGTGGCAG
The DNA here is from genome assembly GCA_013400115.1 of Rhinopomastus cyanomelas. NCBI lineage: Eukaryota > Metazoa > Chordata > Aves > Bucerotiformes > Rhinopomastidae > Rhinopomastus > Rhinopomastus cyanomelas. Next base: position 177,798 of record VXBP01005773.1, read on the forward strand.
ATGGTTGTCTCCCCACTCTCTTTTAGAAAGGCATCTGTTGTCTGGTAGACTGCCTCTGATATTATATCTCTGATCTCTGAGGAGAAAAATCAAAGCCTTACAGTTATTAATTTTTTCATTGTGCTTTATGCAGTGGTAGGAGAATTACATATAATTCACGGGCTACAAGAAAATAGTTAGGCTTGCCATGCTAGTCCTTGGTCAGCAGACACCACAAAGACACTCTGGAGCCTATGCTTGAATTTTACTATCATCACTACTGATTAAAGTTTGTTTGGTTTAAATTACTCCTAGGTTTAATTAGCACAGTCTGTTTTGTTTTCCAGTGAATACTGTGGGTGTCTGATCATGGTGACATCATTTTCAGACACTCACTTTTCCGGGATCTTTAAGGAAAATATATCGTAGCTGTCCTGACATTTCTTCAGAGCACAACTAGTGCTTCCACTTCATTCGTGGTGTCACAACCCACCTTTGTGCCTGGGAAGATCTACACATCTGTAGGTCTAATTCTGTGCTAAGCCTGCACATGCCCAGGTGCTGGGAGCACACTTGGTCAAGAGTGAGGCTTGCAGAAAAATGGGCAAAATAAGCAAAGTTGGCCGCTCTTATTGGAAGGAATTGGTGTTGATGGAAAACAAATTCCTGCATTGGTGCTCGAAAAATGTCACTTGTGCTTGTCACTTGTGGGGACGCCAGTATCTTCCAGTACTTAGGCACTTTTGATAGCTCTAACAAAAAAATGGCTAGGATTTCCTCCGTAAGAACAATTAATTGAGTTCTAACTTCTAAATGACACATTGTTGGTGTTGTTCTTCTAGTTAGTAACTACGCTCCTGAGACTTCTTCCAACCAGTAGCTTCGTGCTGGCTCAAAGTCTCCAGCTGATTGTGAAGCATCCTAAGGCAGTTGGGGCTGTTCAGTCTGGAGAAGAGGAGGCTCCAAGGTGAACTTGTTGTGGCCTTCCAGTATCTGAAGGGGGCTACAAAAAGGCTGGGGAGGGGCGTTTTAGGATGTCAGGTAGCAACAGGGATAGGGGGAATGGAGCAAAGCTGGAGAGGGGTAGATTTGGAGTGGATGTGAGGAGGAAGTTCTTCACCGTGAGAGTTGTGAGAGCCTGGAATGGGTTGCCCAGGGAGGTGGAGGAGGCCCCATCCTTGGAGGTGTTTAAGGCCAGTCTGGATGAGGCTGTGGCCAGCCTGATCTAGGGTGGGGTGTCCCTGCCCATGGCAGGGGAGTTGGAACTGGATGATCCTATGATCCTATGATCCCTTCTAACCCTGAGTGACTGTATGACTTGGTCTGGGTGATCCTGCTGTGGCAGAGGGGTATTGGACTGGATGATCTTTCAAGGTCTCTTCAAATCCCTAATGATTCTATGAAATTCATTATTACCCCCTGGTGTTTTGGTGTCACCCTTCATTGCACCCTTTTCTCCCTCCAGTTTTAACTTTTTTAATGGTAATAATTTCTTCTCATTCTATCTTCTATTCTGTGAAAGAACTTTACCTGTCATCTCACTTCTCTGAGGAGACACAATCTTTCTGTAAGACATGACAGCTCAGGTTTTATGGTCCTAAACAGATTTGAATGGAATAAATTGTGTTAGTTCCCCAGCCTTTTGTTAGACAACCCAGATTGTGTTTGCCAGAATGAAGATCCTTTTGGCATTACAGGCAATTTCTTACTGTGCTAAACATGACTTTATCACTGCAGGCACCAGAAGGCTTCTCTGTCCTTGCATCCAGCAACAAATGGACGCGTGGGGTTACTGGTGATGCCCGAGTGCACACTTCCAGTGTTCACCGAGGAAACATCTTTGACTGCAAATCAAGGGCTAAGCAACCTGCAAGAGCCTTTTTTATTCCTCAAAGCTTTTTTCCTGCTTTCCAAAGGGAGCGATGGGAATTCAAGGGTATTGTTCTTTCGGGCAATGAACAGCATGTCTGGACTATTAGCAGAATAAGTGCTCTTCACAGGAACCTGGGAACTGCTTTTCATCATGACAAATTGGTCTCATGGGTTAGACTTATTTGGAAGTCTAACAGGAGCAGTCTGGTGGCTTGTGCGACAGCTTTTAACCATCGTGAGCAAAATTACTGCCATCAGCCTTAAGGTGGAGGGTACTTGCTTACTCGAAAATGATTTTCTCATGTTTTAATTCTAAACTAAGGAATCACCTCTTGTTTGGCTATACATAAGGTATGACAAACTGAAATAGATCCCTTGTTTGCTGATGGGGAAGAGAAAAAAACCATAAATATCACATAGTCAAAGTACATCTTAAAGGAAACAAAAATACCTTTACACATCTTGACTTTAAACCTCCTTCCTTCCACTGGTTGGGCAGCCCCTGGGCTGACTTTGTGCCTAGATATATGTTTGTATATTCATTTTTGACTTAATTTGTGGACTCCTGTGGTTAGTATTATATCGTGAAGATTTCTTGCCAGAGTTTCAAATGCACAGTAGAATATGTTCAGTTGCCCTACTCATATATTTTACCAAGTTCTGTTTTCACTAGTTCAGTTGTTAGAAAACAGAAGACTGAATTTCTGTAGGTTTCATTTGAAAAAGAAAGCAGAACTATGGGTGTGAGTGAGAACAAGCAACTTGACTTCTGCTTATACAGTCAGTCACTGTAATTATCCCTGATAGCTTTCTCAGACATGAGCAGAGTCATACAGCAGTAAGACCTGTCTTTCATTTTGAAGCTCTACCTATGATTTGATGGGAGTCTGCTGGGCTGCTCAGGAGGCATCAGACAAAAACCTGTGAGACTGATGTATGGCAAGAAGATAAACTGTACTCATGCAGAGGCAGGAGGGGTGTACAAACCATAGCAAGGCTATCAGAGGCAAAGAACCGTGCAACATCCTTTCGTATGGGCTACCTTTGCAGAAGAGCATGCTTGTTTTTATTTCGAGTTACCACGGCTACAGCAGTGCAGCCCACCCTCAGGCAGCACTGCTCTCTGACAGGTGAGGGATCTGTGCTGCTGCTGCTGCACAAGCTGCCATCCCTGTGTTTTCTATTCAGGACTTTTCACAGACACAGACCTCATAGCACACCCGTTTGTTCCTAAATATCTGACAGCCAAAAAATGCCTGAAACACCTGGCACTGATATAAGCATGAGCTGTTACCTCATGGAAATGGCAGCCACACTTTCCTTGCAGGAACTCTTTGTAACGTCCCATGGTGATGACAAAGGTGTCTACAACTTCATAGCCCAAATTTTTCGCCGTATCCAGAATGACCAAGTTTTCATTCCACAAGTTTTGCACTTCTGCCTGCATCCCAGATAAAACATTGCAATGTCTTGTCAGAAGGATTGTTTAGAGCTAATTGCATTCTGCCATTGAAACAAATAGCAAAACTACACCCTGAATAAAGCAATCAGGTCACACACCACACGCCAACTATTATGGATTCACTCTGGAAAGGATCTTTTCCTAGCAGGCTGTTGTAGATATTTCCAGAAATTATAATTATTGTTGAGTAGTTGTGCAGGTACCTTCATAGGAAGACTTCAATTTTGCTTAAAATATAATTACTCAGTAATTTTTTAATATGTCCTTTGCTAATATGAGGTGTAATTCAGAAAAAAAAATCCTATTATAAAATTGTCTGCAGTAAAGGATTAAAATTTTATCTATCTGTAAATAAAAAAATCACCTTCCAAGCCAAGTAACTGAGACTGCTGGTTAGGAAGGACTATAGATCTATGAGCATCATAGAGATGCTTATACTGAAGAACATACTATTATATCTCAAGATACTATAGGGAGGACAGCTACAGAAAAGAGGTTATCCTCAGTACAAGAGGGATGTGGAGCTGCTGGAGAGAGTTCAGCGTAGGGCAACAAAGATGATAAGAGAGGTGGAACACCTCCCTTATGAGGAGAGGTTGAGGGAGCTGGGTCTCTTTAGCTTGGAGAAGAGGAGACTGAGGGGCGACCTCATTAATGTCTACAAATATTTGAGGGGTGGGTGTCAGGAGGATGGCACTGGGCTGTTCTCGGTGTCATGTAGTGATAGGACAAGGGGCAATGGTTGTAAGCTGGAACATAGGAGGTTCTGCATCAACCTGAGAAGGAACTTCTTCACAGTGAGGGTGACGGAGCACTGGAACAGGCTGCCCAGGGGGGTTGTGGAGTCTCCTTCTCTGGAGATGTTCAAGACCCGACTGGACAGGTTCCTGTGTGACTTGGTTTAGGTGATCCTGCTGTTGCAGGCGGATTGGACTAGATGATCTTTCGAGGTCCCTTCCGATCCGTAATGATTCTATGATTCTATGATTCTATCCATCATGGCAGTGGACTTGACACTGCAGACAGAAGAACTTTGAGAGAAGCTGGAGTAATTGAGAAGTTCAGAGCATCCAAACCACATGGGTAACTTGGCATGTGATCCCAACATTGAAAAGGAGAGGAATGTTGGTTATGTTCTGTAGCTGATTTCTGGAGCTGCATGAATTTACTGGCTGAGAAACAGAAAAGTAGTCCTGGGAAGACTTTGACACTTGGTCTATCCTTGCCTCACCTACTTCTGATCACAGCATGAGTAGTATTCTGTATGTAAACTATGAAAGCTAGTATTTTTTGCTTTTCAACATCTGTGAAGAGCTGGAGTGTTGACACACAGCACTGGTAGGTATCATTATAACATTCTGGTTCTACCTAAGAAGGACATGGAACTCCTGGAACATGCCCAGAGGACAGCAACTAAAATGATCAGAGGGCTGGAGCCCCTACTCTACGAGGACAGGCTGAGCAAGTTGGGGTTGTTCAGCCTGGAGAAGAAGAGGCTCCAAGGTGACCTTATAGCAGCTTTCCAATAGCTGAAGGGGGCTGCAAGAAAGCTGGGGTAGGGTTTTCACACAAGGCCATAGTGAGAGGACAAGGGGAAGGGGTTACAGACTTGAAGAGGGGACATTTAGTTCAGACATTAGGAACAAATTCTTTGCTGTGAGGTGCTGGAACAGGTTGCCCAAGGAAGCTTTGGCTGCTCCATCCCTGGAAGTGTTCGAGGCCAGATTGGATGAGGCCCTGAGTAAACTGCTCTAGTGAAGGTGTCCCTGCCTCTGCAAGGGGATTGGAAATAAATAAGGTCCCCTCCAACCCCAGCCATTCTAAGAGTCTATGATCTAGACCTTTTATATGTGTTCAGCAGAGAACCACTACTCAAACTGTAAATAAAAATATGGAACCATATGAGTTACAGAGCACACTGAGAAGAGCCCATAGAATCATAGAATCATTACGGATCGGAAGGGACCTCGAAAGATCATCTAGTCCAATCCGCCTGCAACAGCAGGATCACCTAAACCAAGTCACACAGGAACCTGTCCAGTCGGGTCTTGAACATCTCCAGAGAAGGAGACTCCACAACCCCCCTGGGCAGCCTGTTCCAGTGCTCTGTCACCCTCACCGTGAAGAAGTTCCTTCTCACATTGATGTGGAACCTCCTATGTTCCAGCTTACAACCATTGCCCCTTGTCCTATCACTAGATGACATTGACAAGAGCCTGGCTCCATCCTCCTGACACCCACCCTTCACATATTTATAAATATTAATGACGTCACCCCTCATTTTCCTCTTCTCCAAGCTAAAGAGACCCAGCTCCCTCAACCTCTCCTCATAAGGGAGGTGCTCCACCTCTCTTATCATCTTTGTTGCCCTACGCTGAACTCTCTCCAGCAGCTCCACATCCCTCTTGTACTGAGGAGCCCAGAACTGGACACAATACTCCAGGTGTGGTCTCACCAGGGCAGAGTAGAGGGGGGAGAAGACTAACTGTGACATCTGGTTAATACATAAATAACAGGCTAGTTCCACTGGTACATTCCAGCTGTTCTGCAACATTCTGGTTTCATAGGTTGGTTAAGATAGATTTATGGAGAGCTGTGCAATGCAGCCAGAGCAGTGGATCTGATCCCGTGGTAACCATGGAGGAAGTCTGGGGAGGGCCTGTGCTCAACATGGCATTGAGCAGCAACGTGTCTATCCTCAGCTCCTTGCTCTGCACTTGGGCTACAGGCTAAAGAGCAGAGCTGCTTCTGGTTCTCAGGACGGCTGACTGAGCAGAGCCTCTCAAATTGTGCTCTGATTGTGTCAGAATCCACAAAATACAGCAAACTGGTTTGAATCTGTATTAGCAAGCACTGTGAGCAGACAGAACCATGAACCTTTCTTGATCTGCTTAAAGCTCACTCAGCAGAGCTCGTAATGCATTTTGACCAGGCTGCAAGATGAGTGCTGGAAGACAAGTCTTCTGTGAAAACATACTGTAGCTCACCTGTGACAGAGAGTGTATTCCATCCACTGGCAGGTGGAAGCCCATCCCTATGGATTTGATAATCACCAAGATGTTTGACAGATTTTCCCTGTTTGGAATATTATTTTAAAATAATTTAAATATTTAAAATGTTAAAATACTTATTTTTAAAAAAAGACACACATGTTACTTAGCAGACAAATCAAAGGACACTGCTTGTTTTTTTTCACTTAAGTGCACACCCATGAGAAAGAAAATGAGATGTCTGTGTTTAAACACTGTTCTTTCACGTCATTTATCATCTCAAGACTTGGAAGAACACCAAGTAAATCACATTACCTGCTCAGCACCTTTTGGATAATTTGCAGGTGATTGGAATTAAGCCACTGAACGCCACCTACAATTAATACGGTCTGGTGTGTGTTCTCCAGGGGCCGTGATCTGAAACCCAGAAAGGAAAAACAGCACGTGTTGTCTTAAAACAGGTGGCCAACATCTTAACTGCATCACACTGCACTTCAGTGAACTGTATCTGGCACCCTGATCAGAGGCCCGATGCAATTGCCTGCTATTTTTCAGCTGCACAACACAGCCTGCACACACTATGTTTAATTAGTTACTGACTTTAATGGTCAAATGTGTGAAACACATTTGTGAATAGGATGAGCATACAAACAAGCCAGGAAGAGAGCTCATACGGTACCTCTGCAGTAGTTGTTCAAGTGCTTTCTCAAAAGTTGGCCTCTGGTTTGCCTTCATCCAAAACTGGGGATAGTAGGAGTAACTGACAAAAGTTTTCCCCTCGTTGATATTGTGATAACATTTAACATCGTGAGTCTTCTGCCACTCCTGAAGAGTCTTATTCACTCTTTCTATCAGGTAGTACATCATCCCTCTGTTGGTTGAATCACCTATGAAAAGAATCTTCGGGTGGAAAAAGGGATAGGACTTATTCAGAAGTCACACACTCCTAAAACACAAAGCTAAGAAAATAATACAGCTAGTCTGGGGATTTCTAAACCCTTCTCTTAATGTTCAGGAGAAACCTCTGTGAGCTGACAGTTCTCCAGCCCCCAAATCTCAGTACTGAAGCTCTCCTCAGTGTGATCTGACTAACAGAAAGCTATGTTATGTGCTTCAGAGGCAAAACGTACAGGCTATAGAAGGCTGTAGCTGTGCTTAGCTCTGCATTTTTCATCCTTGTTGACAATTTCTTTTGCTTAAGTGTTTATTTACTTCTGATAGCTATTACAGAGCCCCTTGTGCTTGCTTGCAGCTTCCTGCTTTCAGTACTCCAGGTTTTCATTTGGTTTGTTCCTACACAGAGTGTCCACTTTAATTTCTGTCTCATATAGATGTGATTGATTAGTAACACACACACACACACATTGATGGATACAGCTGCTGCTGTATTTGTAGAGGGGTGGTGTTTCTTCAGTTTCAGAGTGAGGGAAACAAGGGTATGGAAGACAATCAGACCAGAGTCCTGGCATGTCTGATGTATCCAGGAAGAATCGTGGCCTGAAGGGAGTTAGAAGGGCTGTCACGATGACAGAAATCTTCTTGGCTACTCTGAACTTGCAAATGAATAAGAGGCCAAATTTGGGCTTACTCCTAGTCATTTGGTAGACTCCCCTGGCAAACCAAACATCTCTGCATGTGGAGAACACAGAACAAACCATAGAATCATAGAATCATTAGGGATTGGAAGGGACCTCAGAAGATCATCTAATCCAATCCCCTGACACAGCAGGATCACCTAGACCAAGTCACACAGGAACACATCCAGGTGGGTTTTAAACATCTCCAGTGAAGGAGACTCCACAACCTTCCTGGGAAGCCCCTTCCAGTGCTCTGTCACCCTCACTGGGAAGAAGTTCCTTCTCACATTGATGTGGAACCTCCTATGTTGCAGCTTACAACCATTGCCCCTTGTCCTATCACTAGATGACATTGACAAGAGCCTGGCTCCATCCTCCTGACACCCACCCTTCACATATTTATAAATATTAATGACGTCACCCCTCATTTTCCTCTTCTCCAAGCTAAGAGACCCAGCTCCCTTAATTGTTCCTCATAAGGGAGGTGCTCCACTTCCTTCATCATCTTTGTTGCTCTATGCTGGATGCTCTCCAGCAGTTCCGTGTCTCTTTTGAGCTGAAGGGTCCAGAACTGGACACAGTACTCCAGATGTGGTCTCACCAGGGCAGAGTAGAGAGGAAGGAGAACCTCTTTTGANGTCCCATTGACCACTGCTCTCTGGCTTCTATCCTGCAGCCAGTTGACCCACCTCTCTATCCAATCATCTAGACCACACTGCCTCAGTTTGTCTGTGAGGATGCTGTGGGAGACTGGCAAATGCCTTACTTAAGTCAAGATGCACCGCTCTGCCATCATCTATCCACCTGGTTATGCCCTCATAAAAGGCTGTCAGGTTGGTCAAGGACGACTTCCCCTTGGTGAAGCCATGCTGACTGTCCCTAATGACCCTCCTGTCCTTGATGTGCCTGGAGACAGCCTCTAGAACAAATTGTTCCATCACCTTTCCTGGGATGGAGGTGAGGCTGACTGGTCTGTAATTACCTGGGTGGTCCTTCTTTCCCTCTTTGAAGATTGGAGTGACATTTGCTATCCTCCAGTCCCTAGGCACCTCTCCTGATCCCCATATACTTACTCCTGGAAGGTGTGTCTGAGCAGGATGAATCAGGAATGAGACAGACAGCCCCCTCACATTGGTGAGGAACACAAGTTGTTTCACTAGGGACATTAACACTCAGAAACAGGTCCACTAACAGTCAATACTTGACCTAACTGGGGAAGGGAGAAATGAGCCAAAGTGGACTTGCACTTGTACAGAAAGCCAGATCAAAGTGGTAGGTCATCCTCAAAGATGACAGTCAGTTGTAGCAACCACATTAGCATTCAGGCAAGAAGTCACTGACTGTTCAAGTAGGTATGAGCCTTGCCAGGACAGTGTCACTGGAATCAAGCACATCTGTTCAACTTTGGTTACGTCGTTCACAGTGAAACCACAGCGTTGTTGAAGGATAATGGCATCTAAACTAGCACCGAGCAGGCGAAATGGGGTCCCTGGCCTCCAGCCCTGATGGAGAGCTGTGAAGTCTGTTTGCAGTTATCATGAGAGGGTATCAGTGGTCACAAGGCAAATTTTACTTCTATACAGTTGCATGAACGTAGTGTAGTTGTGTGTGCCATGAGGTATTTAGTATGTTTTGAAGGAAGGGCTCTAGGGATGATTTGTATTTAGCTCCATGACAATAAGGAGCAAAACGATGGCTCAGGTGTGTAGGATGTTGCCACATCTCATTTTCTTTAGTCTGACACAAGGATTAGTCATGTACTTATTGCTCAGGTCAAGGGTGCATTTGTCTGCAGGATGACTACAGGATCAGACATACACAGGGATATAATTTTAGCAGACAAAGAGCAACGCTTTCACGCAGACAGATGTTTTGGTGCCTTCTATTGCAAACATTTGATGTGAGAAATTCCATTACAGCTTAAAGGCTTTAAAAGGTTGCGTAAGCATAGCGGAATTCACGTCGTAACCAGACCTATCACTATAAATTAACCACACTCAGGAAAATTAAACATCTTTAAGCACTAAACACTACTTACTACTACAATATTATAAGTTAAAATTCCTGTTTTAACAGCTGAATATTAAGTACTTCAGCAAATATTGCCTTTTTGTATTTCCTGTTCTAAATTACACATGACTCAATGGCACTTTATTATAAGACTAAATTCTGACTAGTATTTCTCAATGATAACCAAAATATATTTCCCCCCCCCCCCAGCTGTTGAGCTCAACTTTCTATATGATGTTAATGGGATAAATAATTACCCATTGGAAGCCCTTTTCTTTCACACATATTGAAAGTATTTATACAAAAGCCAAAGCATCATGTCTCAAAAGCATTATAAAGTATGAAGATAAGTATAAAACTTATCACAAAGCCTCCGTAACCACAGCTGTAGAGAATGTTGTTGAGTTAATACAGTGACAACATTTTCATTGTGACGGTCTTTTTCTTTGATTCAATTAGGGCATACAGGAGGAGTTCCCTAACACAGCCTGCACCTCATTACCTGCAGTTAGAGTTTAAAATGGAAGAGGAAAAGACACTGCAGATACTAAAAGTGGACTGAATGTAAATGTATTCAGTCAGAAACACCTTGCCTCAACACTTCAAAGCTTCCTGTTTACTGCATCTGAGATGCGACTGGTCCTACTAACACAGCACAAAGCAAAACAAGGTCTCATAAATTGCTTTTGTGGATGTGCGTTCTTCCTTGTGTTTCTACCAATCTCAGAGTTGTTGTTTCACTACAGGTGGTCTTATTTTTTTATGAAACAGAAAACACTTAGCTCAGAGTCCTACAAGCACAAAAACGAAAACAGCAGTTAGTCATGATGCGACACCAATGCAAAGTCATAACCAGGGAAAACACATTCCTGTTACAGAGAAAGGAGATGACACTTTTAGACATGAGCTCTGAAAAACCAACAATACAAGGCATGAAATTAGTCTAGAGTTGGAAAACAACTTAGAAGACATTTTTCGAGGCTTATCTATGACGCAGATGGAAAGCAGGTCTGTGTTTGGGTGACCGTAAATGTATTTCAGAAGCACTGACAACTGCTTACAGGAAATTATGGAGCGAGAGACCTGAATGCTGCATTGTGCTGCTGTCCCATGAAACATGAGAAACGCTGACGACAGCCAAGGACACAGCTAGTCCTACATGTGTCGCACTTCAGCCAAAAAGATCATTGACTTTACACCTTGTTTCGCCAGTTGCTAAAGCACATCTAGATGAGGAAGAGAGCACTGCCATGGCAAGCTCATTGCATGCTTCCCTGCACGTTAATCAGAAGTGGAAACACAGGCTTTTCCTTTTTCTCCTATAGAGCTAATGGGGAGTGTAAGAAAGCAGCCAGCAGTTGTCATGGCTGGAGTTTGACAGCAGCACAGAGCTTAACAGCTCCTATTGTAAAGAAAAGACATAATCACAGGCTCGTGCTGTTCATAATATCTCGTCATCATGTGTTCTAAGAGGTAAAGGCAGTGGATCAGGATGCTGAAACCAAATTATACGTTTTCCAGGACATAAGTCAGAGACTTCAGCCCAGTGAGTTACAAATGTCATTACTTGCTTTACCTGTGATTCCTGGTGACAGTTATTTATCACAGAATCACAGAATGGCTTAGGCTGGAGGGCACCTCAGAGATCATCTAGTTCCAACCTCACTGCCACAGGCAGAGATACCTCCCACTAGACCAGGTTGCCCAGGTCCCTGGCCAACCTGGCTTTAAACACTTCCATCATTACTCATACTGAGGAATTTCTTCCTAAGATCTGGATGAGGTTCTGAGTGGCATGATCTAGATGTTAGATGTTAGGATTACTGGGTTTTTTTGGATTTAGGTTGGCCTGGATGATCTTTAAGGTCTTTTCCAACCTTATCATTACTGTGAGACTGTGATAAATCTAATGTCTTTTAGTTTGAACCTCCCCATGTTGTCCTATCACTAGAGTCCCTCATAAATAATCTCCAGCTTTCCAGCAAGCCTCCTTTAGGTGCTGGAAAGCTGATATAAGGTACCTTCTGAACCTTATGTTCTCCAGGCTGAACAGACCCAATTTCCTCAACCTGTCTTTCACAGGAGAGGTGCTCCAGCCCTTTGATCATCATTGCGGCCCTGCTCTGTACTCCAGCAGTTCCACGTCCTTCTTGTATTGGGGGCTTCCGAACTGGCACAACACTCCAGGTGAGGTCTCAAAAGAGCATCTCACAAGTCCCTTGACCTGCTAGTGACATGTCTTTTGATACAGCCCAGTCCTTCTGGACTGCACTCACACATTGCCAGCTCATGTCAAGCTTCTTGTCTACCAACAGCCCCAAAGTATATAATAAATACAGAAAAATAGATACAGTGATTGTAATTGGCTTGATCACAGGTAGAATCAGGACCCCATCACTCAGGCACTTTTTTACTCATCAGACTTAGGCGTGAAGAAAGTCTTTCTTAGTTCTTAGGTTCTATTGACATAAGGATGTTGGTCCAACCTCTGCATTTATTTTTTTGGTGAAAGAATCAACAATACTATTCCAAAATGCCATGCTAAGTTGAAAACTTTGCAAAGTGATGCAAAAATAACACCAGAGAGAAAGACAGAGGAGAAATATACCAAAAGGGGACCATGCACTAGTAATGGCTTTAAAAAACTATCTCAATAAAATGGACATCTGTGCAAAGGTGACAGGAGTGATTCAGCAGATTTCCACAGAGCAGTGAAGTTTATCAGACAACGATGGAAGGTTTTGCAAAAGGTGCAGAACAGGAAACAAGTGCAATTAGTTTTACAGAGCTTTTTCTTATATGATGTTAATGTAGATCATACATAGGATGTGGCCCTCATATGACACTAGACTAGACAAGTTATCTCAGAGTCTCAGAACGTAATGGAATCTGAATTTAAAAAAATCAAGCTCACAAATCTTCATTTCATACACTGGGGTTTAACTGACCACTAGCACAACTGTCCCATCTTTGACACTGGCGAGTGTGAGTGACTGAATTCAGGAGGTGGGAATGTCAGCGTCATGCACCCAGCCACAGGCAAGTAACCCACTTCCAAAGGGCCATACTGCTCCTCTGCTATCCTTCAGCTGTCTGACCAAAGGATGTTTGCTTATTGAAGAGCCCAAAGTCTATGGAAATTAAAGACCAAAGCAAAACTATCAAATTCTTCCGTATTTTCTGATGTGGTCATTGCAGAAACGCTTGTTCTGTACATAAGGAGAAAATCCAGCTTCTCCTTTTCCATCATACAAACCTATGTTTTGTTGTAGAAAAACATATTGACAGAAACCCAAGCTCTATACTAACAGACAACACCACAGGCAGAAAAAAGAGCCAAATGGCAATGAAGGACTATGAGTGGGAAAAGAAATGACCAGAAAGGGAGGAGATGCTAATCGAAAGACTACTTGTATTGGTCTACATAGAAATGCTCCTGGATGTTATCAAAATGCCACGTTCAGTTACTGTTTTCTTACCTGGATGACACACTATAAAAATCTTTATAACAATCAATTACTTACTTTCTGGATACTTGTATCCTCAGTAAGGTACCTGAGCCTCAGATCAGAGCTCTCTCTCAACAGTTCTACAGTCATAGCATGCTTATTAAGGAGACCTGGTATTTCCAAGCAACCACCTTAGAAGCTTCACTACAAGAAAAGAATGTGCAAGAAGACTTGGTAAGATTAGTGTGCACAAGCAATGCCATGCATTAGGTATGCAGCAGAAGAAACCCAACTTGCACGGCAAGTGTGAGACAAACCGTGACGACGATGCAAACTGCAGATGTTCCACCTGAATCTTTCCCCCATTATAATCAATAGGGATTTTTCTCACACGCCAAACATAACATTGCTTTGAAAGCCTCAGGACACCAAGTATCAAGATAAATTAAAATTAATTAAAATGTAAAGTCTGTTAGGTACCTTTCTGCCCTCCAGACACTGCTGGAGCTCAGGCTTGGCTAGCACAGTGTATCTGCAACTGTGGGGCTGCCACGTTATTTCTCTCCAGTCACAGGTCCTGTTGTCAGAGCAGCTGAGGCAAGGGACAATCCACTGCCCTGGAAAACAGCAATGGGACGTCAACATCTTTTGTGAGTATCTTTATTATACAGCAAGATATATTTGAGCATTTTTTCGTGGGAGTTTTCCCTACATTAAATGCCCCTCAAACCCTCTGAAAGGACCATTTCCTTCCTCTGTGCCCTTTCATGCAGGTACCGAGGGAAAGCTTCCTTTCCTTGAAAGAGCTGCAAATGCTCAAGTCTGTCTGTGGGTTATTTCTGAGTTCATGTTGCCTTTCTCACAGCAGCTTGTACTTTCTCTTCAGAAGGGCTATGAGCAAGGGAAAGAGGCTGACAAGGCTGAATGCAAAAAGGAAACGTTCATTCCCAGCTTTGCAGCAGCCACACAGGCTGACAAGCGCAAGGGCTCAGATAACAGAGCAATAGGTGCCATGCAAACAATTCTCTTTGCTCAGTCCAAAAGGAGCAGCAGAGTAGGGACACATTGGTTAGCTTGAGGTCTGGACTCAGATACTACCACAGCTGTCCAGGCTTTATTTTTTACAATTCCATGAAAATTGGGCAGGATTTTTCCTGACACTGTAGGTTTTTTTCAACACAAATACATTCATGTTTTGGCAACGTCATCTGCAACCCCTCATTGAATGGCATTTTCTCCTTAGCAACCCATACATTTCTAAGATTATCTGGTCTTAGGCAATAAACTAGAAAAGTAGAACTATATAAAATGAATATTGAGGCAGTAAAACATCTGAACAATAAGAGTTTATACTTTGGCAACTGCAAGTGATAAGTACCTTTTGAAAAGCTTCTTTCAAAGAACTGAGTTTGTATTGACTAGCTCGCCTGCTACATGAAGGGAACAATGGATCCATCTGTGACACATGCTGAAGGTTAGTGGCAAATGTAAAAAAAGTAGAGAACAAGTATATACAGAGATAAACTCACCTTTATAGGAAGCACTAACTTTTAACACTAGCAGAACAGATGGAGTTTTTATACCTAAGGAGATATCCTAAATTAACAACTCAACATTTAAATAACCTAAACCGGTGCTACAGAGAATCTGTAGACTTATGACTAGTTTACTTTCACATTTGGTCTCTATTTGCTACCCTACACCTTATCACCTTTTTCTCTGTGAATAAGCTATAGAAGTATTTTTTCTTTCTATTTTAGCTGAATGTATGCAAAAAGAAAGTAAACATATTTCTAAAATGACACAATTTTGATGCTGCAGGATAACTGCCCTTAGGACTACAGACTTATGTCCAAACTGAAATTTGCTCCTTGGAACTGAAGGAGACGTTCATTTGGTGGAACACCAGTTAAATTTCCTGTCACAGTCCAGTTCAAACCCCATTGACTCAACGGGGATTTTCTGAAGGAAAAAAGACTTTTATTGCTAAAAAAAAAAATCATTTAATTTCATTATCTAAACAAGATGGAAATACAGAAACTTCCCATGATGAGCATCCAAATTGTATTTATTGATTTGAAAAAGACAGAGAAGTGTTGCAAACTAAGTGCAATCTTGGCAGCATGATGAGCTTTCCCCAAAGACTAGTGCCATGGTGACCAGGACAGGGAAAGTCCCTTCTGCCTTTGGTTAGACCCTGAACTACTATCACTGTGCTGCATCAAATAGAAATAAGACATGAAATCCTAGTTGTACTGAAGCAGACTTCTAAGTTTTGCCATTAATGTCAGAGGAACTTAATGTCTCTCTCTGCTGCTCTGCCTCAGCCTCTGCCTACAAAGAGGCTGCACCAACAGAAGCTTTTGCCAGAATAGATGCACTTTGCTGAGATGTACTATCTCAGTGTCCCTACAAAACGAAGCTGTTGCCGGGTACAAAAGCAGTGTATGATGCTGCTGTGCTCCTGCAGAAGTTTTGAGTTTCCTTCTGCGAGGAAATGACATTGCTTGGCTTCTCCAAAACATTAACTTATCTAAGTAAAAGAGATGCTGTTGCTCCAGTTGGGAATTTGTCTTGCTGACCTCCTTGTTGTTTACCAACAGGGAAGGACTGTGGGTGATGTGGTCGTTGGAGGCTGTCTTGGGCTTGGTGACCATGAAATGATAAAGTTCTTAATACATGGAGAAGAGGGGAGGCAGTAGAACTATTACCATGGATTTCCACAGGACAGACTTCAACCCAGATGGCCAAGAAGGCCAACAGCATTCTGGCTTGGATCAGGAATGGTGTAACTCTGCACTCATGAGACCGCACCTTGAGTACTGGGTCTAGTAGTGGGCATCACAGTATAAGAGGGATATTGAGGTACTCGAGTGGGGCCACAGAAGGGCAATGAGGCTGGGGAGAGGTCTGGAAAACAGACTCTATGAAGAGTGGCTGAGGAAACTGGGCTTACTTAGTGTAGAGAAGAGGAGGCTGAGAGACCTTATTGCTCTCTACAACTACCTAAAAGGAGGTTGTAGCCAGGCTGGTGCTGGTCTCTTGTCCCAGATTACTAATGACAGGATGAGGGAAAATGGCCTCGAGTTGTGTCAGGGGAGGTTTAGATTGGAGGTAAGGAAGGAATTCTTGACTGAGGGAGTGGCTGGGCACTGGAACAGGCTGCCCAGGGAGTCACTGTCCCTGGAGGTGTCGCTGGAGCACTTGAGGCCATGGTCTAGGGGTTAGGGAGACGTTGGAATGAGGGCTGGACCTGATGATCCTGGATGTCCTTTCCAGCCATGAAGATTCTATGATTCTATGAGTGCTTCTGTACATGTTAGAGAATGTTCACTGCCAGGACTGTAGTCTCAGTCAGTTACAAACTTGGAATGATTTCCCCCCAAGAGCCATGCTTTCCAACCCCAGCTGGGAGTGATGATGGACGGTGAGACTATACAGGCACTTGCCCCAGATACTGGAAACTGCAGTTCTTGGCTCATTAGACACCTCTTGGCAACCATCATTTTCTAAGTAGAAACTATTCTTCCCTGTTTAATACACTTCTTCATTTAAGACTAGACCTTCTGAAGTCTGTTTACAATTTAATAGTGCACATTATCTGCAATAAAAGACATTTCATACTCAGCTACACTCAGCGAGACGCAGCATTCAGAAGAAGCTTGTCAGGTATCAGGAAAAAGCAGATGGTTTTGCTTCAGACAGACTCTTCTGTGGAGTCAGTTCGTGCTTTCTAGTCAGGAACTTTACATCCTGGTACGGTAGTGTAGAGTGGGTAATGAAGTAGTTGTGTGACTAAAACATGCTGACAGGTATAAGAGTGTCTCTTTTTTTATAAAATAAACACAACATACACTTCAGTTTCACACAAAGTGATGTGTTTAGGAAGCTCTCACATTCCTGTTATTTTCTATTGATTATCCCTTAAGTTTGTGCAGACTTACTGCTGTGAGAAGCTGCTCCTACCTACAGGAAGAGAAAACTCCATTTGTGTTGGTAGATCACATGGGAGTGTTTGCTTATTTGCCATTCTTCTGATAAGGAATTGAACAAATTTACTCTTACAAGTGATTAGTTAAATTTATTGCCTATGGGCTAGCACATGCTCATAGAAAAGAGGAAACCTTGCTTCTAGTTTTGCTTTGATGAGGTGCACGAGTTAATTTTCCTAAGAAAGAGGATTAAGTACAAACCTTTCATGTCTCCAGCTTCACATGTCCTAAACACTCTCTGTGAAATCTCTGCGAGGTATTCGTGAGACAGAGGCTGCAAACCGCAGGACTCCTCTGGACGAATTAGAGAGCCACAGTCCTGGAATGAAATAAGATCTGTGAAAATAGCAGCACTGCACCCATCTGTAGGACTCTAAAGTCCTCTTGGAGGACATTTAAAGAGGAAAGAAGTTTGGCTCTGCAGATTACTCATCCATAGCTCTTCAATATATACATTTAATAAGAACCTTAATGTTTTTTTCCATTGAGTCAACAGTTTAGTAGGAGATTATCCCAATCCCCAGTAAATGTACAAGACATGCTGTTTGCTAAAGACAATTTATTAATCCAAACACATGTAATATTCACACAGCACCATGTTGCCTCTTCTTAATGCAGCTTCTACCTATTTGGGCTTTGCCATTTTGCATGAATACCTGCAGTTGTACAGAATACGTTTTTGGGATGGATTGCCCCAAATTGTCTTCAGGAGATCACAGAATCGTAGAATCATTAGGGATTGGAAGGGACCTCAAAAGATCATCTAGTCCAATCCCCCTGACACAGCAGGATCACCCAGACCAAGTCATAC
>VXBP01005773.1:196156-337118 GCA_013400115.1 Rhinopomastus cyanomelas
TGCTTAGGATTGCCTCGATCCAGATGCAGGACCTTACACTTGGTCTTGTTGAACCCCACCAGGTTGGCTTGTGTCCACCTCTCCAGCCTGTCCAGGTCCCTCTGGATGACATCACTGCCTTCCAGCGTGTCTGCTGCACCACACAGCTTGGTGTAATCAGCAAACTTGCTGATGGTACGCTCAATGCCTCTGTCCATGTCACCGACAAAGATGTTGAACGAGACTGTTCCCAGCACTGATCCCTGAGGGATCTTGTCCCAAAGGACAAGAGAAACAAAAAAGAAAAATCTCAAGAGGAAAATGTTTGAGCTAATCGAGTGGCCACAAAAACTGATCAGGTGCAGCAAAGGAAAGGCTTTAGTTTATCTATAAGTTTCCTGTCTTCAGGTGAGATGTGATCCACAGCAAACCTCAGCCACTGCCACAATAACAGACATATTTATGTTTTTAAACATTCAGATTTTAGTTAATTTTCTTCATAGAAAAGAATCTGACCTTTTTCATATTTTCTTTCAAAATCTGCTTTTTAAAAGAACTGCATGTACTTAGTGCCACTAATTAGTTACTAGCAAACTACACAGGTGAAAACACACTTTTAATGGCGTGTGTTTATTTTTAGTGTGTTTATTCTTGTCGTGAAAAAGTGCAATAAAATGCAATTTATCCACCAAAAAAATACATTTCACTGGCCTTGTTGTCACTGAAGTATGCTGATTCCTGTTTTTATTTTCTAAAATGATATTAAAGTTAATTTGGCACTGATCTAGCACCCATCCTTGAATTCAGTAAGTCCTGGTGGGTGTTGATTATTCAATCAAAACCCCAGTGAAATAGCTGTCTCACAATTAGGCTGATCTCATTAAATCCCATGAGGGGAAAAGATAATAAAAAGTAAAAAAAAGAAAAAAGTTTAAGCAAAAGTCAAAACCCCTCCTTTCCACAGAATTCAAAGGGTTACAGTCATTTTCGTGCAGAAAAGTCAGAGAAATTGTAGGTCCATGTGGGTTCTTTTGTCCAGGTGTCCTGTTCTCTGCCTAATGACCGGCTGTTACGACAAAGGGAATGCCATGGAATCTTGTAGTGTTAGACTGTGAGGTTGTCTTGGAGCCTCTGGGTCTAGACACACTGCTCAGCTATTTGACAGTGTTCCTTCAACTGACACGAACAACAGAAAGCTCCTACCTTGCAGTAAAACAGTTTACACAGGACTTCACAAGACAGCCCCACATTCCTGAAAGCACTGCCACTGGTCTCAACATGGTGCCACGAAAGAGCTTCGCAGGGACTTTCTTGTTCACACCGCTGCCCACGGCACGTACTTACACCAAAAGAAAGATGTTCATTGCATTCTTTAGACGGTGTCATCAGCAACATGATGGTTGGACTTGATGATCTATGAGGTCTCTTCCAACCTTGATAATACTGTGATACTGTGAACAGTTTCCTGTGGCTAGTTTATTACTAATCACAATCAAAATGCAGCTCAAACCACATCATTGATTCTCTTTGACTTTGTTATGTTCTCAAACTATGCAAATCACAAATTTTAAAGTCAGCTGCTTGGGTTTAATATGTAATTCACATCTAAAACTACACACTCACAAGAGATGCTGAGTCACGGAACAAGTATCATTAGTTTCATCTTTACTTTTGTGGGAGACCAATCCTTTACCATCATTTAAATGTTTAATATAAAGTACAAGATGAATCTGTGGCAGGTACAGATTTACTGCTGCTCCACCAACATACAACACATTAAGGACCTTTCCAACTGCCTGCAGACTTCTTCAGGTGCTACAGTGACATGACACACTGCTCGCCTTGTACAAGGATGAAACAGCTCATGATCTGAAATGTGTTTACAAAAGATCACTCATATCAAAGATGAGTGCCAGACACTTAAACTCAAATGATAGCTCTGTGTCTGCTGTCCCTGCAAACCTTCCTTTTTAGAAGACAGACATAAAAAGGCCCTTGAAATGTCTGGACTAGAATCAAAAGGAAAATGCTGCACTTAGGGAACGAATGCACATTACACACTTCAGTGCACAGTTAGAATGTACTCGCTACACGACTGCTTTGGCATTTTATTAGCAAACTTTCTTTTTATCTTTATGGAAGATTTTATGGACGCGAGCAAATAAAAAAGGCATAAAGCTTTCCTCAGAACACCTACATATCCTTCAGTCAACATCAGCTGATACAGAGGCCAAACATCTCTGGAGTCCATCTGCTGTGAGAAATGAGAATCGTTACTGGTCAGACCCCAGGCCACTGAACTTGATTTAAGAGATAACAGATTTCTGTGTCCCCATTCTACAGCTTTCTTAAATCACTCATTTGGAACTACTGATGTTTATGCTATTTAATTTCATTATAGCCTCTGTGCCTGATTTAATAGCCACAATTTATTTCCTCTTGGTTATACACTTAGGCATATGCATAGAATCATAGTAAAACAGAATCACAGAATCATAGAATCACAGAATCATAGAATATACATGCACAGTTCACTCCAGTGTACACAAATCTTAAATCAGTTTTAAAATCACTTAGATGTGTGTGAGAGAGTGTATTATACAGATGATCCACACTAAGGCAGATAATATCATGGGCTGAACGTCGTATAGATAACACGTGTCATTGGAGTTGCAGTTCTGCTTTATTTTCAGCAATCCAACTTAACTAACAATGAGGGTTTAATTGCTGTTTTATCTTTTCTGCCTCCTTCATGTAGTGAAAGAACAATTACTCTGAAACTGCAGTAATTATACAGAATCACAGAACATCAGAGATTGGAAGGGACCTCCAAAGATCATCTAGTCCAATCCCCCTGACACAGCAGGATCACCTAGACCAAGTCACACAGGAAAATATCCAAGAGGGTTTTAAGCTTCTCCAGAGAAAGAGACTCCACAACCACCCTGGGCAGTCCATTCCAGCGCTCTGTTACCCTCACTGGGAAGAAGTTCCTTCTCATATTTACGTGGAACCTCCCATGTTCCAGCTTACACCCATTGTCCCTTGTCCTATCACTACATGACACTGAGCAGAGCCTGGCTACATCCTCCTGACACCCACCCTTCACATATTTATAGACATTTATGTGGCCATTCCTCACTCTTTGTTTCTCCCAGCTAAAGAGACCCAGCTACCTCAGACTTTCCTCATCAGGGAGATTTTCCACTCCTTTCATCACCCCTGTGGCTCTGCACTGGAGTCTCTCCAGCAGTTCTGTCCCCTTCTTGATCTGATGGGCCCAGAACTGGACACAATGTTCCAGATGTGGTCTCATCAGGGCAGAGTAGAGGAGGAGGAGTACCTCTCTCAGTCTGCTAAACGCCCCTGCTAAGCACCCCAGGATGCTCTTGAACTTCTTGGCCACGAGGGCACATTGCTGGCTCATGGTCATGCTGCTGTCCACCAGGACCCCAGGTCCCTTTCCCCTACACTGCTCTCCTACAGGTCAGTCCCCAACCGATACTGATACCTGGAGTTTTCCTTGCCGAGATGCAAGACTCTACACTGCCTGTGTTATAGTTCACTAAATTTCTCCCCACCCAGCTCTCCAGCCTGTCCAGGTCCCGCTGAGATTGCCTACTGATTAGCACCATAAGCTTCTACCAAAATGGAAACAGTTAAAAGGAGAGAAGATAAGATGCTCATGATTTACCAAGGCCAAATTGCTCCTCTCTGCACATTTGAACGGTCAGTGCTCCACAGAACAAATATAAAGTTGCTTTCATCATGTACAGTTGCTCCTATCCATCAGCTTAAAAAGGCATTTTAAAATACTGAGGTAGGAATTTGTCTGTTATAACCCAACCCTGTCCACTGAAAGCTGTCATGTTAAGTGGAAGTGGACACAGTGAATGAAGGTATGGAAACTCTACCCTGGGATGCCTGTATTTATACCCTACGTTCAGCTTTCTCAGTAAGTGTCTTTCATTTATATGACAGCTCCTAGTGATCTTTGGAACCGATGAGCTCAACATTGCAAAAACCAGGTTGGTTTTGCTTAGGTACTCCTGTCTGAAATTGTACCCAGCCCAAATCACTGAAGACTACCTCTACCAGAGTAATAAAGGATCAGTGTGTCAGAATGTTTTATATTAAGCAACAAAAGAAATACACCTATGCTTACAGGAATTCTTCTCAGCATCGCATACAGCCAACATGTAGCCAACATCCTGAGTCTTTTTAACATCCAGAGCCCACATGTTTTCTGAGAACTAGTGGATGAGATAAACCTCATTCGCTGGTTTTTGGCAAAGAAGGGAGAAAACCTCCATCCAGAGAGTTCTGATCTTGCAGCCCTTCAGCCAGCATTGCCCATCAGCCTGGCCCGTCACCCAACCACTTCTACCAAGGCCCCTCAGCTCTGCCTCATCTTATGATGCTGCTGGGGCTGCCTTATTTCTTTTGACTAGTTACATTTTAGACATGGCAGAACGAAGCTTCCTGAAAAAGAGGTAATTTTGAATGCTTTCCTGCTGGCCTTCATGCTCTTGCTGACTTAACTTTATTTGATGTGATTCTATTTAAGTCAACCCAAGTTTCTCATTAAATCCTTTCATGTCTCTTTAGTCTTTTTCTATTATTCTTTAGTCCTTCTTTTTCTGTTTTTCTACAAGTAACTAAAACTGGATAAAAAGTGATTAAAAATGCTGCCATGGAAGGAATTATAATAAAATTAGTCAAAGAGTGAGGTCATGAAATAGTGAAATTTTATCTTATTGCTAGGCAACAAATTGTGAGCAGATGGATTCGTTCTACTATATCAACTTTATTAATATGGCAGTAATAAATGAAGGAACAGTTGGCATATTGACTTCTATTCACCTGTCTCCCTCTGTCTGGCTGCATTATTCATTGATAGATGAACGTCCAAAGATGCAGAGGTTCAGGCTGTTTCAGTTCAACACCCAAATTAACTAGACTGAACTGAAAATACTGGGTGTACAAAATCAGGCTAGAAAATTCTCAAAGAGAGAGGCAGTCTCCTAAGAAGCTTCAGTTCACTGCTGCTTTTGGCTGGGAAACAATGGCTATTATTATTCATCGAGCACTAAGACACAGATGAAGACATTGCCTACATCAAAAAGCACACACATCCATTAAACAAAGAATATAGGATTAATGGGTTGAACCGATGGGGTAATGTGCCTGTGCATGTGCAGCTTTGAAAGGAAAGAAACTGCCACCACTGTGATCTTGTAAGGAAGCTAATACCTTCCATTTGCAAAAATGGGATAATATTTCCCTAATAACCCCAAAGCCACTGTCACAAAAAACCTCACTTAAAGACTATGAGACGCTCTGTTCCACACGGATCTGGTAGGGGCCATTAAACCACTTCAGAAGAGGAGTCTGAGAGTTGAGACGTGCAGTGCACAGACATCAGCAGCAGACTGGGAATGATATGAAAAGCTGAGATACTGGCCATGTTGTCAAGGCATGCTGGGGACACCTTGGAGCAGTTTTGAAATGTGGACAAAGGGCAGCCAACAGTCCAAATGGTTTTCAAGTTCTGACTGGTGCTACTCGTGTTATTGCTGTAATTCTCATTATTTTACCTCAAGAACACAAGCACACCTTGAAGCGTGGGATTTTTCTTTCTCAATCACAAATCTATGCATAGAAATTTTTTGGGAAACAATGCCACGTGCTTCAACCAGTTATGGGAAGAATGTAAAGGCTACACAGTATTATCTGCTAAAGAGCTTTTGAAAATCCCAGTAGGTGCCTCTGTACAACGACAACTGCCTCAAGGCATAAACAAATGATATGGAAAAATACATTTCATCGTGACCTCAGAGCAGATGCGTTCTCTGCACTGAGGATAACAACTCACACAAAGCAAGAAATTGTTTTCAGAAATAATTCCTACTCGCGAGAAGAACATATTGCAAGTTTCACAACACTACTTTCGTATCTGTAATGTGTGCAGAGTATGAGAGTCCTTTCTGTCTACGAAGGATTTTGCTTCCATTCCATTTCACGCCATGTTTAACACTGCGTGAGATGTCAGCTAGTTTCTCTGCCTTTCTGCTCCCAAATAGTCAATAGTCCAAAGTTCTGCATTTACGAGCCATAGAACAAACACGTTCATGAGGGCTAAAGTGAATAACTCTTCATCTCGCAGAGACTAATGAATTATGATCCTGATAGCTCACAGACACAGTAGAATTGGTTGAAGTAAGAGAGCTGAATGTGAAGTTCTGCTCTACTAAAACATTGTAAACATAATCTTTGGAAGCTATTCCAGGCTGCACCTAAAGATGATGGCAGCTTTTCTTCTTTTTGCAGTGTTTGGAGGTAACATCTGTGTGGCCCATTCTTATCAAGCAATTTAGAATCATAGAATCATTAGGGATTGGAAGGGACCCCGAAAGGTCATCTAGTCCAATCCTCCTGCAANTTCTCCTAATGCAACTCATGATATTTTTCCTGAGCAAGAACAGTGACAACTTCCAACTTCCAGCTTGTGTGCTTCACAAACGAAACACCAAAGCCAGAAGAAAAAGGAATGAAAAGAATGTAGTGTTTGTTCTTCCCTCAAAATAAAGATAAAGCAGGAACGAGAAACAGCAGATAAAGAGAGGTATTTTGCTGCTCTACGTTCTGGTGGGTTTTCAGTTTTCAATGTGAGACGGTAATCCCGATCTGAAGACTTCAAGAGCTGCACCAGTTTTGGAGGAGTCTGCATCTTCCTCCCAGTCTTTTCCCAGCGCAAGCGCCGAATGTGAATGGACCTAAATTCTGCCAGTCCTGCTATCTGAAAATGGGGTACAGATTGGAAGAAACACGTGCTTTGGCAGTGCAAGAAGTACATATTTTATGTGATCACAAAAGCAATTGTTAGGTATCTATCTAGTCTCACTCAATAAAGTGCTGGCATGGCCCTGACTCTTCTAGGTTATAAATAAACTGTGTTTGCTAGGAAACCCCACGGTTCTTACGGAGCGTTCTTTTCTATTCTCCTGAGCTCAGCGCATATGGCCTGCACAGTTCACACTGCTCTGAACCTCAGTATGGTCAAGAGGCACCTGGGCTCTAGCCTTGTCCCTTTGGTTTTGGACATGATGAGCACAGTAGAGCTTCTCAAACCAGTTACTACTACACTCAGAAAGCATGAAGAGGTACAGGAGTAAGAAAATTACTTGAAAAGTATTACTGCTCATTCACGAATTCTGAAATTTGTGCAATGCAGTGAAAAAACACGTTAGCCAAGGACTTGGCCCAGTGAGCCATCTGCTATAGCTACGGTTAAAGCTCTTTTTCATAGCAAGCAAGGCTTGAAGACTTGAAGTCAGTGCTTCCAGTGTTCAAAGTTTCTTCTTTCTCACTTTTAGCACAAAATCTTCTAGAGCTTGCAAGAACATTTATTAGCTTTATTCAGGGCTTGGAGCACACTGAGGTTAAAGGAAGATTTACAGTGCATGAGTCCACTTCACAACTCTGCCTCTTATTTTCTGTATCAGTTTGGGCAGGTGACTTAGAGCTTCATCAAACACTGCTCCCACTTCTAATATATAATCTCGAAACCCTCACTCAGTGCACATCATCCTTATAGGAGCCTACATTCCTTCTGCTGGGCACAGGCAAAAGGACTCATAGCAGCAGCAGAGCTGTTAGTCGATGCCTTTAGCCCTAACAGTTCAAACATCTCTTCTGCCAGCGGTGCTTGTTCTCAGGACATGACGCTGGGGGTGAGCAGTACACAGAGTGTTAACCAGAAGTCATACATCCAGTCTTGGGTCACAGGAGAACCTTGTAGAATACTTCCCTGTGATAGAGCCATGGTTTCAAGCCCCTAATTTTTTCGCAGCAGAGGTCTCAGATGAATTCCCAGTGTCCTTTCTCCTCTCAGTGGGATACAGGCTATTCTGGCCAGTTTTGTCTCAGTCTCTCCCAAGGAAGCTGTTTACTTTTTCTTTGTACAGACAATTAAACACTGACTTGTAAAAAGCCTTGAACCAAATCCACCCAGAGTCTAGATGTGTTTAAAGACTGCAGGGTGAAACTGGATGGAGGGAGCACCACCAGGCTCCCTATTAAATTACATGAGAAAGGCCTGACTGAAGTAGACACTTAGCTCCCTAAAACAAGCACAAGGCAATTCAAAGTGGAAGACATGCTCTTCCATAAGCCAAGACTGGGTGTGTAACTCCCAGAGAAAGGTAGATGTAAGATACACTCGTGACCAGAGGCCCCAGAGGAAGTTGGGACAAAAAAGGACTTTGCCCTGGTTGATGAGGACTGGGTTAGGGATCAATTGAGAAATGTGGATGTACATAAATCCACGGGTCCTGGTGGGATCCACCTGCAAGTTCTAAAAGAGACAGTGGAAGTCATTACTAGGCCACTCTCCATCATCTTTGGTAAGTCATGGGGATCAGGAGAGGTGCCTAGGGACTGGAGGATAGCAAATGTCACTCCAATCTTCAAAGAGGGAAAGAAGGATCACCCAAGTAACTGTTCAGCCTCACCTCCATCCCAGGAAATGTTATGGAGATATTTATCCTTGATGCTATCTCTGGGCACATCAAGGACAAGAGAGTCTTTAGAGACAGTCAGCCTGGCTTCACCAAAAGGTGACCATCCTGATAGCCTTTTACAAGGACATAACCAGGTGGATAGATGATGGCAAAGCAGTGGATGTGGTCTGTCTTGACTTCAGTAAAATATTTGACATGGTCTCCTACAGCATCCTCGCAGCCAAACTGAGACAGTGTGGTCTAGATGATTGGGTAGTGAGGTGAATCATTAACTGGCTGCAGGAGAGAAGCCAGAAAGTAGTGGTCAGTGTGACGGAGTCTAGTTGGAGGTCTGTATCTAGCAGAGTCCTCCAAGGGCACCAGTCCTATTCAGTCTATTCATTAATGAGCCAGCAATGTGCCCTCATGGCCAAGAGGGCCAACAGAATCTTGGGGTGGACCAGAAGCGGGGTGGTTAGCAGATCAAGAGAGGTTCCCCTCCCCCTCTACTCTGCCCTGGTGAGACCACAGCTGGAACATTGTGTCCAGTTCTGGGCCCATCAGATCAAGAAGGACACAGAACTGCTGGAGAGACTCCAGCGCAGAGCCATAACAGTGACGAAGGTCATGGAACATCTCCCTGATGAGGAAAGTCTGAGGTAGCTGGGTCTCTTTAGCTGGGAGAAACAAAGAGTGAGGAATGGCCACATAAATGTCTATAAATATGTGAAGGGGTGGGTGTCAGGAGGATGTAGCCAGGCTCTGCTCAGTGTCATGTAGTGATAGGACAAGGGACAACAGGTGTAAGCTGGAACATGGGAGGTTCCACATATATCTGAGAAGAAACTTCTTCCCAGTGAGGGTGACAGAGCACTGGAATGGACTGTCCAGAGCAGTTGTGGAGTCTCTTTCTCTGGAGAAGCTTAAAACCCTCTTGGATATGTTCCTGTGTGACTTGTTCTAGGTGATCCTGCTGTGTCAGGGGGATTGGACTAGATGATCTTTGGAGGTCCCTTCCAATCCCTAGTGTTCTCTGATTGTGTGATGCTCTGATTTTCTGAAGGGCTCTACATTTGGCTCCCTTATTACTGTGCTGGCTTATGTAGAATCTTTTTTTTTATAAACTATTTCAGATTTTAGAAAGGGTTGTACAGAGACAGGGGGTTTTTTGTGTGTGTCTGTGTGCTTTCTTCCCTTGATTGAATAAGATTTTCTACTAAAAACCAGAAATACAAAACCCTTCTCTGCAAGCTTTGCTTTGCTAGCGCTCCCTATGCAATGGATAAGAAGCCTGCTTGCACTGTGTGTGACCAGGACAGGCTGTGCTTCCCTGGGCTCAGTACACTTAAATCTCTCTCTTTTCAGCTGATTGTCCTGGATTCTCCTAGTCATTCTTTGAACATAACACTGAGTTTTCTTCCAGCATGGTGGTAATGATGAATAGCAAGCTGGTGAGTGCTGAAGAGGATGCAACGGAACTAAGTTCTGCAAGCCTAGCTCAGTTGGACCACTGATTTTGCTGCTTCTTAAGTTCTCATGACTAAAAAAAATATTAAAAATTGAAGCATTGAAATTTCCTTTCTTGGTCTAAACGGAGCTTAAATTAGCCAAAAGAACTGAATCACAGAATCATAGAATTACCATGGACTGGAAGGGACCTTGGAAGATCATCTAGTCCAATCCCCCTGCCACAGCAGGATCTGAGAGCAAGAATTCAAGAGATCGGCTACCTCGGAGAAGTAGACAAAAACAAAGCTAAGGGAAAAATAAATCAATGGACTAATGTATTCCTTAATAAAGCCAGAAAATGAAAATGTGTTTTGTTTAAGGAATTAGTGCCCTATTTCATATGAACTTGTTGTCCATGTCCTGTGCTTGGATTGCACATCAGAGCCGTGCGAGGTCTGGGGGACACTGAGGAAGCCACTAACACAGGCTCAGAAACGCTGAGTGGAAGCTTTCTGAAGCTGTTGTCCCAGACTGTGCCAAAACACCCAGCGAGTTCCAGGCTTTCATGTGACAACAGATGGTACATGTGTGGAGGCTTTAATGGGAAGCATGCTTCTATCTGGTGGGCAGCAGAAGGCATTTCCCTTTCACATTTACAGCCTGCACCGACGCACATGGCTGAAGAGCCTGAGCACACGGCCAAGCACTGTGATGTTGGCTGTCTTGAATGGTGTCCCAGGGCTAGATCCTCAGAGCACTTGTGCTCAACACACAAGTCATTCTTGTTAGCTCTCAAAAGCTGAACATCCTCTTGTTCCAAGCAATTCATACCCCTGGTATTTGTCTTTTTTAAGTACAAATGGTTTGTCTGCTTAATATCCAGTCTGCACTGAAAAACACCACTCGGGTACAGACGGGGAGATATGCCGTGGGGCCAGACCTGAGCATGGCAATGCTCAGTTTGCAGAAGACCACCTCAGAACTCCTGCTCACCTGGAAAGTACTAAGGAAAGAGTCATCTGAAAGAGAGACACACTGCTTGCAATGCTCCTGGTCTGGGCAGGGGTGATCCCTAAAACCTTGTACTTTCCCAGCAGCTCAGTGGGAGGCAGGTCACAGCAGCTGGTAGCCTCAACAGCAGCAGCCTGCCCCTTCTGGATTTGGCCTTCGATGAAGGGTCTATATCTGATACAAGGCCCATCTCTTACCCAACCCTTCTCTTATTAAGACATTAGGCTGTTTACATGAATCCACAGACAGGTTCAAAGATATTGAGGATATGGTTTTAGAAAGAGATAACTTACAGAAATCCTTCTTCCTGTAACTAGCAAATATTTTATGGAAAATTTATTACTCACGTGAAGCCTTGTTAAATGCTCTAAGCCTGTCTTCCTCTTCTGTTAAAAGCTCCAATAAAAAGACATTAAATCAGTCACCACAACTGAAGATTAAAATTCTTTCAACCATGCACACAATGAAGACTGTATCAAAAGAGAAGAGAGAAATCTATAAGTCTATTTGTCTACTCTCTATACAGTAGCTGGTTATACTTCCCTCTCACCACACCGTGGCTTACCATGCCAAGAATGAAGGACTGACCTGCCTTTGAAAACCAACACATATTCCATCCAAAAGAACCTTTGAGTTAAAATACTTTGCTTGTTGCCCAAGACCCACGTCCAGTACTACGTCTTACACACCCCCAGATGCTCATTTACTATGCATAGCTGGGAGACAGGAATAAGACAGGAAGCTTTGTTTTCCTAGAACACCTACAAACACAGCCACGTAGTAATTTATTTTCTGAGCTGTAATGGGGTCAGCAGTGACTCTTAATGAATTTGCAGCACTCTTGCTGCTATAATCACAGAAGTGAATTTCACGGATTTTTATTAATCATGATTTTCTTTTGTGAAAAGACACCGAGTAAAGGTTTGCCTTCTGGTGCAGAACAGACTGGAAATGCAGCCAGCCTGCAGCTTGACGGCTTACGGAACAGCAGACTGCGCGCAGGTAGCTTTCACACATGGACAGAAACAGATTGCATGCAGGTAGTGCCAAAGGACCAGACTGAAGTCAGAATGTGCCCCGCTTTCTCCAACAGTGATTTACAGCTGCGTGTCCCTTTCATTCAGCTAATCAAGCAGCCACTAGCCCCCCCCCCAAAAAAAAAACCAACTAATTACTTCTGAAAACTGAATAATGTGCTTAGTGAGTGTTTACTCTACAGCACAAGACAGGACAAGTGATGCTGACAGGAAGCCTTGCTGCGGTCAATAGGGAGATTACATGGGCACAGAGAAGGAGCACCTCAGCAACAAAAACCCATAAAGATTGAGGGTTAGGCGCCCTCAACAATGCATTAAGGCAGTTAATTACCACTTATTAATATCCTAAGTTCCCCTGACATACACAGGTATTTTCATACAGCAGTTTACAACCCCTAACAGACAGATGTCTGGAAGCTTTCTGTGATTCACTCCAGGTCTGGGGAGCAATGAGGAGGTAGATGGGGCAGCCAGTGCACCACTACAAATATATCACTTTGTCAAAGTGGCTCAGGTTACTCCCTCTGAAAAGCCTGAAATGTGTTAACTGTGTTTTTTCCTGCCAGGACAGAGGCTACACTTGGATCTGGGCAATGTTCCAGGCCCAGGTGGTGACCCAACCTACGCTCCTCAAGACTCAGCACTTCAAAGAAATAGCTTTGTAAAGAGCTAAGGACTCCTCCACCTTCTGTGTGCATCTTGAGTCAGCCTACGAGGTGTTTTGTGTTTAACATTCCTGTGTCCACTAATCGAGTGAATTGTTGTAAATACAGCCTTCTGGAGGTTTTAGACACGTTTTCCTTCAGCAAAGTGGGTTTGGGTGTGTTCCCATCCCATAGAAAACCACCCCACGCTGCAATTAACATTGTTTTTCTGACTGACAGGATCATTTGATTACAGGCAACGTTCCCCGAGCAGCAGTTGAATCCTATCTTGCTGTTTCAATATTTTTGCCAAGACAGATAAACAGTCTGGCTAATGGATTGCTCTTGGCCTGCCCATACTCCCAGTCATTAACCAGCTATTCTTCCTCTTCCTACTCTTCCTCAGTAATTTACTGCATATCTTGCAACAGACATTTGACTCGCTGTTTGCCCAGTAATCATAGAATCACAGAATCACTACGGATTGGAAGGGACCTCGAAAGATCATCTAGTCCAATCCACCTGCAACAGCAGGATCACCTAGACCAAGGTGATAATAACTTGGCAAAGCCCCTACAAATCTCGAAGCAAACACACAGCCCACACTCCTTCCAGCACAAGCTCTCTCCCTTGTACCACAGAACATCCCATGGACGCAGCGACCCTGGTCTCAGACCACGCTCTGTTGGTTGATTCCAGTTTGATTCAGACTTAGAGAACGTACTACAGACACAAGGTCTGAGATAATGCAAGGGATCTCTTCCAGCAAATGTTAGATGAAGTGTAGATCTGATGCAGGCTACAGCCTGCATTGTGTACTGTGTACTGTCATCCGTGTTAAACACACGCCTGTCATTCAGCAAAGGTTGAATTACTCGCGCAAAAACTTTGTCTTCTCGTTTTTACTCCTTTTTAATCCCATCCTTCCCCATTCTTTCTACAGACCTTTTCTGTCATTTGACAACAACAGAGGTTCTATAAACTTTACAATCTTTTCTTATGGAAACACACAGATGTGCAGTAAGTTTGCTCTGCTGATCCTACCACACTGATCTTTACCCCTCAGCTGCTAATACCCCTTTGTCTCATAAAACTGGCAGTTCTGTGTGATTGAATCAGTTCTAGAAAAGTAGTCATCTTTTATAAGATTTCATATCTTCTTTTCTTCTAAATTATTTTTTCACATCAACAAAATGAGAAATCTTGAGGGAGGATCAGAAAGAGGGTAAGAAAGAAAGAAGGATGCGGGTTAAATGAACAGCAAGTTGTTTTCTTAGGGGACATGGCTGTCCAGATGTGCTATGTTACAACTGCATAGAATTGCTTAAACGTTTGCAATTGCTAAAAAAGATGTTGAAATACCTTGAAACACCTCTGTTTTGCAATATTAAACCTGCCTCCTGCTGTGTCGCAAGAGAAACGCAGGAGGAAAACACTCAGCACTGGCTGCCATTCTGAAAGCACTGCATCACTATTTTCAGGCAGAATCAATTAAAGAGAAGCATGTAGCAGGAAAATTCGAGCTTGCCATTGTGCATGGTCAAGCTTCCACACAAAGGCTGATCTTAACAGACCACCACACTAAGGTGATTAAATAACCATCTTCTTCTAGGCTGACGGACATCAGCGTCGGGTATAGTGGAGAATGAAGAGGTGGGCAAGTCTAGTGAATGACCTCAATGCGGCTACGAAAACACAGACATGGGCAAGCTCAAAATGGCCAACTTCAATGGCCCGGGGATGAGTCCACTTCTCCAGTCAGTGTAAACCCTTTAATTCTACCAGAGTGCAAAAGCAAATCTTCCTGTAAACGAGACTTAGATGTGCTGTCAGGCATTTCTTGTAAAGCAAAAAAGCTCTCAGTCTTCTTCTGCCTTTCTTATCCTCCACAAACTGACTGATGTTGTAAATTTAGTTCTGAGTTAAAGCCAAATGAAAGAGGTGTTATCATTTTTGATGAGTGCTGGTGGTCCACTAGCACTGTACAGTTCACAAACAGCTTTTACAAGTCATCGGACATCTCCCAAGGTACTTTTTCCTGTCTTCTGATTGACCTCAGTGGCAACTGTCGAGTGCAGTTATCTCAGAGGTCCATGAGGTTAATGAGTCTCTCTCCACAGCAAACACAGCAAGTTCCAAAAGTAATCTCTATCCTTTTACAATGCTTAACAGTGAATACCTCTCATTTCAGGATGCAATACCAAGTGTAAGTTCCCCAGACAGTCATTTTCATGCCCTACTAGCCACAGCTCACACATATAAGATTTTTTCCAACAGAACAACTCTTCAGATCTGCTTGTCCTTCTTTTCTGAATTACAAGCTCCTTCCTGAAAGCTTTTCTTACACACACAGTCATGGTGTGAAAAATCCAATGTCAAATCAAGATACACTGTCAAAAATGACAAATGGGGTGAGAGCATGCTTATTATAACTTTATAATGGTTTTATGTGGAATAACTTGCCACTTGCTACATCCACATGTTCAGTGTTTAAGAAGTTGCCTAACCACATGTTTTTGCTCCACACCTGTCACCTAATAGCAGGGATCTGCTTGTACAGTGCAGAGCTCTGGAATACTGTGATAATCCCACAAGTGTTTCTGGCTTCTAAAGCAGCAAATGGTTACCCTGAGCCTGCAGTGTGTTCACCTGTGTTTTATATGTTACAGTTGTACCACTCTTCATATTTCATAAATTAATTTACTCCAAATGTCACATGATAGAATTTCAAAATGAAAACTTGTTTCTAAACATTAATATAAACGAACATTTGTAACTCTGAATTTTCCACTTCATAATGATTTGCTGCAGCTGAGCAGAACATCTGATTTGTCTTATACCTGTCTAAAATGTCTATCTTCTTTCATCCAGTTCACAGAATAAGAGTCACAAAATGATTGCAGTTTGAAAGGACCTCAGGAGATCTCTAATCTGAACTCTTGCTGCATGCAGATTCCGCTATGAGATCAGACCAGGTCGTTTTGTCTACACTGGTCTTGAAAATTTCCAGGGATGGAGCCTGCTCAAAAAATCACAATCCAAATGTAGAAAACTCTATTGCAAACACACCTGCAGCTACAGCAAAGGCTTAGCCTTTGGCCATTGCAACCAGAGGATCCTAAGCAATAAGTGCCACAGAAAACTCTCCACCATAGGACACGGCCCAGTAAATAAATCAACAGCCTGTCCATGGAGAGCTCCACGTGGCAGCTGTGCAGATAACAGAGGGGTAGGCTCTTTGCCTTGTCTTTTCACTCTCCCCTGTAGGACTTTGTTGTATGAGCCCCTTTCATAAATAATAGCCAGGAAACCCATGAGTCTTTTCTACAGCCTCAAGACAGTTCACAAAATACATGGAAAAGCACAAGTACAAGTTCAGTAAATGTCT
Source organism: Rhinopomastus cyanomelas (assembly GCA_013400115.1). Taxonomy (NCBI): domain Eukaryota; kingdom Metazoa; phylum Chordata; class Aves; order Bucerotiformes; family Rhinopomastidae; genus Rhinopomastus; species Rhinopomastus cyanomelas. The sequence continues at coordinate 212,166 of VXBP01005773.1, forward strand.
TTTTTCTCACCATCACCTAAGCTATGCTTCTGGTTTTAGAAGTGATCATGGTGACTGATCTTTAAGAAGGGAAAGAATAAGTTTGTTACTGACTTTGAGACTGACTGTGTTGTGTAATGTCAGCACGGCATGGGTGAGGCTCTCTAGCTCGCTCTCTGGAGGATCACCCTTCTCCATTCTCTTTCCTGTGGGCTCTGGAGATACAATGATCTAGCTTAGGCAGCTGAGAGTGATGCTCAGAGTTGGATGAACAACCCTCCATTTCACTCAGGGTATGTTCAAATACACTACAGACATAGAGAATGGAGATAGATATGAAAATATTTAGGAAGACTATGCAATCCAATGCTGTCTTAAATATTTTAACTGTAATATTTATTACACAGACTTGCTATAGTCACAAGAGAATTGTGTCATTAATGCCTTGGCATGTAAATTGATGCTTTGTCCCATATTCCAGTTTAAAGGTGTATTGTAAGTCATGAATCACAGAATCATTCAGGTTGGAAAAGACCCTTGGGAGCATTGAGTCCAACCATCAATCCTACTCTACAAGGTCACCCCTAAACCAGATCCCCCAACACTACATCTAAGTGACTTTTAAACACATCCAGGGATGGACTTGGATTTTTTACATGAAAACTAAGAAATTGCTAGGTGCAAGAGAATAGAGGTCATAGAATCATAGAATAGAATCATCATGGCTGGAAAGGACCTCCAGGGTCATCCTTTTTTCCAGTGTCTAAGGAAAGGTCCAACCTTTTTTCCTAGTGTCTAACCGCTAGACAGCAGCAGTTGAAGCCATCTTTAGTCAAAGAATTAAGAGTAGCAGCTCTAACAGTTGACCTTGATGATGCCGAAGTTAATAAACTTATGGATTAATCATGATGATGGTCATTTGCCACTGAGAGACACTGAAGTGTCACAGAATCACAGCCCCCTAGCACAGATGCTCCCATGAAGAGTTAATGCAAAGTCAATGCTCCTACCAAAACATTTTAAATTAATCCAGATGACAACACTAAAACTTATTGCTCAAGCTTCTTAAAGACTAGCACTTCCTCAGCAAGTGAGGGGTAAAAACACATGTACATTTAAGCATGTAATGTGCTCTTTCCATCTTGACAGACACCTACCTCTAAGGCTTAAACACTACCCATTTTTTACAGGAAGACAACTTTTTCCAGATGGTCCTTAGCTCTGTTAAAACTTTTTATAGTTTATAGCATTTATAGGTTAAGCAACACTTTTGAAAGAGCTCGTCTGTCAGGCTGGGACTTGAGAACTCAAGAGAAGGAAAAGAACGTTTTTGAACCTCAATCCTGTGTGCTAATGTGCCATGCTGTCCATATTATTATGTTATAAAATAATAAAAGCCAGTCTTAATAGTGCAGATCAGCTTTTATACTCCAGCTGGTTTTGAACAAGTTATAATGTGTTTCACACCTAAAGGTAGGAAACAGTCACACGTGTGTGGCTTTGTTGCTTCATAAGGTGAGGAGTGAACACTTAGAATTTTTATTTCATAGAGACTAAAGACAGAACTTTCAATCTTATAACTTGCTGATTTATTTCTCTACTGTTTATCTAAATTATAAATTGCAGCCCTAACAGAAGACAAAAGCGTGGATGGAGGATAAAGCCTCGTGGCAGATAAAGTAAGAAAAACATCTATGAGTTTATACTTTTAAATAAAACCCTTAAAGGAAAAGTGGTTTTGGTGTTCCATTTCCTTTATCATCAGTCTTCTTTATTTTTCCCTTTTCTCTTCTTTCACCTTCTTTTCCAAAACAAACTTTTAGGCAAAAATCACATTACCTCTATAATTACTTGACCTTGTATTGGTAAGAGTTTTAGGAATTTTTCGTGGGCAAACACATCTGACCCAGTTCAAGTAATTTATAGAACCAAAGAATAATTTAGGTTGGAAAAGACCCTTGAGATCACAAACAATAACCCTACTATGCCAGGTTCACCACTAGACCAGACCTCTAAGCACCACATCCAAATGACCTTTAAACACATCCAGGGATGGTGACTCAACCCCCTCCCTGGGCAACCTGTTCCAATGCCTGACTACTCTTTCAGTAAAAAAGTTTTTCTCATGGCCAGCCTAAACCTCCCCTGGTGCAGCTTAAGATCACTCCCTCTTGTTCTGCCACTCACTGCCTGTGAGGATTTAAGAGCATATGCTTCCATTCTGCTCTAATACACCGAGCACCCCACAAGTCTTTAACTTCTGAACATCATGTCCATCTTCAGGTAGTCAGCAAAGTGGCAGCACAGTTACAACAGATTTTAAATACATCTATCTCCCATGCTTCTGGATGCCACCAACATCTTGCTGAAGGCGATTGCTCCACGTTCTCTACCGTCTGTGAACACAAGACTCATGGAATGTTGCACACAGCAGTTGTCACACATATCCCGTCGAGATTGCTCAGGATGCAGGTTTGCTCAGAGACAAGCCAAGTTTTGTGTGATCGGCTATTAATAGCTGAAACACAGATGCTACATCAAAGTCAGTCACTCAGACAACTAAAAGAGATATTCAAAACAGATCAGCTGAACTGGGCCTTTAGGCTGAGTTGATTAGAAAGAACTTTTCCCAGTTGATTAGAAAGAAACGCAAAAGAACAAGATCAGCTGCAGAGCTCTACCGTGTTGAAAACAGGAGCTAGGTAAGGTGGATCCCATCAACAAGCACAGGCTGAGCAAAACACTTAGGTCACAGAAGACTTTCACATCCATTCTACTGCCACTTTTTCATCCATATTTTCATTTCTGCAGAGTAGAAGCAGTCAAAGAACATATGAGCTGCAAATGGGCTTTGGAAAGAGTCAGTAGTGGGCAACAAGCCACAAACATCTTGCTTTCAAAGTGAAAAACAAAAAGCATTCTGAAGAGATGACACTCTTTCAGGTTTCTTTTTTGGTGGATCTACATATTTTTCTAGGCTTCTGTCTCAAGCTGATTATTAGTTTAATTTATTGTAGAGCAGAAAACAAATCATCAAATTCCTATTGAGTGTGATGTAACCCATCCCTCAGGTTTCATCTGCCCTTTGCTGCAAACAGCCATAAACCACTGAGTTACTGAGGGTGAAAAAACCAGCTGCAATGCTGCCTTTTCATCGGCTGTAGCAGAGCCCTGTAGCAGAGTCCTCTGTCTTCAATCCCTGACCTTTCAGACAGAGCCTGCTCTATAATGCCTCACCTTAATTTAGCCTGTCAGGCATTCAGACTCTGTCAAACCTACAGAAAAGGGAATAAAGAGTTTCTTTCCCAAACCAAGCCCTGGTGGAAAGAATTATTAAGAAGGTGTGGGTGACGTATTGGCTCTGCTTTGCTGGAAATGTCCCTTGGCTGAGCGTATCACACATTCACCTATTTGGACCAAACACCAAGGTTGCCTAATGAAGCCTTCTGCTGCTTTGGCCTCCCATAGCTCTTGCCAGCAGGACCTTCCTGCACAGAAGAACCAAGCTAGAAATATTAGATTTCCACAGATACTTTCGAAGGTTTGTCTGGGCTTAAAACGTGATACACAATTATTTTCATCATTAAAATCCACATCTTTGGTGGCAAGTCTCAATTACTGAGACTGTGTTTTGCCTTATTACATGTAAGGAAGCCCTGAGCCTTCTTTTGCTGGATTAACTGGCAGGGGATTGGGCTAGATGATCTTTTGAGGCCCCTTCCAATCCCTAATGTTCTGTGATTAAAGCATCAGTAAGGAGTGGACTTTGTGGGTAAAATCTGTAACGCAGTGTTTTAAGAGTTAAAAGAGCAGCCTAACATACTCCTGCTTCATGATGGACAAGTATGTGTATGCAACCACAGTCCAAACTTGATTTTCAGGAACAAACCAACAGATCTTGCTTATGAGAAACTCAGTGCTTCTGGTACCTCTGTGCTAACACAGGTTTCCAAGATGAGGAATGGAGCATGAATAAAAATGCATATATGTCATCGTGTCAGTATTTGCACGTGACCACAGGTCCTCCTTTTGCAGCTGTTCTGTTGCTGTTTCACTTTGGTCCTATTTCTGTTCTGTTGTTTCAAAAGAACAGAGCTTTACATGCTCTGCCTTTGTTCAGCACACCAGGGCTCGGTACAAGTTTAACACATGTGACGCAGCTGATGTTAATAGACATAAATGTCCCCTAAAGTAGTTTTCCATATTCACTTTGGAGCAGATGTTTTACCTCTTTTTGTGTCTGACTCGAACGGAGATAAAATAGGAGCTGTGTGGCTAAACCATGTTTCTTCCAGAAAATGCATCCTCCTTTTAGCTGGAATTACGACCAGTATCAGAGGACAGATTTAATCTAAACTGGAAAATGTTAGTAATCTTCTTTTACTGTGCACAGTTGATCAGAGGTGCAGAAACAGTGTTAAATGCTTCCTGTGACTATGCTGGAAAAAAGATGTTATATTAGAGCTTTTCCTCTTGTGCATGACAGTATCTAAACGACTCAGGCTTGCACACACCAACTGTATTCATTCAGAAAAGGGTATTTTGAACAATACCTGTTTTCTACTCAGTTTGGTGTCAGGAATCTGATACAGAAAGAGGCTATGCAAAAAGTATGGACTATCAGTTAAGCTGAATTTCTGGAAAAGCATTACAGCAGCCAGCTAGAGTTTCAGATCCTTTTGCTGCCAAGTTTCAGATCCTTTCGCTAGTCTGAAAATGTCTTTTTAAAATACTACCTCACAATTCCTTAATTGAAACAAAGCAGACATAATAGCTTGCTTTGAACAATGGATTAAAGTCATTGCTTTCTTTGTTTTTATACTTGTCTGTAGATCATAACACCGCGGTTGTGTTGACCTCCAACAACCCTATAATTCTTCAGCAGTCATAAACGAAGCCTTTATTCTTGAGTCCAGATTAACTCCAAGTCACAATCTGTATCATGAGTTTGCATTCAATTCAGTGACTTCCTTTGTCAAACTCTGCCCTCATTCTCCTCATGTTCCTATGTATGGCTACAGAGCTCCATAACAGAGCGTTTAGGGGACCAAAATATCTCATTGTTCTAATGATGGCATCCATCCCAAACTCTATTAGCTACAAATAATTGCTTCCTAAATTGCTCAGCTGGCAAGGAACGCCTTGGTTTAAAACCCTCCCGACCTTTATAGAGCTAAGCATTTGTGACCAAGATTTCTGGCAATAACAAGGCTCTAAATTATACTTTTTCACTGCTTTAAAGCTGAATGGAAAGGAAGCACTTAGGCTGAGAGATGTGAAATATAGAAGTGAAAATCATTAGCAGTGCAGTTGTATTTCCAGTTTAGGGTAAACTAAACACAGCAGGGCACAGTTTTTTTACAAGAAGAGTCAAGACTTGTAAGAGGCAAAGACAGGAAAAGCAGGACAGAAAACCATGAGCAAAGGTCATGCAGTTCATCCTCTCAGAATGAGGGAAGATCAAGTTTACCAGCAGTTTTACTAAGCTCACTTACAGTCTTCCAGTGAAGGGCATTCCACAACACAGCTAAAAAAGTCTGGGAGAAGTCACATAATGTTACTCATGAGATGCTAAGAAGCAGCAAGAGGTGAGAGCAATGAGCAGTAATATTCTTTCCCAAATATCTGTTTTCCATGTATTACTTCTTTATAGGACCTTCCTTTGTTTCACAGGTGGTTCTTGAACTAACCATTATCAGAAAGGAATTAATTCACAAGGCAAAAAGCAATTATCTCCAGATTTGCCACTATAGAGTTAATTAAATGCAGTGCAGTGGAGAAGAGCCACCAGCAATGCGTTTTCCGGTAAGTAGGACATGGATTCAGAAAAAGGTGAATCCAGAATTTTAAACTAAAAAGAATGTTTAAGCAAAAGACCTCATAACAGAAAACTTTACATTATTTATGCCCATTTAAATTTAAAACGTCTCAATGTCATCTGGTGATGGGACAAGAGGCAATGGGTGTGAGCTGGAACATAGAAGGTTCCATATAAATACCAGAAGGAACTTCTTCCCAGTGAGGGTGACAGAGCACTGGAACAGACACCCCAGAGGAGTTGTGGAGTCTCTTTCTCTGGAGACATTTAAAATCCACCTGGATGTGTTTCTGTGTGACTTGGTCTAGGTGATCCTGGTGTGGCAGGGGGATTGGACTAGCTGATCTTTCGAGGTCCCTTCTAATGATTCTATGATTCTATGAAGATACTGATTATCAATTCAAGTTACTTTTACATGAATATGGCTAAGAATCAAATTATTCTGAGTAGAGTTTTGCATTAAGGAGTACAGGGTATAGTATAGGATATCCTTTGGAAGTCAAAAGAAATTAGCCATTATGCACCATCTTCTCTGGTGACCTGTGAGTGCAGTACGAGCAGCAGAGTGCTAGGGTATGCCTTGTTTTACATCTAGCTTCACATTAAGATACAACTTGGCACAGTTTCTCACGTGGTGACTGGGGATTGACAGCTTGGCTCAGCAGATGATGTCTCTGCCTTACAGTGCCAGAGGTCCAGGGGTTGAACCCTAGCTGCAGTCATGTGGAGGACATACACACAACAAGCCCAGTCCCAAACTATAATTAGGGTGTCCCTGCTAATTAGTTCTATCCACTTGTACATCTGATTGCCAGCTGGCAGGCACAAGGTATTGTTTGTGGTGTTTAGCAAAGTGGAACAGCCAACTCAGACCTTCAAAGACAGGTGAAACTCTGCTACATGCTGTTAAAGTACTCCCTGCTCTGCTCTGTTGGGTGCACATACAGAGGAGGTGAGAAAAACTGTGTTCACAGGAATAACAGAAAAATAATGTATTAGGTGATGGATTCTGGCTTGGAAAACGCCCAGTGTCCTTGACTGAACTATAGGCTTATTGATGTCACTGAGGTATTCTCAATAGCCCTCACACTCAGCTGCACTCCACACGTGCAGACACACAGAATTAAGTTGGAACAGACTTTAGGATGCTGTTGGCCTTCCTGGCCACGAGGGCACACTGCTGGCTCATGGTCATCTCGCTGTCCACCAGGACCCCCAGGTCCCTTTCTCCTACACTGCTCTCCAACAGGTCAGTCCCCAAACGATACTGGTCCCTGGAGTTGTTCTTGCTCAAATGCAAGACTCTACACTTGCCCTTGTTATAGTTCATCCCATTTCTCCCCATCCAACTCTCCAGCCTGTCCAGGTCCCACTGGATGGGAGCACAGTCTGCTGGGCTGTTGGCCACTCCTCTCAGCTTTGTGTCATCAGCAGTCTTGCTGAGAGTGCACTGCAATCCCTCATCCAAGTCATTAATGACTAGATTGAACAGTACTGGTCCCAATTGACCCCTGGGGGACTCCACAGGTGAGACCTTACCCTTGTCCTTGTTACACTTCATAAGGTTCTCGTTAGCCCACTCTTCCAGCCTATCCAACTCTTCCTGCAGAGTGGCTTTCCCTTCCAAAGTGTCACTTCCCCAACCAGCAAACTTCATCAACCTTCAAAAGAAATGTCTTTGGACACATGGTAGTCAAAGCAAGGGCAGACAAACCGAAAGCCTGAAGCGCTTCTCAAAGAATCAGCATTTCTATACTGTATTACCACATGCACCAAGTGATGTCCAAGGGATTTATTAATGTTTTATTGTAGAACTTGCCAAGGTAACGATAAAAATCTTTCATGGCACTGCTACTTTGCTTTACCACAATATATAGTTCTATACAGTAACTCAGAGGGGATGTTGGGTAGCCCATTTCTGAAAATCCAAACACCAAAATACACCTTTAAAATAAACACTGATTCTTTTGTCTCAGACCTAGGGTTAACACTGCAAACATTCAAAGCAGCTAGTATCTATTAAACTCCTTTGTACTCCTAAAGACAGATAAAAATGTTATTCAACTTGTTTAATTCCATTTTTCTGGTGCACTTATTTCAAAAGGGAATCCTGAGGTTCCCAGACAATTTATCTTATTAAGAGGAGAATCTCATTCTTTCAGGCAGTGAACGGATGGTTTGCTCCTTTGTGACTTTTTCTGATTTAAGTTTAGGTGATCTACGAGACCCCCAGCCCTGCTTTGAAGGCTTTTGTAAAGCGTTAGAAGTTCGTCCTACACAAGCACCAATTCCAAAACCTAAGGGATTCACGTTAGCCAGTCTCCAGCGTAACACCTGTACCCACACCAGCAGCAAAGACAGAAATACAGGTGTTCCCAGGGGGTTGAATTTAAACGGCTGCCATTAAGAAAATGGGATATTATATGTCATGAAATCATCACATAATCAGAGCAATAGCAATGAGTAATAGTTTTGGCTCTGATCCACCAAAGTTTCCAGATGTCTGGCAAAACGCACAGACCTACAGCCTGTGCTCAGTGACAACAGCTTCAGTTACGTTGGTGGGGATAGGCCAGACCGGCACAGCAACAGCCGAGGGCAAGCTCAGTCCTCATCTTCAACAACCACATATGAAGACTATAAAACAGCTTAAGAAAAAGGGAAGTTTTTTAAATTTTATTTTATTACTGATGAGACTGCTTCACGGTGCGCCACGTGTCCGCAGAAAGGCGCATAACTGCAATAAAGACAACAAACTTTCCCAAGCCCCTTCCGTGTTGAAATCCTCCTGACACTTTCCCTTCTTTGACGTGCAAGAACTTCACGCAGTTTAGTGCCAATTTCTCTGCTTCAAGGCCCCATGTCTAAGTCTCCATGTCACTCAGAATTTGTCCTCATGTCATTCAGAATATGCGCTAGTTGTCACAACTATTTCCAAAAGACTTCTGGATGTTTCTCACCGGTTTTGAAGATGCTTCCTAGTCATCTGGCCAAATCTCCTTGAAATGTATGGTCAAAGCTGAGTGTAGCAAGTGTTTCCTAGAGGGACTGAGGAGTGTTGGGATTCTGTGAGTCAAGGATCCTCCCATCTCTCAGCATGAACTCCTTCCAAACAAGATCCTAAATAGGGTTAGCACATTTTATGCTAACTACTGCAAGCTAAGAGCAGCTAATAATGATACCAAATGCAGCCTCCCACTGTGATCTACAGTGCTTTGCTTGTTCAGCTGATGCCTGCAATATGGGCATCTTTAACATTTTCCCCTTAAAGGTTTTCATGTGGATAGTCCTGCCTTATAACACCAGCTGCTCCGTGTGTGTGAGACTCAGCAATACTGGAGAATGCAATTTCTAAAGCTTTACACTGCATTTTCTCTAACTTTATCACAGTGTGGTTTGAAGCCTTAAAGATCATCTTGTCTCCCATTAGACTTGGTTGCTCAAATCTCCGTGCAGCCTGATCTTGAACTTGCCCAGGGAAGGGACATCCACAGCTTCCTCCTCATCACTCTCACCCTCTCTCAGGAGAGAGGGGCCTGGGACAGCATGCCAATTCTTAGCACCCTGCCAAACAAACTGTGGAGAAGCCATCCCTGGACTCAGGTGCAAGGAAGAACAGTTCCTTCTGTTCAAGTACTTTCTCCATCATCCAGCAAACCAGACAGCTAATGTATCTACCCAGCTAAGGACTCTCAGATCACGTCCTTGGTACGTGTCTCACCAATAGCCTGTGTAAACGCTCAGTGAACTGGTGCAACACTTAAGAGCTCAGTAACCCTGTCTGCAACCGGGCAAAGGGACATTGGTGCAGGTGTTAACTCTATTCTGAGCTTCACCACCTGACACAGATGACCTCACAGCCTCTCACACTCATCGTCCAGTTCTACGTGGGACATAACCAATTTATCTGCAAGTCTGAAAGTTTTATTGTCACCTACTTTCCTCTTACAACACTGGAAATGAAAGATCTGTCAGAGTGAAACCTGTGTGTGAACTTTCCCAGTTGATGAGCGTTGTACTTGCTCCCTAATGGGAAAGATAAGCTGGATAACTGCAAGGATAAGCTCATTCAGAGGAAATGACAACCTCATTAACTCAACCTATATACATTCTCCTAACAAGCTACAGCATGATTCTCAAAAGAAAACATTTCCAAGGAAAAAGAAGGGGGAAAAGAATAAAATTGAAGTCCTACTAAAGTTCGAGCAGGAAAGAAAAAGTTACCCAATCTAGTATTGTTATTAAGTAGTTTTACTTTAAACACAGTTAAGCTTTAGTTTCCCCAACCCTCTGTAGAAGCCAAAATAACACAGTGGGAGAGTCGCTGCACAAATGAGCAGTGGCAGAGGTTGTCACAGACAAACAGCTCTGAATGCCAGAAATAAACCACTGACATAGCGGCGTGAGCGCACCTGCCAGGGACTGAGATATGCTGCTGGAGATGATGTTCTCGCGTGGCTGTTCTGCTCAGTGACTCTGCTGCTTGCAAAGACAACTGTGCTGCTCGCCTTTGGTCTCTGTAGCCCATGTGGAGTACTTTGATCTCAAGGTTAATGAAACACAAATCAACCCTTTAGCCATATGTCCCTGCCATTTGTTTGGTGCTGCACAGTGCTCATACTGCAGACACCACCCTGGACATCCAGAGCAGAGCAGGGACTCTGCTCATGAACACCTCTGCCTGTAGCTTCCCAGATTTCAGCCACGCAAACACCCTTCTATACTTCATTCCACGCCTTTAAAGAATGGAAAAGTCACATCCTGTGATTTTATTGTGAAGATTAAGAGAGGGTTTTGCATTGCATGTCTGCACTTGTTGGATGTTTTCCTTAAGATCAGCTACAAATACAAAATTCTTGGTGCATATTTTTTCTCAGTTTCTATTGTGGGATTTCCAGAGCCTCATGCAAATCTGGGATCAGCCTCTGTCCTCATTGCACAATCAATTAGAGGATTCCAGGTACAGTCCTTTCTCCTGGGTTAGGCTTGTCAGCTCTTGCAGTGCAAAAAATACAAAGGTTTGCCAGAGGGAAAAATTAAGGCGTTTAATGGCAAACAAAAAGGAGCAGTAGGAGGAGTGATGGATTTGAAAACAGAAGTGACTACATTGTGGGTTTCTGACCAACAAAAGCTTTGTATTGAACAAGCCCTGTGCTGATGAAAGAACTTGGTAAAGGAAGAGCATAAAATCATGCTTGCCAAAATCTGTAATGTGCACCAGGTAATATCTGATGGTATTTTACTAGCAAAGATGAAAATCACTTCAGCTGCCAGTTGGTCTGGCAAAGGTTTAATTGAAGATGATTTTTTGTGCAGCTACAGACTACTCGACAGCATTTAACAGCGCTGGTAAAATATTTTTAGGGATAAATTTTAAAGGTATATGCAAAGTAACTATAACTAGCTCAATACTTCATTACTCTGCCCATAGATGAGTGGAAAAGATATTCACAACTGGAGGTCTGAAGAGTTACCCAAGTATGATGTCTAGAAGAGAAAATCCCAATCACTCCAGCACAAAACATCCACGTTCAGTTTTGTTTCTGCTCTTTGATTAGTTGTCCTACTTATCAAGGCTGGCCGGGTGGGAACTGAAGACACATGCACACATCTTTGAACTATTTCTCCCCACAACGTTTGCCCAACCCCTACTACTTTCCCAGCCAATGAAGATCAGCATTTCTTTCCATTCTGAAAGTGACATCAGCGGTGGGTCTTACAGATATTTTTCACCAATATTTGCCTAAACAAAGTGATCCCACATTACTGAGGGAGATACTGGCAGAAAGTAAAATGGAAAGACAAAAGGAAACAGTAAAAGGATCTATTCTTTGTTAGCTCTGATTATTCTACCAGATGATTATGTTCCATCAATTTTTGAAGACCTCAGGAAAACCCAGCGTAAAACTCATTCAGAAGAAAGCATTGAGACCCTATACATGTATAATAAATAACTGATAGTTATCAGTGGCTCTGAGTAATCAATTAATCTGCTTCTCTGAGTTGCTAATGCTAATTCACATAAAACTGGAGCAGAGCATTTATTTTTGCCCATCTAGAGAATTGGGTCATTCTTCATTAGTATCAAAGCACTGAAAAAGAGCAATAATAACTACTAGAAGATAAGCATCACGGGCATCGATAAGCATAACAAATACATCTCTGCTTTAGGAATAAATAAGCACAGGCTGTCCTGCTTTAGCACTGGACAAATGTGAACACAGATACAACCGTACCCATGCCAGGCTTCACAAATGCTGCTCAAGACTTTGGACCCGTAAAGATGATGACATATGGTGTTATTCAGAGTGAGCTATCTCACTGCCTTCAGTGGAAACGTCCACAACGTGTGAAGCTGAGCACGCAGACCTCTGCAGAAAAGTGCACTACATCTTCACGTTTCCCCCTCTGAAGCCTCATCAAGCCACAGGGATTGTAGTTCTCCCCCAGTATTTTCTGTGCTGTTTTCCTGTCACCGTATTGTTCAGTTCCTGCGTTCTATTAGCGTTCCCTTTTGCCTAGAGTTCACTTGGCAGCTGTTCGTGGAAGTTCACAGACTGAATTCACATAGCAACACTAGGTCATGGGAAGTACCTTAACCCAGCAAGTGACCAGCCAGTACTAGATGATCTTTCGAGGTCCCTTCAGTGATTTTATGATTCTATGATTCAGGGTTTGGCACCGGTACTGACACACAGCTATCTGGTGCCACTTGGGTGCAGGAAGGTGCAAAAAAGGTCTCAGTATACTAAGCACTTACACAGAGCTGGCAAGCATGCACCAACCCAGTCTCCTTAGGATCAGAATCTTGGCACGAGATATGATACCGAGTTTCTAACGGTATTGAGGCAGCTGATCCCTGTTCCCTTCCTCTTTGGATCCTTTTCAGGAGGCAGTTCCTAGAAGGTTCTTTGATCTTCTTCTGAAGCGATTTCATTGCTAAAGAAGCAATAGCTGGGAACTTCCTTGCTGAAGCATTTCCTTTCCATGGAGGAACCCAGGCTAAGGGGTCTGAGTGACTTGAAACATTCTAGAGCCCCCTCCCAGCATAACATAGTATGGCCAAGAAAGAGCCTGTGCCTCTTTACTCCTTTGAGGTCAATAAACAGAGAGCTGACTAAGGAGTAGAACTACCTTGAGGTACTAGCATAGCCGCTTCTTTAAAATTTCAATCCCTTTTGGGGTTAAGATTCCTGTTTTAGAATAGAATCATAGAATCATTAGGGATTGGAAGGGACCTCGAAAGATCATCTAGTCCAAGCTCCCTGCCACAGCAGGGTCACCTAGACCAAGTCACACAGGAACACATCCAGGTGGGTCTTAAACATCTCCAGTGAAGGAGACTCCACAACTCCCCTGGGCAGCCCGTTCCAGTGCTCTGTCACCCTCACCATGAAGAAGTTCCTTCTGATATTTATGTGGAACCTCCTATGTTCCAGCTTACACCCATTGCCCCTTGTCCTATCAGTAGATGACACTGAGAAGAGCCTGGCTGCATCCTCCTGACACCCACCCTTCAAATATTTATAGACATTAATGAGGTCACCCCTCAGTCTCCTCTTCTGCACGCTCAAGAGACCCAGCTCCCTCAGCCTCTCCTCATAAGGGAGGTGCTCCACCTCTTTCATCATCCTCATTGCCCTATGCTGGACTGTCTCCAGCAGCTCCACATCCCTCTTGAACTGAGGGGCCCAGAAGTGGACACAATACTCCAGCTGTGGTCTCACTAGGACAGAGTAGAGGGGGAGAAGAACCTCTCTTGATCTGCTAACCACAGTGTTGTCCTTCCTATCCTTGCAGAAAACATAGTTCTATGGGGAATTTTTGAAGAAAGAAGATAATCATGGGACAAAAATTAATAAAAACCAAACTCCTAAAACACAAGAGTGATGGCTCCAGGGGAAAGCACTGGTATTCTTTGTATTCCAGACCATGACTGGTAAGAACTGAGGGATGTTCCAGCCTTCTCCAAATATTTTATAAATCAAGGCATCTGCAGCACCCAGGAGGGGAAGGCATAAATTTACCAGATAATTCTAATGAAAAATAAGGCCAGTTTCTCAGAAATGGAGCAGGGAAACACTGAAGGGTGCAGTTCATTTTGAGACACTCTCAAAGCAAAAACGCTAGCCAGAACGCTGGGCGCAGGTTAAGTGTGTTCCACAGGTCCACAGCCACTCGAAACCAAATCTTACCCATTTTCAGAGGGCTAGGCACAAGGAACAATGTTCATTTAGAGGCAAAGGAGTAGCAGAATGACAGGGTGAGACACCAGCCCACCTGTACCACATATTACTCAAATTCTTTACTGAGACCCAGAGGACTTCTGTGTACAGTAGCTCATTGCCGTGGCCGTTTCACTTTTCATGCCACACTCAGACACTAAGCCACTCACAACTGGTCCTTCTTAAATAAACTCCAAAAGCCTTTGATCTGTTTTCTACAAGGCTTCCCAGTAGATATTGGCATCTCCTTTATTTTTCAGAGATTTATGAATAACTGCTGTCCTCTGAAGCAGCCTGGTTTCAAGCAGCTGAGCACATGCCACTCACTGGAAGACAGGATTAGCAGCAGAGGATTGTTTCCTTCCCGTAACAGTTTCAGACTGCAGATCCCAACTGTGGCTGACATTAATGTTGAATACTTACGACCAGGTTGAAGCACAAGGCAGCTTCAGTCTGATGCTTACAGTGACATTTTAAAATTGATGCGTTTTATTTAAAAGTCCAGGCATATTTCTTTCTCCCTTATACAGAGAGGAGTAAATGAGAGGAGTTTGAGATGTATAGAGCTGCCAGCTAGAAAATAGGCATGAATCAACANTGCCCCGGCACTGACAGCTATGTGATTTTATCCCACTAGCATATTTCTTTCTCCCTTATACAGAGAGGAGTAAATGAGAGGAGTTTGAGATGTATAGAGCTGCCAGCTAGAAAATAGGCATGAATCAACATGATGAAATGTGAAACATATTTAATGAAAAAGATATATTAAAATTAATGTAAATACATATATAGATAAATAAATGAAAGAAAAATATTGCAAAGTAGACCACAATATTTATTTATAAAAAGATCTCACACTGCACAACCTAGGGATCCAGACACAACACTGATGAAATTACTATGTCTCCTTTGGAATGTGGTGAAGCACGCCCCCACCCAAGGCTTTTCTGCAAGTAGGCTGGTTGTGTCTTCAGCACTGGGGCAAGGATCCATTCAGAAGCTGGTGGCATATGCAGAAGCAGGAAAATTACCTTCAGATTCTGTTTAAAGTTCAAGCTCATTTTCATCCAGTCAAGACAACCTCACTGGGATACTCCCATATTCCATTCTGCTTCTGCCAGCCAGCTTCTCTCTACAGATGTAGCTTGAACTAATTGCAGCATCCTGTGATAAATTTATGCAGATCACAACTGTTTATATTTATTTTGCTGTGGCTAATTACAAACCGTTTCACGAGGTAAGCTTTTCACTGAGAAACTTTAAGTTCAAAAGCAGCAGCAATGGCTGGGTATTCCTTCCCTCAATGGAACAAGTTTGGCCACGACTCCGACCTGGCTGTGACTACTCTGATGTGACAGCTCTCAATTAAGTGCTTCCTCGTTTATATCTGCACACTGCAACCCCGAGCAAAGCGAGAAGCACTTATCGGTCGTTCCATGTCCTTTCACAGTATGTTCTGTAAACCCCACACCTGACAACCCTTTACCACACCTCTGGCACACTGCATTTGTGCAGCTGAACAAAACAGGTTGAAGGTGCACACACGAGAAGACGGTTCTGAACTGCCTGAATCCCAGAGGGCTCACTCGCTCACCCAGTAACACGATCTGGTGAGCTGACCACGGCACTGCAATTCTCCGTACCAAATGCACGCAGGAGGAAGTTTTCCCCTGCTCTTGTGTCATCTTCTTTGCTGCTCTCTTATTTCATGACCCCAAGTTAATCCTTCTGTTCTTCCTATTAGCAAGTTTAAGCAGGCAAAGTTCAAACAGACCAGCAATGGGTCACAAGGTTCAATGGGCATGGAGATAATCATCTAAATTACATTTCTGAAGCTGATGGGCCAGACAGGCTTAGAGAGTAACTTTACCAGCTCTCAACAAGGATTGTGTGTCTCGGTACATATCTGCTTTTGCCTGCCTCCCCCAGGGGCTGGGTCATACTGACTGATTAGCAAAGGCAGCTGCATCAGCTTTCTGCTCCCACTTCTCCCACAAAGTGTGTTATGGAAGCCCAAATGACTTGAAAGGCAAATGTGGCCACAGCTCAAAGACCAAGTGCTCTCTCCTCATCGCTGTGGAATTGCTGGCCCTCCTTTTGCAGATTATGACAGTCGGCACAACAGTTGTTGCCAAATCTCACAATCTGTTAACACTTAGGAAGCCTCACACTGAAGGCTCTGCTTTCACATCTATTGTGGTATCATCAAGGGGAAATCCAACAGGCCATTTCATATTGTCTGGTGAATTGAGAGCAGTGTATGAAGAGAACTGAGAAGAACACAGTAATCGAACTGTCAGCAACAAATGCCCTGGATTTCAGCTTTGAAACAGAAACTGTGGAGGGCTAGGAAAAGAGATAAAAGTTCTCTGTGAGATAGAGACATTTTCACAGCTACAGAATTATCACTGGACATGTTAGCACTGTGAAACTGATTTTCTCAGTGAAGGTGCTTACAAAGCAGAGTATCAAATCTGGGTCTGTCTTTTGTCTTATGTCATTGGTTGTGTTTTATATCTATCTTGATGCCAAAGGAAACAGAAAGACTGTTGGACTGGCTTCCCAGCTTGGGCAGAGGTTGTCCTTCAGGTGCCAGGCTTTTCTCCCACAGTAAATAGAATCATAGAATCATTATGGATTGGAAGGGACCTTGAAAGATCTTCCAGTCCAATCCCCCTGCCACAGCAGGATCACCTAGACCAAGTCACACAGGAACACATCCAGGTGGGTTTTAAACGTCTCCAGTGAAGGAGACTCCACAACTCCCCTGGGCAGCCTGTTCCAGTGCTCTGTCACTGCCCTTTATCAGTTGTTAGGTAAATACAAAATCAGACCAATTAAACTGTGATTAGACACGCAACAAGCCTCCACTGTCTTACTTAGGTACAACACATGCCAATACCAGCACTCTTCAACAGAACAGTGAAAGTGTTCCACGTGTTTATAAATCTATACAGAGAAGAGTCTGACCAACCCGCTAAGAAGTGAAAACACTTGCTGGTTTAGACCTCAACAGAGAAAAATCAAAACTACCAGTGAACTACCAGCAAATTAAACAAGAAGACTGGTTGTGTTTGGAACACTGAGGAAGGAAGTTGGAGCCTGACTTGCCACGAGTTTTCATAGATAAAACTGTGAAACACCTACTGCTCTGTGACCAATGTACAACCACTCCTGACTGATGTTAGAGACATGAGTTAGGCTAAGCACTTCTATAACTTTCCAGTCCATGAAGTTACTTACATTTCTACTTTATCTAGGATAGGCTCACAATGCAAAGACTGCCCGACATCATGAGAAAACCTTCAGGTCTCAGTTTTGCTTCAAGCACTCACTGAGAAGTGGAACTATCCCATTTCCCAGTTTCCACGTGGCAACCTAAGTAAACTACTCTCTCTTGGTGCCACAGCATGCTTGGCTCTATCAGTGAGAATAAGAGTGTTCAGTCCTCTGTGCCAGGTCGTGAAAGCCACAGCAGGACTCCAGTCATGCCACATCCTCTTTACCAACATAACACACAGGGAAAACAATCTGAATGTCAAATCTGCACTGTGAGCACATAGGTGAGAGGGGTGACAGCCTTTACACAGAGCAGCAATAAATCACTTCACTCTCCACTATTCAGCTGTACTGTGTGGCTGACCTGCAGCACCACCCTTTTTGCTTTCATTGTACCAAATCAGCATTACAAGACTGTCATTAGAAGACTAGACAAATTACTACAAAAAATTATGGACTTATTACTATGACCCATTAGTCTTCCCTCTATATCATCTTCACAACAACCTACACACTCTACTTCACATTGCAGCTTTCTGATGGCAAAACGTCACCAATAACTCCCACTGGCATCGAAAGCTGAGACGATGAAAGCAGAGCTGTTATTTCTGGAGATGCAGCAGTGGGCACAGTTTCAGTTCTGCACTCACTTGTTGGCTCACGTGCCACAAAAAGCCACCTGGTTAGGTCAAACCCAAAGCACACTGACGTCAATGGAAGTACTTTCCCTGTTCAAAGGGCTTGGACTAAGGATATTTTTCTCTCTTTTACTATTACACACATCAGAAAAAGGGGTACAAAAGCTGTTAGTCCAAATGACAGCCAGCTTGGGGAGTCTCAGAACTGGAAGGGCTGAGAGACACTTGCACAACTGTGCACTAAGCAACACCAAATTTTGCGTGCCCTGAACCTGTTCTAGACAGATTTAGGATGCTCCAGCCAGGAGGGTTATGAGCATGACACAATGTCCTGCAGACATCATAAACTCAGATGCAAGAAATCATCAAGTTTGGACAAGACCTTCAAGATCATCGAGTCCAACCATCTGCCCTACAACTCCTAACCAATAAACCATCTCCTGAAACACCATGTCTGCCTGTTTTTGGGACATCTGCAGGGATGGTACCTCCACCCCCTCCTTGGGCAGCCTGTTCCAAGGCCTCACCACTTTTCTGTGAAGATTTTCCTAACATCCAAACTGAATCTTCCCTGGTGCAACTTGACCCCATTTCCTCTTGTTCTATTGCTAGTCAAAAGGGAGAAGAGGCCAACAATCACCTCACTACAACCTCTCTTTCACATAGTTGTAGACAGCAATAAGTTCTCCCCTCAGCCTCCTCTTCTCCAAGCTGAACAGCCTCAGTTCCCTCAGTCTCTCTTCAAAAGACCTGTTCTCCAGACCCCTAATCAGCTCAGTTGCCCTTTTCTGCACACTCTCCATCACCTCAGTGTCCTTTGATGCCCAAAACTGCCCCCAGTACTCAAGGTACAGCCTCACCAGGGCCAAGTACAGGGACAGGATGATGCCCTTGGTCCTGCTGGTGAGACTCTTTCTGACACTACTCTAACAAGGAGCTGGACTGCCCTGGGTGCCATGCAGCAGTGGCACCTTGTTTGCTCTCTCTGCTTGCGCCAGCTTGTTCACAGCTAGCACCAGTAGCTCCACTCGCATGTCAGCAATTTAATGAATGCCACCATTCTCTAGAAAACAACGTGCCCTGGTGTGTCACACAGAGCTACTGACACTCAGCCTTGCAACAGCAGCATCTGCTCCAGCACAGGTGGCAATGACCACTCACCAAAAAACCCAACCTATTTTGAAAACAACTTTGCCCACGTGCATGTACTGATTTGTCTGCAACTCATAAACTAGTCTGATCATGGTTGCAACTCTTTCTGATTAATAAACTTTCTCTCCATGAGCCAGGTATGTTGACAGAAAACAAACACTGACACAGCTACTTACCCAAAATAGAAGCTAAGTATTTCAGCAAGGCTTCAGAAACTTTGGATGACCTTTTCTTCTTCCCAGCCTTCTTCAATTAATGTACTTTTAGGTGTCTCATTGCATTTCCTGGAGCTCATCTAGGAGAGGTGCTTAACTCGTACTTTGCAGTTCTCCTAATGGTGTGTGGCTTGTAGGGCTTTACACTTTAATGAGGAGTTTGATTCTTATATCCTGATACTGTACAGCTAGAAATGGAAGTATGGGAAAATTATGGGCTACACTCTCGCTCCCTGATTTAACAGAGTTCATGTAGGCAGTGCTAAGCCTGGAAGAAAGAGCTTGGCCCACCAGGGTGATTGAAACAGCTAAGCTAGGTTCCCTGTGGAATCAAAGTAAATACCAGCTGTTAGAGGGTGCCTCAGTCTCCCCAGAGATCTCAGGTGGCTTCAGAGGTGATACTAGTACAGTACACAAGGTACATCTCAAGAGCATCCAGCTCAGGGCTGCATGCTAGGAGCTGCCTCCACCTGCTCAGGGTTCCATTCCAGTGCTGCCCTCCTGTAGGCAGAGGCAGCCAGAAGGACGCAGCCTTTCTGTGGTCAGTCAGGCTGGTTCAAGATATCCCAAATCCCTCAACCTCTAGACTGACCTCAAGCTGAGATGATTCAAGCAGGGATCCCTCTTTTCCCTATAGGGCTCTAAGCATCAGTCCATCAAGCTGTACTCTCCTGCTCAAGCTGGGCCACAATGCAGAAATTCAGGGAGAAATCACTGTGGAAGGCAGGGAGAGGAAACAAGAGTAAGTGCAAACACATGTGTGCTGTGTGGAGCCTTCTGCACAAGTCACAGCTGCCAGTTCTCTAGCAAAATGTAATCGATTCCTGTGGTGTTACTGGGCCTGTAGTACTGAAATAAATCAAAATAAGAATAAAAGCAAGTGTAAGCAAGATCTATACTAATTATATGGGATCATTGCCTGATAACTCAGTGCAAGCAAAAATGCCATCACTAACAAGAATTATGTGAAAGCAGCTTTTCTGATAAGCTTTTCCAGAGAACAGAGTTCTTCCAGAAGCTGAATTGCCCACCCAGCATTTTCTGCTTTCTGTCTCCTCTCACAGCCACTATTTAAAATGACACTTCAATCCTGTGGTTAAAAGCAAGGAATCAGGGAAACCTGGGTCTAGTCCAACTGGCAGTCTCTGATGGGCTCAGAGACAGCACTGAATCTACAGGTTCTGCTTCCATTGCACTGTGTCTGTCTCAGCATCTCTCCATCCTGCAGCACCCTAGGGAGCAGGTTTGCAGGACCTCTATCAGGCTCCAGTTGTACACCTCATATATGGATGCACCAGTACAATCTTGTTCACCAGATGCAATCACAGAGGTCATAATTTGACTCTTTAAACCATAAGTTACGATTTGGCCAATTCCCAGGCAGTTCCTCTTCTGTATCTTTACTATTTCAAGCATGTCCATGAAATGACATCAGTAACTATATGAAGGGGGAGAACAGCCTGAACACAAAATAATGGGGTTGTTTGGGGTCATCTTTTATTGCTTTTCTCTTCACACCCTAAAAGTATTTCTCCAGGGCAGTATGACAGCACAATAGCCATTCAAGGAAGAAGTCAGCTAAACGAGCATCTAGGGTAGCGAGATGCTTGCAGTAAGACCACACTAAACTGCAAACACACAGATGAAGGAAAGGAAGGGGAAGAGACACAATTTTCCATTGTTGAGGTAGGAGGTCCAGCAACAAAAACTAGCTAGTGTCAATGAATTCAGTGGTGATGAACAATGATATCACTTCTGAGGCAAGAAGTTCCTAACTACAAGAGTGCTGCCCAAGGAAAGGAAGCACAGGAAAAGTGAAGGCTGAAAGCTCTCTCTTCAAGGGCTAATGATTACAACAACCTAATACATCCTCTGGCTAATGATCATAGACAAAATTAATTCTTGGGTGTAATCTCATTCATGATTGGCTTGAAATGACTGAATCACTGACGAGCACCAGTGGCAAGTTACCCACCACCAGTCTGTGTCACACACCACTTCCCCTTACAAGGCATCACAATAATGATAAAGGCAGCTGCTGCCTGCGAACACCCGCTCTCTTCAGGCTCTGCCTGATACTTCAGGAGATATTGCCTTGGGGGAGTCTGCCATTAATTTTGCATCATGTGTTAAACAGGAAACAGTGATAGAGAGAAGACTAAGTAACATAGAATCAGGAGTGTAAGGGAAATGCAGCAACCTGGAAGACTGCGTGCTTTTCTTTGGGTAGCTGTCAATCCCTGGTGCTGAGATGCAAAAGGACTTCATCACAGAATGGGATAAATGCAAAAAAGATCCATCACAATGACTATTTGTTCCTCTGACTCATCTACAAAGCTCTCCTTTAAAGCATCACGGAAGCCCTGGTTATAATTAAGAAAACGTGGTAAGCCTTCTCTCCTCAATGGCGTAGACATGGACAGAGCCAGAATATGCTGACTCTGCAAAACACTTCGTTCCAAGGTACACACAGCAATTCACCCTCTACTTTCAAACTTGCTCAGCATGTTTATTGTTTACAACCCTCCCTTCTGCATCTTCATGAATGCACTTCTTAGAAACACCCAGTTGTGTTGTTAGATTTAGGTGCTGGTTTACTTTATACTTGGAGTGAATGGTGAGTGTACGTCCCTTCATCTTTAAATCCTTAAAGACCTTTTCAAACAGTGTTTGGGTTTTCCCGAGCTGTTGTTTGACCATGAATATTTAAGGAAATTGCTAACCATTTCAACAGTTTTATGCAGTTGAATTCACTCACTAACATTCCCTGTGACATATAACGGGAGAAAATGCAGCCACATGTTCCTGTAAGGACGGGTACCCCATCGGCGTAATTTGGAATCGCTCCCCTGAAATTAATTGAACCATGCTGACACACAGCATCTAAGGACATAAGCTCTCACCTTCCTCTTTATGACAGTCTCTCTGCACCAGCTCCCTAATAATTGTGTGGCTACCATCTGAAATGCTTCCAGTTTAACAATGAATTCCATTTGCCAAGTATTTGCTTGTCAAGGTTATGTGAACATAGAATCATAGAATCATTAGGGATTGGAAGGGACCCCGAAAGATCATCCAGTCCAATCCCCCTGCCACAGCAGGATCACTTCACTGGAGAAGTTATAGAATCAGAATCGCTCAGGGTTGGAAGGGACCACCTGATCACCCAGTTCCAACCCCCCCCAGCACAGGCAGGGACACCCCACCCTAGACCAGGCTGACCAGAGCCCCATCCAGACTGGCCTTAAACAGCTCCAGGGATGGGGCCCCAACCACCTCCCTGGGCAACCCATTCCAGGCTCTCACCACTCTCATGGTGAAGAACTTCCTCCTCACATCCACTCTAAACCTACCCATCTCCAGCTTTGCTCCACACTGTTTCATCTTTCCCGGTGAGTGTGTTGCAGGTACACAACACCCAAAATAATGTAGGGGCTTTACTGGATAAATTAACAGCAATTCAGATGTGATTCCAGTGTTTGGTGTGTTCTCATTCTTAGCCACTTCAATCTCTGAACATCAAGCTTCTCCTCATTTAAAACCAGCTCTGTGGGGTTTTTTTTCTGCACAGCTGTAAGTAGTCACCTGCAACAAGTTTGAACCCAATCTTGAAGTCCTGTGAGGAGCAGCTGGGGGGAAACAGGTTGTTTAGTCTGGAGAAAAGAAAGCTTGGGGAATACCTTATCACTTTCTGCAACTACTTGAGGAGGAGGACATCCTCTTGTCCCTAGTGGACTAGAGGAAATGGATGTAAGCTGCTCTAGAGAAGGATTAGGCTGGATGTTAGGAAGCATTTCTTCATTGAAAGGTTTATCCAACTTTGGAATAGGCTGCCCAAGGTAGTGGTAGGATCACCACCCCGGGAGGTATTTAAACAACATGTGGACCTGCTGCTAAGGGAAATGATTAGTGGTGACCTGGCAGTGCTGAACTGCAGGTTGGACTTGATCTTTAACATGATTTTTGATGATTGTCTCTTCCAACCAAAGGTGGTTTTGTGATTTCATGGAGGA
This sequence comes from Rhinopomastus cyanomelas, assembly GCA_013400115.1. Taxonomy (NCBI): domain Eukaryota; kingdom Metazoa; phylum Chordata; class Aves; order Bucerotiformes; family Rhinopomastidae; genus Rhinopomastus; species Rhinopomastus cyanomelas. The sequence continues at coordinate 235,485 of VXBP01005773.1, forward strand.
AGCAAAAGCTGCCTCAAACAGGATGCACTACCACCCTTCTTGTGTTCACATGGAGACAACTGGAGCCTTATCCTAGAAACGAGTCCATTTAAAAAAATCCCAAACTGACAGTTCTCCTGTCTGGTTCATGAACAGCCACAGGCAGGGAAAGGGAACCTTAATCTGCCACTACCCCTGGGAAAAAATGACCGTCCCACTGTGCTCTCACCCATGTCACTGGAGAAAACCTTGAGCATTTCAGATGTAACAATGACCAATCCCTCCCCCAAGACTGCACAGTGGCTAAAATCACTAACGTCACAGTTATGCAAATATAAATTTCAAATTTTCATCTCTTTTCATCAAATAACCTTCTTTGAATAAAAATAGTTTATTTTGCAGGAAGCATCTGCTATTTTTTGAATAAGCAGAAACTTGAAAGAAAAATGTGAAAAAAGAAAAATAGACTCATTTTAGACCTACTTTATGTTTTATTCGTTTGGGGCATTCTTCATGGTTTTCTGAGAAAATTCAGAACCACTGGAAAACATTCTCACCAGCCCTAGATCTGAGAAAATGAAATACATGATTGCTTCCACACGGACATCCTTTAGTTCTCTAAAAGGGAAGTCAGCTAACTTTGCAAGCAAGATGTTGTTGCTGATGTAATAAGCCTGCACGTTCAGTTCCAGAGAGGCACTGTCTTAAGCAAGACCCTCAGAACTGTCCAGAAGGTTCACTGCTGCTGCAATGAGCACTGCAAAACCTGCTCAAATCCTGCACATTCCAATCTGCAGTGTCTTAAGGACCAGAGTCTTGGTGGTGTCCAGTGACAAGGCAAGGGGCAATGGGCACAAAGCGGGACTGAGGAGGCTCCATCTAAATATAAGGAAAAACTTTTTCACAGTGAGAGTAACAGAGCTCTGGAACAGGCTGCCCGGAGAAGCTGCAAATCTCCATCTCTGGAGACATTCAAAACCCACCTGGACATGTTTCTGCGTGGGCTTCTGTAGGGGATCCTGCTCTAGCAGTGGAGTCTGACTAGATGATCCTTGGAGGTCCCTCCTACTCCCTGTCATTCCGTGGTTCTCTGGCTCTGTGAAGGGATGTGTGATTTGTAATGGGGGCAACACTGAATCAAATCCAGGTGATGGGGAACACAGAGGAGATTAATGTGGTTCAACCCTGCCCTATTCAGAGCACGTTCTTTGTTTTTCTCCCAAGCTTTTTCATCTCCTTCATTTTATTGCCATTATTTAATACTTGCAAGTTTCTTTGAAATCTTTGTGTGAAAGCACTAGGTGAAGAGTTAATTCTTTTCTCTATAATTGACAGCTTTCGCTTGTGCTGGCTGGTATGAGAGGCATTGCAACTGTGACAGCACAAGGTTTAAAGTGAAGACATTGTATTTCCCTTGGCAGATCTATAACTCAAGCTGAAGAAATAAAGTTTTCTCATATGTTATATAATTATGTATATTTTTAGAGATATATATATTTTTTAAAGCTTCTTCCTCTCCTTCCTTCATAAAAGGTTTTCTCATCTGTACCTCTTCAAGACTAGAACTAAATTAAATATGATTATATTAAGCCTAATGGCTTTTCCATCAATAGACTTTTAGCAGACAGAAGGAAAAATCAAGATCTTGTCGCGGGCCTCTTGTTGCCAGCTGAGTTCTGGCTGTTTGGTGCTAAACATTCAGCAGTGTTATACCAGTATCTTATTCTCAGATCTGTTGGCTTTACGCCACCTGAACTACAGGAAAGAATATGATTACAGGTTTTATAAAAATATAAGGGATATACCTTTTTCCCTAAGAAACAAGGTTGTTAATAATAAAGTACTCTGTAAAAATCAGGAAAGCTTTTCAAGATATCATCCTGCAAGTCTCAGACCTGAGAAAGCTGTGGACAACCAGAGCATCAGCCCACTGCTCTGCATTGATTCTGGGAAGTACTTTTTGCAGTTTGTGCAAACTCTCAGACAAACAGCAAGACTATAAAAGACATGATCAGTTGTCCATTGCTCACATGTAAACCAAATAAACAACTCTATTACTGAAATAAATTTTTTACAAAACCCAAAAAAAAACCCCAAGAAGCCAAACCATGTGGCAACAGGACACAGCGGGTATGAAAGTTCCCAGCAAGCAAAGTTCCCTAAGCTCATTAACAGTTACTTTCCATGACTGCAACTGGGCAAAGATTAACAATCAAAGAGACAGCATCCACACATCTCAAAGATGAGGCACAGAGAGATCTCTTTGCATTTTAAAGATAATGAGAAGTGTGAGAATGATAAAATATTTTGTCCTTTATGAGAGCGTGTCTGGCATCTTTCACCCGAGGGTGGTATCTCTGTTTTAAGAGCGCAGTGGGTTTTGGTGCTTGCTTTGCATCCTGCCTGCCCCGCTATCACAGCTTCACAGGTGATAATGAAACAGCACTACTTCTCTCAAGGACACTTAATTTGAATATTGCCACCAACTGCACAAAATTAAGTTAAAGCACAAAGCACCAACCTCCCCATTTGCAAGCCAACCAGTACTGTTGGAACGAACATGCAGTGAAAGACCAACACTGCTTCTGCAGGCGCTATGATGATGCCACAGTTTGTCACCTGGTAATTTGGTTTTAATGAGGACATTATAGCTGCTATCAAAAAGTAGAGAGGATGATATTTTTTCCCCTTTTAGAAGCTGCAGAGCTTGGAGCGACACACTTTTAACTCAATAGCCTTGAAATTAATCCAGGATTATTTGATTGCATGAGAATTGTTAGAAGGATGGAAACAAATCCCACACTCTGTCTTTTATTGTAGCCTTCGTGACAGTATCATCTTGCAGCGAAACCTGAATATCCTGATGGGATTAAACATAAAAGAAAGTCAGGAATAAAGTAACTGGATTAGAATATTAACTGAAGCCTTCTGTGAGAAAGACCACACCACTGTCAGGCACCATTCTCTCCTCACGCGTGACACCAGTTGTGCCTAGTCAAGTGTCCAAAGGAGACTCCATCACTTCACGCCGTGTTGATTCTTTTGCTCCTAATGCAGGTGTCTTGTTACTGAGAGAACATGTGCTCGTGCTGTTGATTAGGGTGTACTCTCCCACCTTTCAAGACTGGTACAACAAGCAGAATGCAATCATGTTATTTAAGACCTGAATTTTGTATCGATGAAAAGCATCGCTCAAAGCAAAAGGCAGTAAATCCTCTTCTAGCAAATAGGGATAAAGAGAAAAAAAAAATCAGGCTCTGGAGTGTTTTAGATTATGATTTCTATCTCCAGCTCCAGCCTTTGTTTGGTTTTTAAATGCACTGATAAGTTTGCCTTTAACATATCTAAAAAAGAAAATGTTTAGAATCTCATACTGTATCTCCACTGTCCTCATTAGATACCACGAGAATGCGTTTCACCTCATTTATGCTCTAAACTCCTGAAGTCCTCTCTAGCTCTGAACAGCAACATTAATTAGAGAGGAGGTATTCACAGATGAGCAGAAAACCAAGGTTAGACAAAAGAAACTTCTAAAACACTTCTGATTTCTATCATTCTAGATCTCTTTGCCTTCACGGTGCTTCACAGCTCCTTGCTGTCTCCTAAATACTGTCATAAAACATCCGTGTCTACTCATGTGGGATAATGTGTATGAGGTTGTGCTCATGTGTTTACACCCAGCTACATGCCTCAAACTGGGCAACAAGAGGAGTTTTCCTTACATTTTTCCAGCCACTGTGTTCTCCTAGTAATACAACCTCAGCTCAAATATTGCTGCTCCCCTTTCCATTCTCATTCACACCTAAGGTGTCAGGCAAACTGCACATCTGAACCAAAACCTTAAGTGCTACATGTGCTTATTCTTATTTGTTTTACTGCAGCAACCACTGCTGAGCTGGGAGAAAGAGCAAGAAGATGGTCCTTAACCTTCTGAGCTTGTAAGAGAAGTGTAAGGGAAGAGACAAAGAAGAGGTAGAGGGCCAGACAGCAGCACAACCAGGTGTTCAGATCAGTAGGCAGCAGGCTACGACTGTAACACAAATTTTCTCTGGCAGTTCTGCTTTGCAGATGGAGATAATTATTGTCAACATACAATTTGCTATTGACATTTATAATCTCTTTGGCTCCTGTTTTACGCCCAACTGCTTCTATCTCCACAAGGAAAAAAATAAAATCCCTTTTGACCTGTCCAATCACACAGAATCGTCAACCTTGGTCTCCCAACTTCTTCTGCAGTGTATACCAAGAAATCAGAGGAATAAGTTTTACAAAACAGACATGTTGATATATAAAGATAGTAATGAAGAAACAAAGATAGAATTAGACACTTGACATGGACACTGGAACAGGCTACCCAGAGGAGTTGTGGAGTCTTCTTCACTGAAGACGTTTAAGACCTGCCTGGACATGTTCTTGTACAACTTGGTCTAGGTGACCCTTCTGTGTCAGGGGTATTGGACTGGATGATCTTTTGAGGTCCCTTCCAATCCCTAACATTCTGTGAAAATCCTGCTTCTTTAATGAGTAACTAATTGTTATGAAATATAATCCTCCTGGATGATCTAATACTTAGAATGAACCACCAAACCTTTCAATCTGCCTAAAATCCTTCAGAAGGTGGCACTACCCTTGAATATGATTTAGTATGTGACTACTCTTTGAACCAACTTGTGTACCATGTTTGCTTCTCAAACCCCGGAATCCAAAGAGCTCTACTCCAGCCAGTGTCTCAGGTTTTCTATCTAATGTAGAATACCTTTATCACTATAGCTTCACTAACTGAAAGTTTCTCCATTCCTTTCTTTAATCACAGAATCATTAGGGATTGGAAGGGACCTCGAAAGATCATCTAGTCCAATCCCTCTGCTACAGCAGGATCACCTAGACCAAGTCATAAAATCAGTCAGGGTTCGAAGGGACCACAGGATCATCCAGTTCCAACCCCCCTACCACAGGCAGGGACACCCCACCCTAGGCCAGGGTGGCCAGAGCCTCATCCAGCCCAGCCTTAAATGATGTTACTCCAAATTTTTTGTATAACTCCACCTGAGCTACCCTTCCCCAGCCCTCTCTGACAGACTATCACGCTTTTTTCATTCAAGCGACCCTCCACTTCCTAAAAATTGTTATTTGATAGGGGTAAATTATTTGCATTCCCAAGCTTCTATTCAGAAAAGTGCTACATAAGTGGCAACCATCTCTTTCTCTGAAACCAGCAGTGTCTCTTTTACATTATGTGTGTTGGTCTTCTAGAGCAAACAATTTTCTTTCATAAATTATCTAGCAGCACTTGTCTTGAACACCGATAAAACACTGTCATCCATAAAACACTTTCCTGGTGAAAGAATTCCATGGCTTCAATGTCATAGATAGGTGGTTATGAAAACTGCAGTTGGCTACTGCATCGTACAGATGCAGTGTACTTGCCACAAACAGCTCTCTGGTGGGTAAGGGCTTGTCTGAACCAGGCAAAGATTAATTAGCCTGTGACTCTCAAATACATGGTAACTGTAAGAGGCACTTACACTGGACCTAATGTCATATCTAAAATGTGCTGTAAATGCTCCATTTCATACAAGTCTAGCACTCAGAACTCAGATTCTTATCTCACCAACACTGACTCTACACCAGCTTTGTCACACTTGCACCACTGGATGAAGAGAAAGCTGTTAAATTCACAGTTGATTTGTATAGCAAAGGAACAGAGGGACAATACCTGCACGAACCCACACACCATATAGTCATCAAACAAAGGCAGGCTGGGGCGGTCCTCCCGATGAATTGTGATTTTGTAGGTGCTCACGACCTGAGGGCTGGGCGGCGAGTCATCTGTGACAAGAACGACGATTCTGTTCAGTCCAAGGCCAAGGGGGTAGTTAGCAGTGCTGCAAGTCCAAACAGGAAAGACGTGGGATAAGCACTAGCAAAACCAAGATTTACACTGCTTGTAACTCTAATTGCACCTTCAGGCTTCTATTTCTAACAGTCTTTTTCTTTTACAATATACATATGATTTTAAATAAAAGCGTAAAGTAAGATTTATGAGAACTGACAGTTCTTTCAGGAAGACAAAATACTTAGAGGGAAGCAGTGAAAACAGCTTCAGTGGCAGAGGAACCTGTGAATGAAGCCACTAGGGGTGATAAGTCCTGGCAGGTCCAAGTTCATGATGAAGTCAATAGGGATCAGAGTTGTTGGCTAGCCACTGAAACTCTCCTCTAGCCAAATGTGATGGTGTCCCAGACAAAATGCCAAGAGTGACAGATAAGAGCAGTCGTTACTGTGCTCTTCTTCCTCTGGCAGAGAAATGAGAAATGCTGAAAGACACGGAATCTGCACATTCAGGGATCTTGCTTTTCAGTATAAAGGGCAAACTGCTATTGTGTTTTCTGTTTACAAGGAAGAATCTCTCTTTTTCACGTCTCCCTGTTGTCTGTCGAGGCAGTTAACGTTAAAACACTAAGCATTTGTGTGGATATAATTTTGTGGGAACACCTTTGAAATAACAAATTCAGGCTAATTTTCTAATTGAAAACCCATGAAGCCTACTTTGCATCAGATCAGTAACAATTGCACAGACTGACTGGTCATTATCATAGAATTAGAATCATAGAATCATTAGGGATTGGAAGGGACCTCGAAAGATCATCCAGTCCAATCCCCCTGCATTAGCAGTCCTTTTGCATTAAAGCATCTGCTTCAGATTTCAGAGGTCAGTCAAAAGATGGTGACTTGTTCAGACACTCAACGCCGTTAAGAAAAGCTACCTCTGGTGATGGTTAAGGATTCTTCTTCATAAGTGAATCACTGTGACTTCTTTTCATCCCTTTTATCTGCTCACTATATAAATAGGCCAGTTCTCTGCTTCTGAGGTAACTAACCCAGGTAAATAAACACTTCTTGTCCCAGCAAGGTGGCCTAGATATGAAAGCTCAAAGTCTTTGTAGTGTGATGATGGCTTGTTCCCACCCACCTTTGATGCTGTCTGTCAGCGGCTGAAGAAGCAGGGGAAGATTGCTAGCACCTTTCCACTACATGAAGCTAGGGTTAGTCATGGCTTGAGAACACATCACCACAATCTTTGGAACACTGACAGATCATTACAAGTTTCTGAGTGTTGAACTCCTCCTGACTTTCCTGTGACTAATCCATAGGTGTTTTGTGCTCGTGGAAACACAAACCAATCTACAACAGTTTGACATTATTCCATTATTCTCTCAGTTTTTGTATTGGTGTTGGCTCTCGTACCTTGGGCCCTTCTTGTCATCGAGGTGCACTTGGCTTTGACAGTTAGAGGGTTCTGCGCCGATCTTCACTGTCACCACGTCGAATGGGACTTCTGCATAGTATTCTTTGATCTTTGGGTTAAACGGAGGATTCAGGTCCAGCTGTGGACTGGTGAAGATCTGCCTGACATGAGATAGGGTATCTTTATCTGTTCCAAGAAGGCATCAAAGAAAAAACTGTGAAATGTGAGAACACTTTGAAGAAACACGCGACTTCTGGCAGATTGAGAACATTTGCAGGGGCAAGATTTTTAATGCCTGTTCACCCTGAGACTGATAATCCTGCTGTAAGATCTTAATGGAGTTTGTATTGGCACCTGGGAGAAATCTGTGGACCTGAGAGGGATTTCCATCGTTCAGCGCCCAACGACTCTAGTCAGAGTCACAAAACTCAAAGCCTGACTAAGCCTTTGAAAATGCAAGGATTAGGTCTGGGAGATCCTGTCTCCACTTGGTTAACTCAAACTTAGGGCTAGGTCAAAACCTAACCTATTTAGGTACCAGCCTGTGTGCAGGGTACCTGCCAATAAAAATCAAAGTTAGACGTACTCTTACTGTTCACAAGAACAAGTCACATGGACATATCTCTACCACGGGGTCATTTGAAGTACAGCTGGAAGAATGTTTTATTAAAATTCCTAAATCAACAAATTCTAGCTCCCTCTCTGTGTATGAAACCTCCACAATCAAATCCTATTTGCTCAAACGTATCCTTTATTTTGTAGAGCTTGCCAAGCAATTAATGTGAATAACTGCATTCTGGAAACCCACTCGAGGTAAATACTTTAATCCAACCTATCGGATTCAGATTTACAGTATAATTACACATTCAAAAATTGCTTTACACATACATTCTCTTGTATGAGTTTAAAATGGGGTGCCTCTGACAAGGCAACCCTTTTACCGTAATATCTGAACAATCTTGTGACTTAGAAGGATCATAAGGGACACAAGTCCTTTTCTATGCAAATTCTGAAATACTTGCCTTGAGAAAAAACCCAAAACAGGCACATTTCAGCAGTCTTTTGCCCAGATTGTAAAGTTATTCAGTGGGAGGGCAGAATTTGGGCTATAGATTTGTAGCGCTTATAAACGGACAAACAGAAGGTATTAAAAACACCCTACAGGTGAGGAACAGGAGATCCTGTATCCTGCACCTAGAAAGGTATCTGCCTACTAGCTTAAAACTGAGGAGGAATTTTCAAAAGGGAGTTAATTGAGGTATTTTCAAATTTGAGGAGTATGCATCTGGAATGATGATGCAGGTCAGCAAGCCCGGGAACATTTTTGCCTCTGACTGACACAAAGGAACTTCCTGGAGACACCATGAGACCAGTAGGAGAATGACTTAGTGGGTAGAAAATCTGACACAGAGAAATTGTTTCATGTTCATAAAGCAGCCCCTCAGATAATTCATCAGCAAGAACCACAGAAGATAACATCACTCCCACTGAAAACACATCTCCTTCAAACCTTGTCAAATGTTTAAACATATTTTAAGTATTTCTACAAGCAGATATTCTAGCAAAACCACTCTTTCAAGCAGCTATGTCGGCAGCTATTCAAAAGTCCACCATGGAGCTGAAGACTGGCCTTACAGAAGGCAGATTAAAATCCATACAGGATTCAAGGTTATTCCACAAGAGTAAACGTCTGCGAAAGTTCTTGAAAGTAAGGGGCAGAAGCCTGCTGAAGTGCTGGAACACTCACGTTAACACGCTTCGTGCTTGAGGCTTACTTAACCTAATAGCCCAATTACTGAGTGAATCATAAACGTTCTTGCTATTTAAAACTCCTTTGTGTTTTCCTTTCGCAAAGCAGCCCGCAGGCGCTCCATTCACTGACAGGTTGTGCAGAGACACCCAGACATTTGCTCTTCCCCCTCAGCGGTCTGGAAAGACCTTGACTTACCATAACTGCACCGCGTTCCTTTAGTCTGGCTGGCATAAAGCAGTGCTGAAAAAGAAACAGCAATAATCAATAATCGCCTGCTCCAAGCCTGTTGTGTTAATTGTAAGAAAACATGGTATGTTTTTACTCTCTTCAGAGTGAGGGCTTTACTTCATGCTCGAGAACACTGCTCACAGGCTCAGCAGAACAGGTACGGAAGACATTGATCGTTTATGTGTAGGAAGCCAAGACCTTCCAGCTGGGATGGAAAACAACATGCTCTAAATCATAAATGTCAAGAGAATTAGTACAAACAGGAAAAACATACCATATATAAAAGACCTTACTCTGATCCCATACCTTCTTGATTGCTCCAGAAGTCAGAAGGAACATTCTGCTTAGGCTTCCCATTTCCCTTAGGAGAATTCCTGTCAGATCAAAAGCAGACAGATTTCTACATGAATGGAAGGAGTAGAAACCATGGAACAATTAAAAATAAATCTATATAGCAACCCAGGGCACAAGGTATTTTAATATCCAGTTCTGGGCCCCTCAGTTCAAGAGGGACACAGGACCACTGGAGAGAGTCCAGCATAGAGCAACGAAGATGATGAAGGAAGTAGAACATCTCCCTCGTGAGGAAAGTCTGAGGGAGCTGGGTCTTTTTAGCTGGGAGAAGAGATGATTGAGGGGTGACCTCATTAGTGTTTATAAATATGTGAACTGTGGGTGTCAGGAGGATGGAGCCAGGCTCTTCTCAATGTCATCTAGTGATAGGACGAGGGGCAATGGGTGTGAGCTGGAGCATAGGAGGTTCTACATAAATATCAGAAGGAACTTCTTCCCAATGAGGGTGACAGAGCACTGGAAGGAGCTGCCCAGGGGAGTTGTGGAGTCTCCTTCACTGGAGATGTTTAAAACCCTCCTGGATATGTTCCTGTGTGACTTGGTCTGACAGAGAGATTGGACTAGATGATCTTTCAAGATCCCTTCCAATCCCTAACATTCTGTGAGCTAGTGATTCTGTGATTCTTCATGGAAAGGTGAATCTTATGGATCGCTGGGAGAAGGAAGAGTTGATATAGTCCAAGAACAAAACAACTTCAAACATGTCTCTTAACTGTTTATATGTTGCCTTTTTGTATAAATTTGAGGTTGAAGTTAGGTTTTGTTAAAAAAATACCGACGAAGGCCTATGTCGAGGTGAGTACCAATGTCAGAACGAGTCAATATAATGGAGCACCTGAGTGTTTTAATTTGCCTGATAATTGAAAACCAATCACATGATCAGGATGCAGAGTTCACTAGTACCATCTAAGGTTAGTCATGTAGCTTAATGAGCTTAGAAAAGCAGACCAGGAAGCTTCTGTAAATTCTGTCTCCATCCTATGGGTTCATGATCAGTGAATTGCGGATTGGACTAGATGATCTTTCGAGGTCCCTTCCAATCTGTAATGATTCTATGATTCTATGAACAGAATAATTGCACTGTGAACAGAAGAGCCAAGTCATAGGCCATCATTTCTTCCATATGAGTCTTGTCTGGCTGGACAGTCAGCTATGCAAATCACTGGATTTTGTGCATGGAAATACCAGTTTTGCACAGTGAGAGAAATAAATGTGAATCAACTGGACAACACTGCCTTGACTGAAGAAATTCAGGAAAAGTGTTGTGATCTACAGTGTGATCAAAGCTGGGAATCTCCAAAAAGACTAATCAAAGCTCAGAGAGTGCATACCTGAGTTACGTGGGGGGTAAGCTCTGCTAAGCTTTTTCTTCTTTGCAATTAAACTTAATTACATGCATCTCTGACACATGCATCATCATCACACGCATGTAGCTGTAGGAGCAGAAGTCTGTGATTTAGCAATGTCAACAAGCTTTTTTATACCATAAATGAACAGAACAGAGCTATTAGTGTAGCCACTGCAGCAAAACAGGGAGCAAAGAAGCAAACTGGCCTATGTCCTGGAGAAAGGTCATGGTCCTTTTACATATCTATACACGTACAATGACATTCAGCTTGGAGGAAAAAAAAGAGATGAAGGGGCTTGCTCAAAGTGAGTGAGTGGCACGGCTCAGATTAGAACAGAAAGCTGCTAAAGGTTGGTATGCTTTGATATGCAAACCTACATATTTTGGGAAAAGGGCAAGGGCTTACACATGAATGCAAGCAGCTGCATCCTTGAGTTACTTTCCACCAGCGGCTGGCAGTAAGAACAATAGCACTTAGCACATTCACGGAACACTAATGAACACTGATGAACAGTGATGCACCACCGTGGTAAAGTCCACTTTAAAATGGACAAAGACACAGATGACTATTGGCTTGCCAAAATACACAATCAATTCAATGAGGAACAAAATCAAACTTAAGAAACCTTATTGATGTCTTATGTAGTGACTACAGCAGTGTCCAAGCAAAACGTACAGAAAAATGTCGTTGGCAAATTTAAGTTCAGACTCAGTGGGCTGGAGCACATACATTGTGTGATGTGCCTCTTGGCTCCCAAGCCCTTGCCTGTAGTCAGTAAAGAAGTATGGCATGCATGCATACAAACCATCATTAGCCAAGAGGTAATGAGCACAGAAAACATATTTTAAACGTTTTTATACTAAGCATGTAGTGTATCACAAACTGTCTGCTTCCCTCCTGTCATTTTTCACTCTTCTCTCCTTCTTTCCATCTTTTCCTCCCTCTCTCCTTATCAAAGTTAAATTTAATGCTAGAAGCTCAGTGGATCTAACCTTGTCATTACAATAGTTCTGCAGCTTTTCAAAAAGAGTTAAAATTAGGTTGTCAGGGTATTATGTTCTTTGACCTGTGTCTTTGTGGACAGGAAATTTCAATCCACTACAGTAAAAACTCCTAATTTTGAGCTGACAGTTGCTGGAACAACCTGTCTAATTTACTTTCTATTTCTTAGAAAAACATTGGCTATAGCCAAAAGTAATGTTTTAACCCAGAGTCCCCTGTGTTAGAAAGAGAGGCAAAAGGACAACAATGTCGACCTAGAAATCTAGCTCCACCTCTAATGGCAGAAGGGGTGATGGTGCTCAGTGATGAGAGGATGGACCTTTGTCTCAAGTGTTCAAAGTCCACCTGACCTACTCAAGGGTTAAGTCTTATGCTGCTCTCTGAAATTACTGGAATTAGTACAATCTGACAAACTCCTCTCATCATACAATAGCTGTCTTACCATTCTAAAAGATTTGTCGCTGACCCTTTCGTCGGGAACTGGAATTGTTCAAGTATCTTGGAAAGCAACCAATGCACAGTCAGGACTGAATCAAGCTGCCTCATTGGGTCCACCATGTGATAAAGGTCATGAAGTAAACTTTGAATCTTGGGTGCAGCTGAAGGGAAAAGCTGAGAAGAGAGACACTGATTAGAGACTACGCATTATAGCATTTGTCAAATGCTAAGAAGTGAGAAGACAGTGGATATAACAGAGGGATGTACATATATTAATGTTCTTTCCCATATCTACAGAAAATGACTGTCTTGCCCAGCCTTCCAAACTGGGATTACTGGTACTGACATGGATATCTTACTCCTTTGTCTTTGATTTGATTTTCAGGCCTATTCAACTCAATGACTCTTCAGAAAGCTGCATCAGTCTCTAACCCAAATACTCATCCAGGAGGTCTACAAGAAATTCTTATTTCACGGAGAATTTCTGAACAACAGATGCAGTTGCAGACCTTTTGTTACCCCAATACTTGTTAGCTCCCTCATCATTTGCCATGTTTGGTCACAAATGCTGCTTGTTACTCTTCCATCTACCTCTATTCTTCCACAAAAATGGACTCAAGTGTGAAAAAGATATATTACATAGTCCATCTGGTTTTTTCACCACTTTTTAATCTGTTCTCTGGTCACAATCTCAGTACTGTCTCCATTTCTTCCATTCATACCTGGTCTTCTTCACTATTATTCCATTTTCTTACCAACTCAATAGTGATTTATATAATAGTCCTCCTTTTCCTTTCATTCTACTTTCTGGTCTCCATTTCTCCTTTAACTATCCTTTCCAATGAATCCTCAACTCCAATTTTCTGTTTTAACTATTTAACCCTTTTAATTTCAATTCTAAAAATCTTCCAAAATAAACCAGGCTTAACTTCTGTCTCCTTGCTTTTCTGTCCATCTGGCTTTGCCACAGACAGCAAAGAACGAGAGCGAAGGAGAAGTTTTAAGGGATTTACATAAAATAATGTATTCTGTACAAAAACCCCTCTTCAGCTTACCAGCTCAAACTGTCCAAGGCTCTTCAGCTCCTTTATGAAAGTAATCATTGAATGCACCTCTTCTAAAGTTAAACACTGCTCATCTTCTCCATGGGGAGTTCCATCCTGGGAAGGAAAGGGCAGCATATTCTAACATCACACGGAAAGCAACATGCTTTTATTAGACCCCACTCCCTTTGGCGAACAAAGGAGCAAACTACAGCAGCTCTCAACTTGCCCTAATCTCATCCAAAGTCATGTCAAGTCAGCTTCTTGATAGCTCTTCCCACTTCTTAGTCTAGGACTGTGAATTAGAAAAGTAACCATAGGAACTCCCGTGGAAAGGGACTGCTTAAGGTACAGACAAGGATGCGGGCGGCTTGGAGCGGACCTCATCTTCTGTGGAACACAGACTTAGATAATCATATTGTACTGGTGCACATGGCTGTGGCTTCCTGCTTTATTCTGCCCTAAATTTGGAACCAGTGACTCTGTTCTAGCCACACATGTCTGAGAAGCAGGAGTTACATGGAAAATTTAGTCCCTGTCAGTCTGGGAGGAAGGAAACTGAAAAAAAAGTAATTGAATTTTCTGTTCAGAATAAGACACAAAGTTGTAGGAAACAAAATTTAAGCCTGATGCTCCTTAATCTGCTTGTGTGAAGTAACCAATTCTAGGTTTATGAAAACACACAAACCTGTATATTAAAAAGACCATCTCAACAATAGTGGGGAAGTCATTAGAATGTTAAATATCTCTTTAAAGTGCTGTACTATGGGGAATGGCATCATTCGAGAGTAGAGTTTTGAGAGAAGAAAATCTGATTTTTTTAAATGTAATCACAGTTTTCTTCCCCAAAGTTTTGATTAAATAGCTTTGAATAAATCAATCCTTAATTCAGTAACTTGCACCAACAATTTCAGAAAGGCATATAATTGAGAGTGAAATAGTTTCAATAATAAGACAACGGTGGAATGAACTACCTTGCTCACAGCAGATCCATATATGTTTTCTAAAGCTTCTATGAAACTGGACGTTGAGGATTCATTAAATAAAAGAAATTTAAAAGTATCTTCCAGAAGAAATTCTTTAAAAGTTTGGTCCTGAATGTGTAATTCGTCCTCATCTTGAAAGTCAAAGTTTTCATGCACCTGTTGGAAAACAATATAAATATTTGTAGTTTGAATATCAAGTCCAGTCCTCTCAGAACCAAATATGACAAACTGCAGTTATTTGTTTTTTAAAAAAGGTCATACTAACACTAGTGAAACAAGCAGGATTATGATATAACAACTGCTGCACCACGTGTTGGTTGGTTGATGTGGAAGCGACCTTCGGACAGATACACAGCCTATTAAGAGTTGGAAGGGACCTCCAGGGGTCATCAAGCCCAACCCCACTGCTTGAGCAGGGTCATAAAACATAAGACAGGTTACACAGAAACACATCCACACGGCTCTTAAAAGTGTCCAGAGAAGTAGACTCCACAACCGCTCAGGGTAGCCCGTTCCAATGCTCTGTAACCCTTACAGTAATGAATTTTTTTCTCATATTGAGATGGAACTTCTTATGCTCCAACGTACACCCATTAGCTCTTGTTCTATCACAGTGCATAAGTGAAAAGAGATTGTCTCTTTCCTCTTGATACCCAGTCTTCATGTATTTACAGACAGCGATTAAGTCTCCTCGTAACCTTCTCCTCTCCAAACTGGAAAGTCCTAGAGCTCTCAATCTCTCATCATAAGGCAAGTGTTCCACTCCCCTAAACATCCTCATGGTCCTCAGCTGAACTCTCTCAATCAAGTTTCTGTCCCTCTTGAACTGGGGAGCCCAGAGCTGAACACAGTATTCCAGATGTGGCCTCACTAGGGCAGAGTAGAGAGATCTTCTTGATCTTCTGGACACACTCTTCTTGATCCATCCCAGGATTCCATTGGCTGGCTTCACCTCAAAAGCACATTGCTGTTCCATGGAGAACTTGTTGTCCACAAGAACTCCAAGATCCCTCTCCATGGAAGTGCTCTCCTGTAGATCATCCCCCAGCCTATATTGATGCATTGCATTACTCCCTCCCAGGTGAAGGACTCTGCACTTATTAAACCTCAATAAATTCCTCTTTGCCCACCCTCCAGTCTGTCCAAGTCTTCCTGAATAGCTGCACAGCCATCAGGTGAATCAGCCAGACCACCCAACTTAGTGTCATCAGCAAACTTACTGAGGAAACACTCTATCCTATCACCAAGGTCAACCCAGGAAACCTGTTCCAGTGCCTCACCACCCACACAGTGTGGAATTCCTGCCTAAAGTCTAATCTAACCCCACTAGATAACAGTCTGAAACTGTTATCTCTTGACCTATCACTATATTCCCTGGTGAAATTCCCTCCCCATTCTTTCCTGTAGGCCCCCTTTAAGTATTGGAAGCATGTTGTAAGGTGTCCCCAGAGCCTTACGTTCTCTTAGCCTGTCCTCACAGGGGAGGTGCTCCAACCTCCTGAACTTCTTCATAGTCCTCCTCTGGACCCATCAGAGAAGATCCATTACTTTCTTATACTGGGGCCTCCAGAGCTGAACAGAAAATTCCAGGTGTAGCCTCATGAGAGTGGAACAGAGAAGGTAAATCACCTCCCTTGACTTGCTGGCCACACTTCTTTTGATGGTGTCCAGTATGTGGCTGACATTCTGAGCTGTGAGCACACATCACTGGCTCGCAGTCAGTCAGTCATCCTCCAGCACCCCCAAGCCTTTCCCTGTCCGTTGCCCACCCTGCATTTGAACTCGGGGCTCCGCTGACCCGTGTGTGCCGACCTCGCCTCGCCCCTCGGCGACACGGGCAAACGTGATGCAGCGCCGGCTGCCAAACCAACACACCGCAACGTTTGCTGCCCTCCAGCGGACAGAGGTGAACACTGCAGCCTCGTGCATTAGCCATACATTTGCCTAAACATTAGCATTCATTAGCCATACATTTGCCTAAACATTAACACTCATTAGCCATACATTTGCCTAAACAATGAAAAGTCAGCTTATCTTAACACGACTTTTGCAAAACTCAGGTATTTAGGAGTTACTGCAGACAGAAGCGTAAGCTTCTTAATGCATAAACACATGTTTACTATATGCATATCAACTAGTATCTTAGTATAAAGACAAATGAAACTTCAGCTGCGTGGGGGGTGTGTGTACTGTGGTGTCCAAGGGATACCTTCTGAGGTCAAACATCATGGCAACTACCAACCATTATTTTATTTTTGACTCATTTGCACTTTTGTAAGAAGCTATTAAACCCTACTGACTTACTGCACATTTATGAATAGCAGCTGATGGCTAAGACTACTATACAGGCCCTAAACATTATAGAACATAGAATCATTAGGGATTGGAAGGGACCTCAAAAGATCATCTAGTCCAATCCCCCTGCCACAGCAGGATCACCTAGACCAAGTTGCACGTGAACACATCCAGATGTGTTTTAAATGTCCAGAGAAGGAGACTCTACAGCTTCTTTGGGCAGCCTGTTTCAATGCTTCATCACCCTCACAGGCAAAGAAGTTTCTCTTCATGTTGAGGGGAAACTTCCTCTGTTCTAGTTTATCCCATTATTCCTTATCCTATTACTGGGCAACACTTAAGAGACTGGCCCCTTCCTCTTGACAACATCCCTCAGATATTTATAGACATTAATAAGATCCCCTCCAAGCCTTCTCTTCATAAGACTAAACAACCCCATTTCTCTCAGCCTTTCTGCATAGCAGAGATGTTCAAGCCCCTTAATCATCTTTGGAGCTCTCCATTGACTCTCTCCAGTAGATCCCTCTTGAACTAGAAAGAATGGAGAGACAGCACTCTTTTTTACTAGAAACTTGAACAGATTTTAACTAAGGATGAATTTTCAAAATGTTCTGTAATTTCCTAGGAAATATTTAGCAATTTTTGTTTTCCTTTTTCCTATCATAACTGTGGACAAAGACGTGATGCACCTAGACACGTATTACATGGCCATACAGGGCTCATGAGAAGCTGCTGAAAAGCAACACCATTTCTTTTCTGGCCAGGCTGTTCTGTGACAGGAGTGGTACAAAACTGGCCCAAGGAGTTTATGCTACAGGTCATGAGGGCAATGAGGACCACTCAGGTGGCCAAAGCAGGTTGTGAACTGAAGAAGTACAATACAGTTAGTGGAGATCTTTAATTTGTATTACAATCCAGTTGTGGTATTTAACTTTCACCCTTGATCTTTGTTGTGTCACAAGTAATACCTAACTCTACAAGTTATGGATGTGGTGATCTTCATCACAGGAGCTTTGCCCTTTAAAACAGGTTTCTCAACAGCCACTCTCCACTTTTAGGCACAAATGACGTTATTGAATTTGCACTTTCTCACAGGTACCTATCAAAGTGGGTCCCTATTGAGTTCTTTTTGATTCTTGGGTTATTTGCAAGCAGAAGTTTGTGTTAGTTTCTCACCTCAAGAACTACTGGCTGTATGGAGTTGCCAAACCCAACGTCAAAGGTCAGCATTTGAAAACATTGGCTGCATCTGAAATACAACATAACAGGAATCAGGTTCAGTGAGATCAGGTACTGTTATGAAATACAGAGTCATAGAATCATCTAGATTGCACAAGACCTTTAAATTCATAAAGTGAGACCATTAATGTAGCACTGCCAGCTCCCACAAAACCACGCCCCTAGATATACTACAGCGGCGCACGCACGCAGACCCAGAGGACACACGTAACAACATATATACAGAAGCAGACAAAAACAGAATATTCCTGGTTGGAAAGGACCTCCCAGATCACCAAGTCCAACCACATACACAACAACATCAAAAAGCCAAACCCTGACCAAAAAACACTAGCACCAAACACACTCAACCAGATTAAACACAAAATAAACTCTATGATCTCTGCCACCAGAGCATGTCCTGAAGCCCCATGTCTGCACATCTCTTAAATACTTCCAGGAAAGGTGACTGAATCACCTCCCTGGGCAGGCTGTTCCAGTGCCTTATCATGCTTTCTTCCCAAAGAAAGGTTCTTGACGTAGGTCAAAAAACAACACGATGCAGACTGAATTTTCTGAGACCCAGCAGCATTAAAATTGGAGCCAGACTGTGAGCCAGTGAGAACAGTGCCATACTGAAGTGTGTTTGTAAGGCTGACTTTTAAATCCATCAGGGAGGTGCTCAACCCTGGACATGGAAATAGCTTTTGACGAGAATGAGAGCCTACGAAAGCTGTAAAGACATCTGGAGGGAAATACATGGCAAAGCTCTGTTTGGTCCACTGCAGCAAAAGAGCTGTGCTGCAGCTTTAGGGATGTTTAAAGGAGTGGGCATGGGGCTCCAAACAAGTCTTGGGTGACATAAACAAAAGCATCTATCCCATTAGTAAAAAAATGTTGGGACCAGTCACCACTCACAAGGTAAGCTTTATTCCCAACGTGCTTAGGTCAAATAATGAGCTTTATATTACTGCTGCTAAAACACCCTGGTCTCCAAATAGCTTTATACAATACATAAATATAATAAATAGTAACTTACTCAGTATTTATCATGAAAGTGTCAGGGATGTGGCATAATAGATATATATAGAGAACAAATACTAATTTAAATAAATGAAAATGTTTTATTGTAAAGGTTGATTTATGTGAAAGCACTGTAATACTCTAATGGAAGTGATCGAAATGATTTAACACCCACAAAAATGTGGCTGTTGCTGTGTAAGTACATTTTATAAAGAGCACTTCTAACCCTGACTGACTGTATGACTTGGTCTGGGTGGTCCTGCTGTGGCAGGGGGATTGGACTAGATGAGGTCTCGAGGTCCCTTCCAATCCGTGATGATTCTGTGATTTCATAAAGTATTCTACAGCATCTTTCGTTCAGATTGCCTGCTGAGGCCAGGTCAGAACCAGCTGGGCTACTCCAACATTAAGCATTTGCCATGTGACAGAAGGCTCACTGAAGGGAAATACAGCTTTATGGAAGCTAGGAGCAGTCCAGTTGTGAGCCATTTCTGCTCATTTGTGCTGCCTGAAACACTCCATCAGCACACAGCATCTGCTCCTCAGCAGTCATCATAACCTTTTCACAGACCAGGAACACTGAAGGGGTTTACTCTCTAGATGTAAAATGTCCTCACTTAATAAAGTATGAAGTAGAGGGGAATTTATTTTTTCTACTTCAGGGATCATGCAGCCCCTGCAAATTTTATTCTGTTTTATTACTCCAAGGAGCTCTCCTGACAATGGCAAAGCAATGACCACCGCAAGTCACTTACTGGTTGAAAGACTTTGGTCCTGAGGCAGATGATTCACTGAAGACCTCAGTTATAAGTAGAAGTTTGCTGATAGCTTCCTTCATGTTGCTGAAGGCTTGTTGTGGAGAACTGTTTCTAAAGAACCTTTCCAAAAACCTTCGCAGCTGTAAGACAATACACATGCTCACATATAGTTTTGAACATTTACAGCAAATCAGTGTTTAAATTCACATAATAAAAGGCTGGCAGAAGTACAAAGTGCCTTAGAATGTCAACTTCAGCTCTTACTCACTTGTGCTGCGAAGTAGCATAAAAAGCTCTGTGCAACATATTAGTAGAGAGGAACTTCTAGTTTACAAATATCAGAAACAAATTCTACATTAACAGTTTTGCTCATAGTTTAAGCATATGTTGATAAAACCTTATGCAGTCAGCAGGTTCTAGGCAATGGAAACCACAAATTGCTTATTTCTTCAGCAGTGAGTAGCAGAATACTCAAAGCAAAAGCCTTTTCTCTGGTTAATATATTGTGCCAAGGGCTGTCCCACTTGGCCTTGGTTACGAATCATTACCCCATGTTAACAAGCTTTAAATAGAATAGAAAAGAAAGACACTGTAAAAGTGATCAGCCACTGCAACCTCTGTTTTGACTAAATTTTCCACATCCTGAGGTATTTAGACTTGTGAATCCTATTAGTGGCCTGAACATATAAGAATGATCTTTAATTATCCTAATGGTCCTCTGCTTTGGTATCCACAAACCTCTTGCACTGGAGAGTTCAGAAGTGGGCACAGTACTCTAACTGTGCCACAAACAGACTGGTGACTGAAGGTCACCTTGGTGCCCACCAGAACCTCCAGGTTCTTTTCTGCAAAGCTGCTTTCCAGCTGGTAAACCTACAGCATGTCCTGGAGTTGCTACTTCCAAGTACAGAACTTTGCACTTTCCCTTGAAGAACTTCATGAGTTCTAGTCAGACCACTTATCCAGCCTGTTGAAGTTCCTCAGGATGGCAGTACCACCCTTTGGTGTATCACTTACTTCTCCTAGTATCTTCCCATTGTTGAGTACACTCTGAACCACTGTCCCCCAGACTTTCAACGAGGATGTTGCACAGGAATGGACCCAGCAGGGATCCCTGGGGTCACCATTAGTTACTGGTGATGTGCTATGATGTATGCACTCTGCTTACACCAGATCTCACAACATAGTTCTGTGCAATCTAGTCCACAGAATCTTCTAGACAATGTTGAAGTCTTCCCTTGTGAGCATGAATACTACCAAGTGTGCTGGTCTGCCAGTCTGCATCGACATGGATGGCTTCCAATTTCTTCAGGCAGCATATTGATGCTATAAATGTAATAAGAACGTTCCTTTTTAAAAAATCCTGTATCATTGACCAGAGCCAGCCACGGGAGATACTTGAGTATGTCATTAGCAATGATCCTCTGTCTCTTTTTGCTCTCTTCAGTTCCAGTAATTTCATTCTGTTGTGCTGGTGGGGAGGAAGTTTGTCTGCCTGTCTTCTTCTTCCTACCACCTCTGCCACTCATTCTAACAAGTCCTTTCCTTCCTAGGTTTAATGACTGACAGAAATGTCCTTCATGCACAGATCCAGGCTAAACGTTTGCAGTGCCTGGGACTCCTTCTCCCTTTCTGATGAAGCTATTTGAAATGCTAGTAGGAAATAATTAACAACATGAGTTATTTAAACTTCTGACTAAAATAAAGGTTGTGCACATACTCTCAACTGTGCCTTTCACAGCTGATGTTGAAAACTTCTCAGAATTACAGTAGTTGGAAGTGACCTCAGGAGATCATCCAGTCCAACCCCCTGCCAAAGCAGGACTGCAAAAGCACATTGCACAGGGCTGCGTCTGGGCAGGATTTGAATGTCTCCAGAGAATGACAACTCCACAGCCTCCCTGATCAGCCTGTCCCAGTGCTTTGGGACTCACACTGGAAAGAGGTTTTTCCTTATTTCTACATGAAACTTCTTGTGTTCCAGCCCATTGCTCCTTGTCCTGTCACTGGGCACAACTGGAAACACTCTGGCATCATCCTCCCTACAGCCACTGTTCTGGCAGGGGGACTGGACTAGATGATCTTTTGAGGTCCCTTCCAATCCCTAGTGTTCTGTGATTCTGTGAAATCTCCTCTCATTCTTCTCTTCTAAGTGAAACTACTGTTTCAGCTCTCTCAGCCTTTCCTCATAAGACAGATGGTCCAGTCCCCCAGCCCTCTCCGCTGTCCTCCACTGGATGCTCTCCAGTAGTTCCCTCAATTTGAACTACATTGCACTGTATTTTTATGGTGTAAAAAGTTTTCCATGTATACTGTGGTTCCATGAATCTCTAGGACAAAAGAGCCCCACAACTGTTATTTAGACAGAGATTATGCAAATCCTCAAATCACCCTCCTTTTCCTTGCCACAGGAGGCTGAGAAGGGATCTGCATTTCCATAAGATCACCAAAGCTGTGCTCTGTTTTCTAAACAGAAATAAGGGAAATTGTCTCGTTTCAGTTCCTTGTTCAGGCTCAAATAAGCTAATTAAAATGTTTGTGTGAAGTAAAACAAAATTAATGCTTATCCCATCAAGATGGAACTACATGTTAGTGGAGAGGTTGGACAAGATGATTTCCAGAGGTCCCCTTCAGCTGTATTCTGGACTGTATCAAAAGGATTGTGTTCAGCAAGTGACTCTCCCCTTCTTGAGAGACCTCACTGGCAGTACTGCATTCATTTCTGGAGGCTCCCATACAAGAAGGACATGGAACTGTGGGAGTCCAGAGGAGGGCTACAAGGGTGAACAAAGGGCTGGAGCACCATCTATGAAGACAGGCTGAGGGGATTGGGCCAGGTTCAGCCTGGAAAAGAGAAGGCTCAGAGCAGAGTATCTTACAGTAGCCCTCCAGTACCTGAATTGGGCTACAGGAAAGCTGGAGAGAGATTCTGGTGATAGTTCAAGGGGAGATGGCTTCAAACTAAAAGAGGGCAGATTTAGAGTAGATCTTAGGAAGAAATTCCTCACTCAGAGGCTAGTGAGGCCCAGGAATAAGTTGTCCAGACAAGTTGTGGATGCCCCCATCCTGGAAGTGTTCAAGGCCAGGTTGGATGGGGTTACACGCATCTAGTCAGCGCCTTACAGACCCGTGTAAATGCAGTCACATTACGTGGATCAGGCACACATTTACTGTAAAGGCAGGATGAGCCAGAAATAGTCTTAAGATTAATTTTAACTCTTTGACCTTTCTTTCAGTGATAACTGCTTTTACTTCAGGATAAGCTGCCAGGAAAAAAAAGATTTGGCTAACTCAGTATTAATTTTACAAGGCTTTTTCTCTTCCTCCTTTGACACCCACTCTTGAAATCTGCAGTCACTGAAATGTGGTTTGTGATCTCTGTGACACAAATCCCTTTGGCTCCTCAAAAATACACTGAACCATCAGTTAAAGGCCTGACACCCTGAACAAATGCAGTTTAATTTATAAAGGCATTCTGATTTTCAAGATTTAAGCACAGTCATGGAGACTCAAGAACAGTGTAGGAGCATTCGCAAGCACAGGGCTGGATATTATGGTGACTGCAGTAATCCCTGAGAGAATTTTCCTGCAAATTAATTTCTTAGGAGAGATACTGGGACAGCCTGAAGCAGCTAGATGAATGGTCAGCTGAGGACTTCTCTGAGAAAGAGTATAAAAATAAACTGCAGTGATCTTTCAATATGAGGAAGCTGATGAGCTCTTCTACAGGCAGCTGATAGCAACCTCACAGCTGTGGGCCCTGGTTCTCATGGGGGATTTTAACTACTCTGATATTTGCTGGAAGTCCTACTCAGCCAGCCACCCACAGTCCAGGAGGTTCCTCCAGTGCATTGGTGACAACTTCATGATGCAAACGGTGGAGGAGCCCACTAGGAGAGGAGTGCTGCTGGAACTTGTACTCACCAACAAGGATGGTTTGGTTGAAGCAGTGAAGGTTGAGGGCAGCCTTGGCTGCAGTGACCGTGAGATTGTGGAATTCAGGATCTCATGTGGCAGAAACAGAATAGCTAGCAGAATCACAACCCTGGACTTCAGAAGGGCCAACTTTGGCCTTTTCAAGCAATTGCTAGAGGAAATCCCATGGGACAGGGTAGGGGCAGGTAAAGGGGCCCAAGATAGCTGGTTAACAGTCAAAGACCACTTCTTTGAAGCCCAAGACAAGAGGAAGTCAAGGAAGGGAGCTTCTGGGAAAACTGAAGAGGAAGAAGAAAGTCTAAAGGAGAGGATGGCCACTTGAGATGATTACAAGGCTCTAGTCAGAATGTAGAGGCACAACTAAGAAAGCTAAGGCCTCCTTGGAATTAATCCTTGCAAGAGAGGTCAAGGGCAACAAAAAAAAGGCTTCTTCATTGCAGGTAAAACTAAACCTAGAGGCAATGTAGGCCCCCTGCTGAATGAGGTGGGTGCCCTGAAGACAGAGGACACAGAGAAAGCAGAGGTCCTGAACACCTGCTTTGCCTCTGTCTATACTTCTGGGGATTTTCCTGTTATCAAGCCCCAGACTGCTGAGGTCCCAGAGAAAGTTGAGACAAGAAAGGAGTTTGCATTGGTTGATGAGGACTGGGTTAGGGATAAGTTGAGCAAAGTGGATGTACACAAATCCATGGGCCCAGATGGGATGCACCCGCCTGTACTAAGGGAGACAGCAGAAGTAATTGCTAAGCAACCCTCCATCAACTTTTCTAAGTCATGGGGACCAGGAGAGATGCTTAGGGAGTGGAGGATAGCAAATGTCACTCCAGTCATCAGAAACAGTAAGAAGGAGGACCCAGGTAACTATAGACTGGTCAGCCTCACCTCCATCCCAGGAAAGGTGATGGAACAATTTATCCTTGAAGCTACGTCTAGGCACAGCAAGGACAAGTGGGTTATTAGGGACAGTCAGCATGGTTTCACCAAAAGGAAGTCATGCTTGACCAACGTGATAGCCTTTTACAGGATATAACCAGATGGACAGATGATGGCAAAGCGGGGGATGTGGTCTGTCTTGACTTCAGGAAAGCATTTGACATGGTCTCACATAGCATCCTCGCAGCCAAACTGAGGCAGTGTGGTCTGGATAATAGGGTAGTGAGGTGGATCATGAACTGGCTGCAGGAAAAAAGCCAGAGAGTAGTGGTCAATGAGACAGAGCCTAGTTGGAGACCTGTATAGAATGACACCCCCCCCCCCAAAAAGGATTGGTACTGGGACCAGTCCTGTTCAATGTATTCATTAATGACTTGCATGAGGGATTAGGTTGCACTGTCAGCAAGTTTGCTGATGACACAAAGCTGGGTGGTGTCACTGACACCCCAGCAGACTGTGCTGCCATTCAGCGAGATCTGGACAGGCTGGAAAGCTGGGCAGAGAGGAATTTAATGAAGTATAACTAGGGNCAATGTCATCTAGTGATAGGACAAGGGGCAATGGGTGTAAGCTGCAACATAGGAGGTTCCACATCAATCTGAGAAGGAACTTCTTCCCAGTGAGGGTGACAGAGCACTGGAACAGGTTGCCCAGGGAGGTTGTCGAATCCCTTATTCCCATATAACCCTACAATCCAATTGATCAAGAGTTAGTGATAATTGTGTTTTGCATTTGCTCCTGCTTAGAGAAAGGGAAAGAATAAAGAATTTAAAAATAAAACCAGCATTTGGCTCCTTACCTCTGTGTACAAACGCATTCTATCCCACCTTCAGTACTCGTGGCTACTACGTGGCTACTGAAGCAGTACGGACGTCGGCCACTTGAGGGCAATACTGCAGCCTCTAGCGCTCGCGTCTAAGCCAGACCTCCATCCACGTCATGTTAAAAACTACATCTTCTGCGTAAGTGAAGGTCCAGCTCTTCATGCACGGGCGTTTAGTGTAAATAATATTTATCTTTACTCAAGTTTCCAAGTGCTTAATATGCAGAGAGAGCATTTCAGCGACATTTATGGTGACTTACGCCACAACAGGCTTAACAGCAAAGTGCTTTAATAAATTACGTTTACTTCACTGCACAACTGGAAAATCACTTAAAAGCGTCATCTCAGCTGAGGGTATCAAAGGTTATACAAGAAAATTCGTAATGGAATTCAAATCCAGGAGGCACTCGACTCTCTATTCTGGATGTGTGAAGGGACACGGAGCCAGAGCGTGGGCTGTGGGAAGCCTGCTGACAGCACAGAAGACATTCCCAGGTGGCACAGAACGTGGCACCGCTACAGCCTACAAAAGTACATCCCTTTGCTAAGAACAGGGAACAGGTTGGGAAAGGTTAATGGCAGGGCAAGGGAAGCACTTCACAGTGTGTTAAACTTTGAGAGAATTAATCACAAATTACTGTTTCGCACATCAGCGTCTATAAAGCAGCACATTATGCAGGAGGCAGCCTTCTGCTCACTACACATGCATAATGGCAATTAACGTGAAGGGAATCATTGCATACACTGACAGAGACCCATCCCTTAATGGGTACTACATGAAAAATAGAAAGCTTCACTTTTATTATTAATTTTCCAAGGCACAGATGGTCTAAATAAGGAATTTCCAAGCTTCCTTAAGGAAATAAGGCTCTTACGTAAGTCTCATATCAAAACATTTATCTGGCAGGGAGCTGTTCTCTCCCCTGCATCTTCCTAAACAGAGTCCAAATCCAGTCACACTTTTGCCACCCCTTGATTGCACCCAGAATGTTCATACCAGCTCGGGATTTTAACTTATTTTCCTTTCTGAACTGAGATACTAAAATGTGTGTAATCCAGAGAAAACTTGGCAGCTGGTGAGAAAAACACACTTGAACTCTTCCTGAACTGCCATTTGGCCAACGCTTATTCAAGGAGTCATTCTGAAGCCTTGCCACTGTGATTAGGATAAGCACATAGGAGTTGGAAAAATCATGTACAATAGCTGACTAACAATAGGGCCGTGGGGAATGCAGTATAATTTAATTAGTGAAATCCTTGAGTTTGCTTTACATAGCTTCTCTTAATCGTATGATATTATTTGCTAGCCCATCTCTGGGCTTTTGAAAACTTCTCCAGATTTACCACACTCTGGTTACAAGCAGCCATAAGGGGTCATCGTGCATAGGGGATCAAATGTAAAACAATGTACTGAGAGTGTGATAGTAACGTGGCAACCAAGTTAAACCACAATTTCTCATCAGTAACAGCTAAAGGTACTGGAATGAGAAATTCTGCTGACCAGAACCATAGACACACTGTGGAGGTCTGTAAATTATTGTGCAGCATTGCTAAAAGCAGCACAGCTATGACAGCAATACAGCGGGTCAGAATTACTCTAATCTGGTCACCTACAAAATCCAACCAAGGCCAGCCAGCGCTGCTGTTGGGGAAAAACACATCAAATACTAGCAAACCTTTCCAGACCAAAGTCTGCTCTGCAGACATGCTCAGTCCCCAGTGACATCAATGGGAATTCTGCCATTCAGTGGAGGGACAGTGCTGACTCTGTTCATCAGAAACCTGACGCAATCTCATTCCATGGGATACCAACAGTTGAATTCAAACCTTCTCCCAAGTATTGCTTTCTGGAGGATGATCCCTTGCCCGGTGCCTCTACACCAAGCACAGAGGCCACATCATGATTTTCCCTGTAGTGCTTTCTGTCTGCTCCATGCACTCCTAGTGCCTCAGTTCTCCTGGAGACTCCCTGGCTCCTCCCAGGTTCTTTGTAGAGCACACTGTTCATGCCGAGAGACAGTCTCACATCACACTTTCCATCCTTTTGTTAATTTACATTTCAACATATACATCACCACAAATGGGGTCTGTGGTGCTTATTTGTTATTTATTTCAGGCCATTTTGACAAGCCTGTGTAAGATAGAACACCACAGCAGCAGTAACCAGATTGGAGCAGCAGTATATGTGCTGCTGCTTCTATCTATCATTTTTATTGCGTTTCCAGCTGCCAAAGCGGTCTGTAAATGGTGGTCTGCACCCCATTCAGCAGAATTCCCTCAACAGGAATTACTGTACAGATTCATATCACAATTACTAATGACTAGTAGCTTTTAAAGTAGTTCCTACTTCAGCTGTGATAGTAGTGGTGCCGCTGGACATCGTACTCCTTGAACAGACATAAACCAAAACTGAACCTCAAAGTTGGGAAGTGAGTCATCGTTAATATCCTAAATGTATATAGAGTAAAATAGATGGCAAAGTAGTTTATCTTCAGGGGCTTCCATAGCTTGCAAGTGGGGAAAGAAAGAGAAGTAGGTTCATCTCACCTAAGTTTGGCAATCTAGAATGTAGCATGTTTTCTGTGGATGTCATAGCTCACAAAAGGAAGCAGACCTTTTAGTAGGAAATGAATCTCTTTCCAAATTTAGTGTCTAAATTGGATGAGATGATTTGTTCTCTAGCAGTGTTTGTTTCTCCAATACTATAATTAGATAAGGAGCTTAGGCTAGACACTTAACTTTGAGAGAGCTAAAACTGTAGACCATACCGAATGGCTGGCATCATCAAGACATCACTGGTGCAAAGCCAAGATCTGCTCCTACCCTAAGAGGGATACACAAAGCAAAGTGCACCCATGTTCACCCACCATCTATGTGGCCTCAAGAAATCACTGCTGCTTTGTGACCTTATTCCTTCTAAAGGAAAGCTGCAGCATTGGTGTTCCTTCATGAAAATCAGCTCTGTTGTAAGAACAGGTCCTTGGTGAAGGAAAAAGGAATGGGAAGACATGTTCAGAAATTCACAGAACTGATGAGCAAACTGAATGTGGAGAGAGAGGGGCCTCTGCAGGCCCCTTGGAGATGTCCAGAGTTAGTGCAATTAAGACACATGTGAAACATCCTTCTTCATAAAACTGACATCATGGGAGATCCACCTTTTCCATGGTATACTTCCTTCCAGTCATTCAGAAGGGCCCTGATCCTGTAACATTCTGTTTGACACCACCTAAAAAAAGAAATCTAAACACAATATTTTAAAAACTTGCTTTCCTCTCTTACAACACTGCCAATATCCAGGCAAAAGACGTTAGGGCACGACGGCCCCTCTGCTGCTGTGTTTTAAAGAAAACTCCAACTTGGCAACTGCTGTCAAAGTCACCAACAAAAATGAGCTCTCTGGCAAGCAAACCCACTGCAAAGGGCAACTGTTCCCTGCTTCATGAAGCAAATCCCATTTGTTCTGAGAAATGAACACTGCCCGTTAGGAGAACATTCACTGTCAGCTGTGGAGTTCAGATAAAGAAGGGGTAAAAGAGAGGAAGGCTATCATCATCTTTTGTGTCGCTTTATTTTTGCCTGAAAGATGGTAAAAGCAGATAACAAAGTGTTTTACCTTTATGGAAAAAAGTTTCTTCTTAGGTGGATGCCAGACAGTGGTGGTTGAATGAATAAATGCCCGCAGAGGTGATAAGGATGTCACGAGCACATATGCTTTGATGATGACTGAAAGTTCTTGAGCTTTAAGGATGTCCTTGTGGTCTGATGAAGGTGATACTTGGTTCCTAGAAAGCAGTAAAAGCACTGAGCATTAATGAAGTACTTTTGCAGATGAGAACAGAGAGCTGAAGCCAAGCAGGCTGTGAAGAACCTTTAGAAAAACAATTCAACTATGGAAAGACTGCACTGCAGTTAGCACTTTCTTCAGTGTAATAAAGGGGCACAGACACAGAATCATAGAATCATCAGGGATTGGAAGGGACCTCGAAAGATCATCTGGTCCAATCCCCTGCCACAGTATGTGGCTGTTAATACTTTCTTCATAATAAAGGGGCACAGACATGGGGTACTGCATGCTTTTCCTAAGGAAAGCCATAACCTATAATTTCAAGTATTAGTGAAGACTGTGGCACCTAAGAATAGCCCATAAAAATATCAGGGGAGCATAAAAGGATTGTGCAGGCTAACTTTGTCTGAGATGTGACACGCCTCTGTAGACGCTGGCCAGTACGCACAAAAAAGTATCAGCCAAAGAAACAGGACAGAAAAAAACCCACCACCAAAACCAAAGGGTGAAGCTATTATTTAAAAGCTCATTACTTGAGTAAATCTGAGCTCCACTTGAGCATATTCACACACGTGGGTATTACTCTGCCTGTTGAAATGTCTGAGTATCGATCTGTCTCACAGCAAATGCAAGTTGCCTCTACAAATTACACATCTCTAAGACTGATTGCTGTTAAAGGACACAGGGCTCTCCTCCCATTTTTGTGTGATCTTTGGCTATATGTGACCTTTCCAGACCTCAGTTTTTCTATCTGCTAAGGGAGTTTAGTAATTTTTATCTTCAAGAGGCCTATTTCTTGCCTCTGCAGGTCCTCAAAATATGAAATTCATGAGATACAGTAACACAGGAAACATTTCTTGGACAGCCAGTTCTCAAGTGCTTCTTGGTTTTTCACTTAATGGATGGTCTCTGGTGCAAAGGACTACATATGCGTGTCTGTGGTAGGGGCAAAGCAGACATGGGAGCAAGACATAGCTCAGCCCCGGGAGACCAAAACACCCTACACTGTCTCTGGGTCTGTGTGTATCTGCATAGCTACTCTCAACATAAAGACTGAGCTGTTCTCGACACGTGCCAGCTTGGCTAGCACAGAAACACACAGTACGCAAGTACAAGAGATGCAAGGCACCCAAGTCTTCCAGCCACTGTGGTCTCATCCGTCACTACACTCTGCACCCCTGACTCCCACCCAACAGCACGACGAAGCCCTCGCAGTTTCAGAGGATGAGCGGTCGATAACGTACAACGGCGCACTCCGGCTCTGCTTCCACCAGTACCGCAGGCGGGCAGCGTGGGTCTTGTCAGTGCTTTGGAAGCCCTGGGACATGTTGCTTGACAGCCCGGGCTGGTCAGAGCACACTGGGGTGACAACTGGGAGGTGAAGGTCTGAAAAAGTACCAAAGGGATGAGAAAGTCAGCAGAACATTGAAACCAGTGGGTGACTCCTGCTGTTCAGGTTAAAATGTTTAAAACACGTAGAGAGGAGCTACCAGCATCATCTAAAAAAGTACCACCACAAGCGCTGACACTACAATCCTAGCAGACAGGTCTACACCCGCCAAGCACCCCTTTGCAGCTGCAAGCTCAGAGCCTTTGCTGCAACTCCCACCTTACAGGTGGGTGCATGAACACTGCACACAAAAAGCATTACCTTCCCCTTTCTGGAAGATATAAATCCTTTATTTCTGACTAAGAACACCAAGGCTTTGTTTCTTGCACGTAGCCCTGACTGCAATTCACGGGAAGAAAAAATGGTTTTGAGTGTGGACCAAGGGAGTTTGCCACCACAACCACAAAGACAGGTCAGTGAATAACCACACAGCCTTGGCTCTGGGTTCACCCTCTGAGGTTACATTTCGTAGTTAGTGAAATGCCTGAGAGGCTCAGTTCTGCCATCAAGCACAGAGGGAGCAGGCTGATGTACCAGAGTTCTCAGAAACCGTGAGATGTGCGACTGTAAAGAGTAATCAAAATATTGTGATGTGGGATCAGTCAGTGCCTGGTGTTTATTCTCGGCTTTTACTGTGCTGACAGAAAGGCAGAGAGCTCTTACGTTATGTCATTATTCCACGTAGGGTGGTTTTCATTCTCTCTAACACATCTCACATTTCAAATTCTAAGGAAAAATTCAGGGAAAGGTTATTCCCAAACCTGATTTCTTATCTCTCTGATGCCACACTGCACTGCGCTGATGTTTGGGACGTATTGGATGGCTTCTCTTTTTAAGGGTGCACTCACACTTCTGACACATGAAATGAAAAACAAGACTCAAGCTGTATTTCTGGAAATGAGCTGTAAGCAGCATCCCTGGAGGTGTTTAAGGCCAGGCTGGATGGGGCTCTGGCCAGCCTGGTCTAGGGTGGGGTGTCTCTGCCCATGGTGGGGGGGTTGGAACTGGATGATCTTGTGGTCCCTTCCAACTCTGAGTGATTCTGATTCTATAACTTCCAGTGAAGTTATAGAATCCTGTCAGGGGGATTGGACTAGATGATCTTTCCAGGTCCCTTCCAATCCCTAATGATTCTATGATTCTATGAAAAGAACTATTCATTTTCACACAGATCCTGTTAAAATGACTGTGGTTGCCTGTGTTTATCAGCTGTTCATCAGATCATCTCAGTGCAGCCTTCCAAGCTCAGCTGGGATCTAACATTATTCTGGTCCTTTGCCTTACATGCACCATTTAGCAGGATAAAAGGCTTTATTATTCAAAACCAGGCACTCACTACTATAGCACCTCACATTCAGATTATACTCTCACTGGCCCACTGTTGTGCCGTGCATCATAACTGGCTTAGACTTTCTGACTACCCATTTGCTATGGTACAGAGACACAAGACCTGGCTGTCTACTTGGCTGTGCAGTGATAGCAGGATGTATTTGATTGCATGGCTAGATTCGGTGATGGAACGGGCTACAGAGGGGTCTTCTGTGAGAAACTGCTGGATGCCTCCATTGCATTCAGTAGAGCCAAGGCCAGGCAGCTCCAAGATGGGACCACTGCTGGCGAAGGCCGAGCCGTTCAGGGGTGGTGGTAGCACTGCTATGATAACATAGTTAAGAGGTGGGCGAGAAATCTGGGCAACAACTGAGAGAGGAGTAAGAATATGTGAGAGAAATGACTGCAGACACCAAGGTCGGTGAAGAAGGAGGAGAAGGATGTGCTCAGGTGCTGGAGCAGAGATTGCCCCGTGGCCTGTCCTTAAGATTGTGGTGAGGCAGCTGTTCCCCTGCAGCCCATGGAGGTCCACAGTAGAGCAGTTATGCACCTGCAGCTCACGCTGTAGCAAGTGAATGTCCAAAGGAGGCTGTGACCCTGTGGAAAGCCCACCTTGGAGCAGGCTTCTTGCAGAACCTGTGGAGAGGGAAGCCCATGCTAGAACAGGTTTGCTGGCAGGACTTGTGACTTGTGGGAGATACATGCTGGAGAAGTTCATTAAGAATTGCAGATCATGGGAAGGATTCATGTTGGAGAAGTTTGTGGAGAGACCCCACGATGGACACTATGATGAGTCCTGCCCAGGAGGAGGAAGAAGTTAGAGACAACTTATGATGAACTAATCACAACCCCATTCTCCATCCTCCACTGCTGCTGTTGAAGAGGAGGCAGAGAAAATCAGAAGAAGGGAGGGCTGCTGGAAAAGTGTTTTTAAGATGTATTTGTATTTCCCATTATCCTACTCTGATTAGATTGGTAATTATTTAAACTCATTCCCCTAAACCAAATCTGTTTTGTTGTGACAGCAATGGCTGAGTGGTGTCTCCCTGTCCTTATCTAGTCACATTAACCTTTTGCTATATTTTCTTACCCCTGCCTTTTGGTGAACATTCGGTTTCCAGCCAGAGTCAACCCACCACTCTGGAAAAAGCCACTATGTCATTTATTTGGCATATTTACTTCTGAGTATGCGCAGGGAGCAGATCTGCTAAATCAGGTGCTGTCTTTCCCATAGCTGCCTTATGAAAACACAGAGGCATTTCACTGTGGCAATCTGCATTCTGTAAAGAGAAAATCACGTTTCACCACGGCAATCTGCAGTGATCCCACAGCAACTACTCCTATGCCTCATTTTAGCTACCGAGCTGAAGTGCCTCTTTGAGCAAAACAGTATTCTTGGGCTTGGCTTTTAAGCAATGGAGAGACAGACAGAGAGGTCACCGGTCCTTGAAGCACTAAGAAAAATACTGTTTCTGAACTGTTCTCTACAAAAGAGTTTTCTATGCAAGAAAACTAAGCTACTTACTTGCAGCTGCAAATAATTCCCAGAGTGTTAAGTTTGCTCATACAGCTTTGGTGTCCAGGCAAGATCAGAACTGTTAGAAAATGCAAAGGTCCTCCAGAGTATATAGATGAAGTTAAAGACCTTTTCCTGACTGATGCTCATGATGGTAAAAAGCCAGGACACCTGGCCTTCTGCTGTTGCAGCTATTGATGGAGTTATGGAGCCAAGCTCAGTTCCCCCGTATCTTGGTACTGTGGCACATCCATCAGGGACAACCCAGAGCAGTCAGAACACAGAATTCAACTCTCATATGGAAATCAAAGTCACACAAGACCAAACAAAGCCCATGACAGTAATCCAAGTCACCACCATTGTCAATGCTGCCTAGAGGCACAAGAGATGAGCAATAGAGGGGTCGTCCTACTTTGATGTCTACAGCACACAGCTGAAAGGAGGTGGAACTGTGCTTCCAGATCTCTAACACATGCAGAGGACATGGCTACACCTTTTGCAAAGGAGAAGAACAACAGCTCTTCTCAGATGGTCATTTTAAAGATAAATTATGTCAAAGGCACATTTTTTCAGCAATGACTTTAGTTAAAATTGCAATAATGTTGAGAAAGGGAAAAGCACAAAACATCATTTTTACAGGAGTAAGCAAATAGCTCACTGAAAATATGAATAGGCAGCAGAGAAGGGCTGCTCAGCCCATTGCTCACAAGAAAGAGTATCTTTTCTTCTGTAAAATACGATTTTAATTGCGTTGCTAAGGCAACAAGTAACCAATATGCTATTAATGCACAAGACAGACTTTGAAGAGAATGAGATTAGGCTGGTACCTGTATTTACTCCTCTTAAATGGGAGTTCTGGCTGTTCCGGGGAAACAGAAAACATTACTTTGACATGAATTCATTTGTAACTACACAGTGGGTCATTTACTGGAGCTGGATATAACAAAAAAATAGAACACTAGATACATAGGGAAAGATGAAAACCAGCAGTGCCCTGAAATTCTCAATATTTAGTACTGCCCGAAGTCATTGCAAAACACCTCAACATTGAAGCAAATAGGAAAACCTGCTCTCTCTTAAGGAAAAGAAGGTAGAACAAATTCAGAGTGCTGGTGATTATAACCAAGGTGAAATGCTCCTGTCTTCTCCTTATGCTGCAAAGCACCCTGCTTGCACTGTGTGTTTTTTTGTGTTAGCATCCACCTGGGAGAGATCCCATCATAAGGCAGCTGGAAGAAAGAGAAGGAGCAGTGAGACTGTTAACAAGACACTTGCTGGTTTGAGGTGACATGTACAGCATCACGCGCAGTGAGCAGGGGATGGCAGAGCCTCGCCTTGGTAAGTCTACTTCCAGTAATCAATACATACAACTGTCATAATAATAAAGAGACAACACTGGTAGAGCTGAACTGCAGCACACTCAACGACATCAGTTCTCATGGCAACTCTTCACCCGCTCCCGCACTCAAAAGCAGGAGCATTGTTTATTAGAGCTGTAAATTTGTTAATCAACATTATCATAAACAAAAATTAGCCCGCAGTGCCTTTACTGTTTGCAGTAATTGCCATGTTTTTCCATCTTGAAATCACTCTACAAGCTGTTGTTAATTAACCAGTTCTTTTGAAGTACATAAATAACATCAACATTTTGTAATAAAAGAGGTGAGGCAGGCTCAGCTGTTGATGTGGCAGTTGGGAAACAGAGTTCTGGCATTGTAGTCTCATGCCCACATCACATCCCCTCTTTCAAAAATCAAAAAGTCAGTAACTTTTGTAGCAGACTTTAAAGATCAAAACAAAGAAAATAGATATCAACTAGAAAAGAACATTTTTCCTTTTGAAGTGGCTATACAGTCATTGGAAGGCTACACAAACTGCTGATTTTCCTGAGGAGTGGCTGCCAGCTTTGCCACAAGAACCTTTTGCCAGGGTAAAGCAAAGGACTGAAGGCTGGATATCTGCTTTGACTCAAAAAACCCTTCACTTCCTCAAAATTCCGGCTTGAAGATCTTTTAGGCTGACATCTCTGAAATGCCACCGTTGAACATGCCAACAGCAACGCCTTACCTCTACCTAGGGTGTTCTGCAGTCATGACATTTTGATGGGTAAGGAAGCCACTGCACGTTCGCAGCTGAATTCACACATTAGTCCTTCGACCACAGCAGTGGGCAAAACGTAGACTTGAGACAAAGGAACAGCTAGGAGGCACACGTGAAAGGGAGGAATAAGATCCACCAAAGCAAGCCCTAAATCCAAAAAGTTAAGCACCACTTTGTCACACAAACTGGTGGGAGATATTGTTCTGTCAACTGCAGTGTGGGAAGTACCACAGAGTCAAACAGATCAGTTGACAGTGACAACTGACACCAAATGCAGCAGCTACAATGACATCTATGAGGCCTTTCAAGCGTTTTACACGGCTATGACTTCTTGCTGCCTCACTCCCCATCTCGGGCTCCCGAGTTATTTACTTGTCTTTGGCCCAGAGTTCTGAAGTGTAACATGAGATTCAACACACACACGATAAAGAACATCTGATTTATGGAGCTGAGCAAAAAGTTTATCAATAGCTAGAAATGTGTCTGGACAAATTAAGACTTCCTGGAGCAGAACCAGGTCAGTGTTGACAGGGCTGCAGCCATGTGAAGCAGCAGTAAATGGTTGCTTAGGTTAACGTGAACATCTGGTGATCTGCAAAGGTAAGGAATTCAGCAGAAGGCCCTACTGGTTTAACCGAGTAACATTCAGTTGAAAGAAAAGGAAACAAGATGAATTGGACTATGTCTTCTTCCTTACCCATCCTTTAATGCAGTCCTTGGACATTACAAGGAGGGTTACCGTATGGCTCCATGTATTAAATTTGTTCAGGATCAAACAGGGTATATTTTATACACTTCAAACAGGGAACAAGGAATGATGAAGACTATTGCCTGTGAGGAAAGGTCATTTTGCATCTAAAGTGCCCATCAAATGCCAGATCTGTTAGAAACATTTCAAGAGCAACGGAGTCACCTTGGGAGCTTCTGGTTGCTTAATGAAGCACCAAGCTAGAGATCGGAGAAAACAGATCTAAGGTGCTGTGCTTGGTTCTGAGCCCAGCACATCACTCATTTCTTTCATGAGGGACACTGTAAGTTCACCATGATTGTCCTTGAAGAATCCTCATCCAACTGCTTGATTGTAGCAGGAAAAACATCAGCTTAGAACATGGAAGTGCATTAGTCCTGAACATACACAGGAGAGCTTCCAACCACACAAAAGCCTTCTGAACTTCTTCCTAGATTTTTGTAGAAGTAGTCTGTCACTAGAAGGAGTCTGAATTATCTCACACATGAAGAAAGAACAATAGTCACTTCATGTGACTTCTTAGCAGTTTCTGCAGCAGGATATTCGGAAGGACTGATAACAAGTCCTCTCTGTCAGCCACGTAGGTTTGCTTTCTAACAGGGCATCTCAGCAAGTTAGAACTTCATATACCATGTGCTGGTATCATCCATCTACTCGACTGATGTCGGCTGCTGGAGAACAAAGAGGTTATTTCTGATACAGACAGGGAAAGCTGAATTGCTACAACCTGGACCTCTTCCACAATATGCAGCTAGGCAACTTTCCAGCCTTCGTAGGTTGGAAAGGTGTGCTAAACAGCTGCAAAGTTGGCTTCACGCTGGGAGATGCACGGAAAGCTTTGGTAGAGCCTTAGGCAGCATCCCGAGAACCTCCACTAGAAGATTTTGTTCAAAGCCAAGCTTACCGTTCTGTACCTTTTCCTCAGTCATGGACAACGACCTGCTCT
Organism: Rhinopomastus cyanomelas; assembly: GCA_013400115.1. Classification (NCBI taxonomy): domain Eukaryota; kingdom Metazoa; phylum Chordata; class Aves; order Bucerotiformes; family Rhinopomastidae; genus Rhinopomastus; species Rhinopomastus cyanomelas. The sequence continues at coordinate 272,665 of VXBP01005773.1, forward strand.
AAGCTGAAATTAATGAGCATTAAAAGTGTATGTTTTTATGTTTCATGTGTTGACCTTGGAGGACAGATGATTTCCGTTGAACTGCTGGTGCTACAAGCCTTGACGTCATTAGACACTTGTCACAGAAAGCAGACCTATTGAATTGTCTGCTGTCATCCATTTGACCTCCTGGACAAAAAGACTCCAGCACCACAGTTAGAACTCTCCTATGGCTTACACATTATGCCTCGACATCGCTAAAGAAAGAGAGAGAGAACCTTTAGCGTTCAGTTCTACGATCAAAACACTTAGCAAAGGGTGGCTGTGAAACTCAGAGCAGATCCTGAGTATTTGAAAGATGCTAGGAAGGCTGGGGGCAATCCTGGTGCCACCAAAGTCCTGGCAAAAGTTCCACTGGTCTCATAGAATCGTTTAGGTTGGAAAAGACCTTTAAGACCACAGGAGTATGATTTCTTCCTTGATATTTGACATCTCTGCGTTGGTTTTGACGTGTGTCGTGCCATTTGCCATGTGCACATTGCTGCAGGTTCAATATCCCACCCACTACTGACTCTTGATCTGTCTTTTGAAAGTTTTCATATTCAGAAAATGCAGTGATTCCTCCTCCCTTTGTCGTGCAGCTGATCTCAGAGCAACCAGCCCTGAGTATTTAGAATGGAGAAACTTCAAACTACTAGTCACTTCTGCAAATTTATCTAAGTTATGTCCAACATAAAGTTAACTTTTGTAGTAAGTTTTCAGCAATCACTTTATTTAAATTACAATAATGTTTTTGTAGAAGGGAATGAATTTAAATTGTGGGTTGGTTTGAAATGAAATTCATGCTAAAAACACCTGTGAAGTTTCAGAGTCAAAAAGACAATGACAGCACATAATTTTGAAACCCGTATGTTGTTTTCCCTTTTACAGGCATCAGCTTTACTTTAGGCATCAGCTTGACTTTAGACCGATCATAATTTGGCCTTTCTTTTAACCTTCTGTTTGGGCAGGTGAATGGAAAACTGTTTATCCCTCACTTCTGCATCTCTAAAACACCCTCACATTTAAAAGCCAGAGGCTTTCTTTTGCTGTTTCTTCTAGAAGGGCTGCTTCTTCTGAGTGTACTCTTCGTATTATGACTTAAATTCACACACAAGCACTCTGGAAAGAGCAGCTCAGTGAAAATGCCATGTGACTGTTACATGATTAGAGCCACAGCTGAAATTCTGCACTAGTGACAGTAGGACACGGACCAGCAGAGGCCAAGTGACCAAGTTCATTTAGCTGCTTTACCTCTCTTCAGACTTCCCAGAGAGTCTTACATCTGGGCAAGAACAACCCTAGGTACCAGTATAAGCTGGGGACTGACCTGTTGGAGTGTAGTGTAGGGGAAAGGGACTTGGGGGTCCTGGTGGACAACAAGATGACTATGAGCCAGCAGTGTGCTCTTGTGGCCAAGAGGGCCAACGTCATCCTCGGGTGGATCAGAAGAGGGGTGGTTAGCAGATCAAGAGAGGTTCTTCTCCTCCTCTACTCTGCCCTGGTGAGACCACACCTGGAGTATTGTGTCCAGTTGTGGGCTCCTCAGTTCAAGAGGGATGTGGAGCTTCTGGAGAGAGTCCAGCGTAGGGCAACGAAGATGATAAGAGAGGTGGAACACCTCCCTTATGAGGAGAGGTTAAGGGAGCTGGGTCTCTTGAGCTTGGAGGAGACTGAGGGGGGACCTCATTAATGTCTATAAATATGTGGGGGGGTGGATGTCAGGAGGATGGAGCTGGGCTGTTCTCGGTGTCATGTAGTGATAGGACAAGGGGCAATGGTTGTAAGCTGGAACATAGGAGGTTCCACATCAACCTGAGAAGGAACTTCTTCCCAGTGAGGGTGACAGAGCACTGGAACAGGCTGCCCAGGGGGGTTGTGGAGTCTCCTTCACTGGAGATATTCAAGACCCGACTGGATAAGTTCCTGTGTGACTTGGTTTAGGTGATCCTGCTGTTGCAGGGGGATTGGACTGGATGATCTCTCAGGTCCCTTCCAATCCATAGAGATTCTATGACTCTATGATTCTATATGTGTTTTTATTACAGACGCAGATTTTTCTCCTGAGATCTCACCCTGTTGTAGAGCAAAGGAAAAGTTGTCCCATGTAGTTTAAAATAAAATTAAAAGAAATAGATTTTATTGGCTATTCCTGAGGCTCTGAGCAACTTCAGCAGCAAAAAAGTAACAGGCACAAAACTGATCTCAACCAAAGTGCAGAGATTTTTAAAGGCCATCTGGCAAAAGAAGTGCATGATCCTGCCACAGAGATGTTGAGTCCTTATGTTAGAAAATAAACTCAACCTATCATTTCTCTGTTAGATAGGTGGCCCCACTGTATCTTGCTTCTTGCCCTCTCCACACTTCCCAATGTCTCCAGAGTAGCCTAAGGATGCTGGAAAGGGAAAAGGCAATCCCACTACTTTCTCAAGCAAAACCTGTCAAAGATGGGATTTGCTGGGCACAGATCAGGATGCTTTTCCTACGTCCAAATTATGTCTAGGAAATTCTGCTCATTGTGGACAGTGTAGTTCCAGGAGGCAGCCAAGGCAAGTCCTCAGCCTACCTGTGGTGAGACACCAAGTATGAGTACCTGAAGTCTCTTTGCCAGTCATTCTCCAGTCTTAGACAGCTTCTAGGTTTGGGGTTTTGCAGGAGTATTTCATTTGCACATTACTGCTCCAACCACAGCTTTGCTGCCCTGAGCAGCCTTTTGTGGTCTTCACGGTCTAAGTTCTCTAAGGTGCAGCCATCAGGCACCTAATCAAAAACTGGATGAAATGCTCTGCAAAAGCTGTAGTGAAGCAATCTCGGACTGAGAAGCAAGCATTTGTCAAAGTCTTTCACAATGTTAAGATCATAGAATCATAGAATCATTAGGGATTGGAAGGGACCTTGAAAGATCATCTAGTCCAATCCACCTTTACCGTTCTTATGCCTCCTCACAAAACCACTGCCACACGTACCCATTCTTCATCAACTCCTCTTAATCCAATTTATCACACAACATCATGTATTTCTTACCTTCTGCTCCTATAAACTCTTATTTCAGCCTGATTTTCCTAACTTTTTGTTCTTCCCAACTTCTGTCTCCTTAAAAGCAGTTGTTACTGGTTTGTGTGTAATTTTTATCTCTGTGCAGACAGAACCAGTCTGGACTTTCAGACTGATGGAAAGATTTCCCATTAAAGAGATAAAGCCAAGAAACAAGCACTGACTAGACTATTTTCTGCAACTAATTTTCTTTCCTGTATTGATACAACATATGAAAAGACATGAGGAGGGGCATGTTCACATAAATAGAGTATAAAATAATATATATTTATATAATATAAAATCTCATATAATATAAAACCTGTCTGTTTAAGAGTTGCACCAGAAACAGAACGCACTTCTTTTTCCTCGAGTAACTTTTGCCCTTTTACCCTTGTACCTACTGCTTATCAGAATAAGCACTGTCCTACAGAGAATAAATCCAGTAATCCCATCCTCTCAGCCTTACTGCCTGATATTTCTTTGTACAAATTACTGTGTCTTTAATTAGATCAGAGCATACTTAGAGCAGCAACTTTGTCATTTCACTTTTACAGGAAATTGCCTGGCTCCTTAGGGGGCTGACTCAGTGACAAACACACTAAATAACAAATCACTGATCCTCTTGAAGAGGAATTGCAGAAAAGCCTTATTGACTCAAACAGAGAAGAGTGAAAGTACATTGCTTTACTTGAAAGAAAGAAAACTCTTCTGTAGAAGAAACTCACAGAAACCAAACTATCTTCCCCTGAATAATTTTAAAATTGAAGATCAAATAAATCCTAATAAGTGGCAACTTAGTTGTAGGAAATAAGGTCTGTCACAGAATGCAAGGAAAAGAAAGATGTGGAAAGAGCTGGCTTTAGCAGATGAATAGAAGGGATGATAGTATCTGACATCTTGGGTCTAGCAGTTTGCTTTAACTTAGGCCTTTTTCTTCTCTTAACCTGAAATTAAATGATTTCCTCTTCTTATTCTATTTCATGTCCTATGGTTGAATTTTAATCATAGTAAATTAGATGCTGCATATGCACAGCTACCGAATGGGATTAATTTCTGGGCTGATACACTTTGAGGTCTGGTCTTTACTAAGGTGATAGATCCTGCAAGGAGTGGTGAGAGGTAATTGGGTACTAAGCACCCACAGAGGGCAGTTGAACACATAGTTTAGGGCAAAATTATTTAATATTTGTAAGTAACCTGCTCTCTGTGCTGATTTAAGGGGAAAGCCACTAATCTGCTGTAGAAGATGCCTGATGCCTAACTTCCAAGCTGTTAGATGAGATGTGGTTAACCTTCTCCTAATGCGCCCAATACAGCATATTTATAAAAGACAAAAAAGAAAGAGGAGAGGAAAAAAATCTGACTGATCAATCTTACCTATTTTTCTGCAAACAGGGCTAAAAACTAATGGGATTTACGTGGGATTAGATATTAGTAGATTACAACCACAAAACATAAACAGTTCTTAGAAGCAAAGTTTTCTAGTGACGATCGAGCGTAAATCCAGAGCAGCACTGATTCTGAGATCATAATGCCTCCCTCTGTGGTTTAATATGAGGCACAACAGTTTGTTCCACTTTCTGTTCAAAGCTGAACTTCACCCCTAGTAAATTAGAATTCTGGCAACTTGCCCATAACCTTTAAACTTTCCTTGACGATGGTCTTAATAAACAAAGGCTTTTTATGAGTAAACTACGTCTGGATGGGAACCAAACTCCAACTCCTACTCCTTGTCCATGCCACAACATTTTTGTGAAGCTGAACAAACACACTACACCAAACCCAGGGCTTTGAAGTGTAAACCAAATACACTGTGTTAACAAGAGTTAAACAACCTTTACCTGCAAAGGCACCGCATAAATGTAACCTGTGTTTAAGCTGCGTTAGAAACGGATCAGCTTTATTTTTCCTTCTGTGTATCCACTACTGAAAATAAAAAGGGATTGTGAGGCTGAAGGTCTCCTTTCAGAGACCTCCTGTGACAACTGTTAAAAGGTCATTATCACATCAAAGAAACATCACTCAAAGAAATCAGGTTACCTGGAAAGGCTTTTGTTATCTGGCATAATCCCTCTTTTCTGCAAAGGAAATGCTGTAGTTCTGGAAGCAGGTTTACCTGCATGGAAAAAGAAAAGCTGTAATTATTTAATACAGAAAAGTGCTCTTTTTTCCTGAAGCTTTCAATGGGTTTGTGTTTATCAGAGACTGCTCATGTGCAAAACTCCTGTCAGTGTCAAGAAGGGATCACAACTTTGCCATCCTCACAGTGCGGGATAATGAAGTTGAAGTGCGGCTGCTCCTGCATTTCTGTTGCAAGACAAAACTTAAGAGTTACAGCTCGTGGCTTCTGAGTTTTCACCCATTTCCATGCCCACTTTTCAGTTTCTGCAGCTTCTCTGTTCTCGGTCAGTTATCAATCACTGCTTTTGCCTCTTGAATTGCTGTGCTGGGGAACAGGGGTAAACGAAGTCAGCTAGTCCACATCCAGGCTCTGCACTCTGTTGCACCATGGTAGGGACACATCAGCAGCAAGTAATGTGAGTTCAATATTTAAAGTTATTCTGAGATATAGGCTGTCTGGTTTAGGTCCCTGCTGTGCTGCAGACTTCCTGAGAGAACTTGGACAATTCCTTGGATCACCTTGTGTCTCAGCTACTCATGTATGAAAGTCCTGGGTGACCTCATTAATGTCTATAAATATGTGAAGGGTTGGTGTCAGGAGGATGGAGCCAGGCTCTTCTCAGTGTCATCTAGTGATAGAATGAGGACCAGTGGGTGTAAGGTGGAACACAGGAGGTTCCACATAAATATGAGAAGGAACTTCTTCCCAGTGAGGGTGACAGAGCACTGGAACAGGCTGCCCAGGGAGGGCGTGGAGTCTCCTTCACTAGAGACGTTTAAGACCCACCTGGATGTGTTCCTGTGTGACTTGATCTAGGTGATCCTGCTGTGGCAGGGGGATTGGACTGGATGATCTTTGGAGGTCCCTTCCAATCCCTAATGATTCTATGAAATTAGGAATTAGTTCTTCAGGAAAAGGGTTACCAAACATTAGAATAGGCTTCTCAGGGTTGAGTCATCATCCCTGGAGGTATTGAAACGCTATGTGGACCTGGTGCTTAGGGACATGGCTTAGAGGTAACCTGGGATGGCTTCTTTAAAGGTTGGACTCCATAATCTTCAAGGCCTCTTTCAACCCAAGATATTCTGTGATTCTGTGATTTTATTGTCTGGGTCACTTTACTTGAAATGAAAGTCAAACTGTGTCATAGTTTGTTCACATGTTTTCAAACAAAGACCTCAGTTTAAGTAATTTAAATATTTATACCAACAGATTGGGTGATTATTTAGGCATTTGCATATCTGAGTTAAAAAAACCCCAGGAAATATTGGCATTACTGATGCTTTGAACTGTGAGCAAGCCCAGAGCAAGACACCCCCACAAGGACCATGGAGGAGGACACCGATCCAGCTCACACACCATCAGTTGTAGGAGCACTGTCACTGTTTGGAGAGGTGCCTAAATTATGTTTACAAAGACATAACTACATTAGATTAAACTCCAGAGTGATGTAACACGTGAAGCCTAAATTAAGCCAGCCTTATCTTGTGCCTACACTGTTATTCTGCATTTGCTGTGGCTTCTCCCCATTTCTAATTTCCCCTTTTCCATTGCAGTAACTTGCTTGAATTTCCTCTGACTTCAGTAGATGCTGACTGCCTGACCAGCTGGCTTGAGCACAAAAGCTCAAGATAAAATGACAAGAGAAAAACCTGACATGCAGTTGCCAGTAACAATTTTCAGTATCTACACTTCGATACTTCCATCCAAAACAATGTATGATGTCAAATAAGAGAGGGCTTTTGATCACTGGGTGTGGTTTAAAGAAGAATAAATCTTGTATCTGACAAGTACTTAATGGTAGGTAGGGAATTTGAAAAAAAAATAACTCATTGCTGTTAAATCATGCTGCTGCAGTGAAAAATAAGTACTGGATCCCTTTCTTTTTGATGAGTGAGAGCTGAAAATCTGGGCTACTCTTGTAATCCCATTTCCACAAAGGATAATGTCATAATCTCATACCTTCTGGAATAACTCTAGATGATGCAAGTCTTCTACTTGAATGCAGCTGGTACCATCGTTTTTTCTGGAAGATAAGCAGATCAAAAGATCCCAAGGGCTCACATCACCTATCAGGAAAGAAAAGACACATATTGAAAAAGAAAATGCCATGCAATTCCCATTTGAACAAAAAAACACTTAGAGGTAAATCCTGAGGAACAGCAAACTCTTGGAGTGCGAAGTAAATGAAGAGGTGTCAGAAGGGAAAAAGACACTTTCCCTACCACAGTTCCAGCTTTGGAACTGTATTTCACAGTTGGTAGCTCCTGTTATACCTCCTGATGCTCAGTACCCTGGTGGCTGATCTGCTCAGCATTCAGAAACGAAAACATTCAGTAACACGGTGCTGAACTCCTCACCATGACCACTCACAACACAGACATCACCTCTGTGCAATCTTCTGAGGTTTTTCATTAGTGGGAAGTAAATTTTACAGAAGGTAACACTACTTCTGCAAGCAGCAGGAATTTCTAGCCTGAAGTTTGGTGCAGCAGCTTCCTAAATATTAGACACTGCCGACATCTAGAACTGGCACACAAGTGGGAATAAATTTGCACCAAACAAGTAACCAGATGCTGAGCTATCTCTGAGGTTTCCTTTCTGGGGCAAAGCTGAACTGTGAGGCCATGGGGTTCTATCATCAACAAAAAAGAAGAAAACCACCAAAGTCAGACTGATGACTGATAAGAGACAAAACTAAATTGCACCAATTAAAACACCATTACGGATTAGAAGATAGAAATAGATCTTGGACTTTGGCCATAACACAGCATGTGATTTCATGCAGAAATGAAAATGCAGTGTCCTGTGTGACTTGGTCTAGGCGATCCTGCTGTGGCAGGGGGACTGGACTAGATGATCTTTTGAGGTCCCTTCTGATCCCTAATGATTCTATGATTCACATGAGCTTTGTCAGCTTCTTCAAGTGGTTATTTGCTTTCTTCTGCCTACACAATCTGGACTAGTCAGTGATTAACAGAACCACTATATCTGTTGAAGACACCATGTTCAGTGACAGCATAATTACAGAGTACAATCACAGAATGTTACAGGTTGGAAGGGACCTCAAAAGATCATCTAAGTCCAACCCCCGCTGCTGGAGCAGGGTCAGCCTACAGTGCTGTCTCAAGATGTCCTCCATGGGGCTTGAACCCGTGACCCCAGGGATTCAGAGTCTACCAGCTGAGCCAGCTGGGTCATCCACAGAAGCTGTACAGCATCCAAGGTGGGGAATAGCATTAGGTCAAAGCTTTCTGCAGGACAGCTGTTTCGTTGGCTGGTGGGTTGTTGTTCCTCCCAAAGTTGGGAAGGTTACATGTATTTTATTCCACTTTGTGCTATACATCTGTGATAACTTCCTAATCTTATTAGAATACCCCTCACCTGGGTCCCACTGATGGTCCACAGAGATATTTATTTTGGCTGGTTTCCCTCTCCAGAAATTAATCTTTTCCTATCCCAATCCCAAATGCCAAGCAGGGTGAAAAGTTCATTTTAGGAGATTTAACACTCAATTGACGTGCAGTAATGAACAGATAGTGCAGAACGTCTCTGGGTCTATGAAAGTACCTAGGACCCTTTTTCTATTTATAAGCCCTGTGACAAAGCTGAAGAGCTGCATTTTCAGTTGCACTGCATCCATTCCTGTGAGGAATTCTACAGCCTCACACTGTGAGAAGCGGTGCTCTGGTATAAAAGTAATTAAGGCATGCAAAATCCAGGCTAGATGGTTTCACTACCTGCTCCTTTGTGAAAGAAACAAACAAAAACCCACAGGTGGATAAAAATGGCAGAGAGAGCAAATAAATTAGACATTAAAGAAACATGCAAGCAAATACCTCATTTTAGTGCAAAAGATTGACAGCGTTAACAGCCCACTCAATGACCTCAGCAGCTATGTAATTATCAGATAAGCAAGATGTTGTGCCTTTGACTAGTAAACACCTTTGAATAAATCATTATAATTACACATAAAGCACAATGCCTGGCTGTGTGCAAATTGGAAGGGAGCTGGAGGGAACTCCATTTCTCAGAAGCAGTTCATTTCCTTCCCTTCTCATTGTTACACACCCTGGCCAGGGTGCATTTGACTCCTGACTCCAAAAGAGACACTGCACTGTGCACAATTTGCCTCTGGGATACAGCAGAGTGATTGATCTGAGTGCACCCAAGAGAAGAAAAGGAAGAGGGGTCCTCAGATTTAGGATGTTTCTGAGCCAGCACCCTGGGAACAGAACAGTTAAGTGCTAGGAACACTACTTCAGGAGGGCTTGAACGCCTGCCTTTTTTCTTTCTATTTAGAGTAGTTGGACATCTAGCCAGTTATTTCAGCACAGAACAATCAGAACTGAAACTTATCTATTTTTAGAGAGCAGGAGACTTCCTACTCAAAAAACAGCACACACCTAGTGCTGTCTCTCAGATATGGGCAGGCAGAGCAGTATGAATTCTGTATCAATACCTTCCTCACCAGCTCTTCTTGGAAAACAAGAATGAACGAGGCGCGCGCCCCGACAGTTATTAGTTCTGGAACAGACTCGTCAGTGAATAGGTCTAGCTGAGAATGTGCCCATGTCATTCCTCTCACAGCTTCACTTCTGGTTGCAAACGAGCACCTATCATCATGAGACCCTAAGTCTGGCTCCTTTCTGCAAACGCAGTAATTACAAAAACATACCTCAGTGAAGAAGCTCTAGTGCTATTAATGGTCTACTGACAGCAAAAGGCCCAGGCAAAGGATTCCAAGGTCTCAGTATTTTAACACAAAAGGTTCCTTGCACAGAAATTATTTTTAAAGTAAAGGAAGATAGAATGTGTGAGCTAAAAGATTCTGCAAGAAGACAGAGAGAGAGACACAGAGAGAGAGAGACACAGAGAGAGAGGGACAGAGAGAGAGAGAGACAGAGAGAGAGAGAGACAGAGAGAGAGAGAGACAGAGAGAGAGAGAGACAGAGAGAGAGAGAGAGAGAGAGAGAGAGAGAGAGAGACAGAGAGAGACAGAGAGAGAGAGAGAGAGAGAGAGAGAGAGAGAGAGAGACAGAGAGAGAGAGAGACAGAGAGAGAGAGACAGAGAGAGAGACAGAGAGAGAGACAGAGAGAGAGACAGAGAGAGAGAGAGAGACACAGAGAGAGACACAGAGAGAGACACAGAGAGAGACACAGAGAGAGACACAGAGAGAGACACAGAGAAGGAAGAGAAGGAAGAGAAGGAAGGGGAAGAAGGGGAAGAAGGGGAAGAAGGGGAGGACCAAACTGACTGTAGTAACACGAGTCATCTGCATGGAGAAATCTCATATTTCAAACTGCTTGTAGAGATGTTTAATGAAGAAGCTAAGCAAAGCCAATATTGTTCCATCATAGACACTTTGGCAGGTTGCCTGTAGACTTAACACCAGCAGCAACCTTTGAGAGGGCATTTGAAATGGCAGGTTAAAATGGCTGCTTGATATCATAGGATGTTAGGGGTTGGAAGGGACCCAAGAGAAAAATTAACTACCAGCAACTTGCATGGAGCTTTCTCTACTTAAAGGACTTTGTCCACAGTTTCCAAAATCTTATTTGCTTTATTCAGCAAACCAGGAGAACTCACCATGAGGAGCAGTAGGCCAGTTAAAGACTATGAAGTGCCCACCTCATGGAGCCTTGACTGCTGTGAGTAACCTTGTCTTTGGACAAGCACAAGAATAGCATGAGAATAGGCAACTGTAGGTTCTCTAAGCATCCTTTCAAAACAGCACTGCTCAGCCCTTTAATTAAGGTCCAGCCTAAATGAGTAATGTCAGTCTGCAACATTACACCTTGTCATGCAAAGAGCTTGACATGGATGTGCCTTGTGCTGGCAGCATGAAGCTTTTATTCTTCCATCTTTTTTGCCTCCTCTCCTCTTGCAGTCCCACTTTACAAAGTGTTTGTGTTTGCCTGAGAATATCAACCTGAGCTGCTGAATCAAGAATCAACAGGAGAGCATGCTTGCTCACACTAATCTGCTGTGATCACCACACTTGCTCCGAGTCAAAGTGCCTGCTATTCAATTCAGAAAGCAACAGGTCTCAACTGAAAATTAAACAACAAGATACAACTGTTTTTATTGGCTTTAACTCTGACTTGTCATTTGGAGGAATTAAAATGTTTCACATGGAAAAATAATCACAAAGATAATAATCTAGAGAGAAAAACAAGTATGTTTTCAGCAGCAGTGGGAACAGCAATGCAGAGACCAATGATGACATTTATCTATAAAAAACATTCTGCAAAGAGTTTTTGTATTCTGATAGATCCAAAAGAACAGAAAGAAGATGAAAACTGTTGGACTGAGAGTGGTTTTAGGCTTACAGCACACACAGTTAAATAGATTAATAGACTATTTCTAAAATGAAGGGATCTTACTCCAGCCTTTGAAATTATCATGTTGTCCCCATGAACTATCATAGAATCATTAGGAATTGGAAGGGACCTTGAAAGATCATCTAGTCCAATCCCCCTGCCACAGATCACCCAGACCAAGTCATACAGTCAGTCTGGGTTGGAAGGGACCACAGGACCATCCAGTTCCAACCCCCCCAGCACAGGCAGGGACACCCCACCCTAGACCAGCTGGCCAGAGCCTCGTCCAGCCTGGCCTTAAACACCTCCAGGGATGGCACCTCCACCACCTCCCTGGGCAACCCATTCCAGGCTCTCACCACTGTCACAGTGAAGAACTTCCTCCTCACATCCACTCTAAATCTACCCATCCCCAGCTTTGACACTGTGATGCTGGAGACTGGATATTTCCAGAAAATAATTTGATGCATGCAGCTCCAAGGGAGTTTTTAATCTCGTATGTGTCTACACACAAAAATACTATTTGATTTAGCCCAACGGGCAAATTTCATCTCAACACCATATAGCTTGAGATTTAATTTTTCAGTGTTAAAGTCTCCATCCTGGATTTTGAAATGAGAGAACCTAGAAAATCAGATCTGTTTTTCATGTTTTATGCTCGTTTTCCTGTATTTCATTGGTTTTGATAAATGGAAAGGCTGGGCAGATTTATTTTTATTTTATTTTCTAGCCAATTTGCAATTTTGCACTTGCTTGCACCATCACCCCAGAATCAATCAATTTAAATCACTAGAGGATAAGAAGATAACAAGAAACAGCCAACATCTGTTTGTCAAGAATGTATCATGTAAAACCAGCTTAATTTCTTGTGACAGATTAACCGATGATGTGAAGAAAGCAAATCGCAGCAGTGACACAGTCTGACTTCAGTCAGTCTTCAGACACTATTTCCCCATGACACACATTTAAAGTGAGCGCACAGCTACTGGGGAAAAAATGAAGTCTACACTAGCAAAGTAGATTTTTTTTCCTTTTTCTTTTTTATTAGAACCTCAAAGGATACCTCACTGTTCTGTTCAAGTTTTTCAGTGACAAATTGAATGATGTAAAAAGTAGTAAGTGCATTTATGACCAGCAAATGACACCCAGCTGAGATTAAGTGTAAGTAAGCACTTTGGAAGACATGAACAGAACTCAAAATAATATTGATAAACGGTCCAAATTCAACCTCAGGAAACACAAAACAAGTCAAAATTACCATCATTCAGAAGGAGAATGGACAGATACAACTGCTGCATAAAACCCCACCCAGATTCATGAGCTGTGTATGAATTAGCAAGATGATTCTGCAGCAAAACTTTCCAATCCCTGAAACACAAATGTTTTGAGTTGGTGCCAAAGATTCAATTGTGCTAGAAGAGTTGAATCCTCCCCTTTAGAACTAGAGGTGGAATTTGTTCACAGAGCAGGCTTCATCCCTGCAATGTAGTCACTTTATAGGAGCTAGTTGTTTGCTTTGTCCAGAGTTTAGAGTGGAAGAAGCACCAGGTGGCTGAAAGACAGAACTGCTGTCTTGCTGCCTGGCGCTGGAGTTGGGGATGGATTTTATGCCCTTCAGCATCTCAGAGGGCAGCAGCATCAAGCGGGCTGTGTGATGAGGTTTGAGAATGTGGGAACTCTACACCTCTGAAGATCTGAGCTTCACTGATAACGTGCCAGGCAAATATATTCTTTGAAGCCTATTTCTGGTTACAGCAGCTAGACTGTCTCAGTTGTGCACAGATCAAAACGCCACTTGTTGGGCTGAACGCTTTCTCTTTGGCAAGTTTCTTTATGTCACTCTTTCATTTGCAGGGCCCTCCCAAAAGGAGTGTCTCGTGCCTAGGTGTGCAAAAATTCCCCCCTTAGTTATTGGATGTATTTAAATCTTTCTTTTGGCACTTATTTCTTGATAGTAAGGAGCGACCACCAATTTGAACTCACTACGACAACAATTAAAAAATTAACATTCTACTGCCAAGACAGGGAGGGAAAAGACTGCAAGGTCTCTGATATTCTCAGAATTATTCTGCAAAGCATTTGTTCCCCTGTCCACGGGCAAAATCTCTGCTGTTTCGCAGCGTGGGTCGCACTGCTTGTTCAGACTGACTGCACTCTGCCATAATGCACAGTCCAGCCCCACAACCACCAGCTTATCCAGAGGAATGAGGCTGAATTGGTACATTAATCGCAGTGTAGTAAGTGTGAAAAACCCACTACACCCTGCTCGTGAGGCTGGGATTGTTGGACACAGCCAGCTCATTCACAAATACTTCACAGAGTTGCTGTATGGCTGCCAGGGAAAGGCTGCAGGAATCTCACTTCCCTCGAGAATGATCAGGGTTTTCTTTTGGCTCAGCTACCCTCCAACCAAGATCTGAAGTGCCAAGAGAAGCAAGACTGGCATGAACCAAGCGGAACCAGTGTGATTCCAAGGACAGTTCATCTGTCCCCGAACAGCTTAGGACAAAACATCACCCTGTGATCAAGCAGTAATGCACTTTGGGGGAGTGGAAGAGCCACCTGAAGTGCTATCACAGCGCCTCGCTCGCAAAAGCAGCTGATGCTCGGCTGTATCTCTTCTGCAGATGCTGTGAGCGATGCTCAGTCTAACTACGAATGAGGAGGCATGATGCTGCCACTCTCATCTGGAAAGAAAGAGATGGCTCTTTCAGTACTGGTTCCTTACACAACGAAGGGCCAGGCTGCAAGCCTGCTTTGTGGCCCGTCCAGAGAAGGACTGAAAATGTTCAACAACAAATGAGGGCAACAAGCCAAGAGCTACCTCTTTCTCCCAGAACTCCCCTCAAGTTTTGCTAGATGCTTCTCTGTTTCCACCTTGTTTTAGACTCTAAAACTGCTACCTACCAAGTCAACCAGTTCCTGTCTTCCTTAGTAACTGATCACAGAACCAGAGAATCATTTTGCGGCCCAGAAGGCAAACCTGATCCTGGGCTGCATCAGGAGAAGTGTGGCCAGCAGGTCAAGGGAGGTGATTCTCCCCCTCTACTCCACTCTGGTCAGACCCCACCTGCAGCACTGTGTCCAGTTCTGGAGCCCTTATGACAAGAAGGATGTGGATGTGGTGGAGTGTGTGGAGAGGGGGGCCACAAGGATGATCAGAGGGCTGGAGCACCTCTCCTGTGAGGCCAGACTGAGAGAGTTGGGGCTGTTCAGTCTGGAGAAGAGGAGGCTCCCAGGTGACCTTACTGTGGCCTTGCAGTATCTGAAGTGGGCTACAAAAAGGCTGGGGAGGGGCTTTTTAGGATGTCAGGTAGCGACAGGACTAGGGGCAATGGAGCAAAGCTGGAGATGGGTAGATTTGGAGTGGATGTGAGGAGGAAGTTCTTCACCGTGAGAGTGGTGAGAGCCTGGAATGGGTTGCCCAGGGAGGTGGTGGAGGTCTCATCTTTGGAGGTGTTTAAGGCCAGTCTGGATGAGGTTCTGGCCAGCCTGGTCTAGGGTGGGGTGTCCCTGCCCATGTCAGGGGAGTTTGAACTGGATGATCCTGTGGTCCCTTCTAACCCAGACTGACTGTATGACTTGGTCTGGGTGATCCTGCTGTGTCAGGGGGATTGGACTGGATGATCTTTCCAGGTCCTTTCCAATCCCTAATGATTCTATGATTCTATGAATCATCAAAGCTGGAAAAGACCTTCAAGATCATCAAGTCCAACCATCTGCCCTACAACCCTTAACCACTAAACCATCTCCTGAAACACTATGTCTGCCTGTTTTCTGAACAATGTTTCCACCACCACCTCCCTGGACAGCCTGTTCCAATGCTTCACCACCCTGTGATGATAGTACAAGGCAGGTAACTTAAGGAAGCAAAAGAAATCTACGGCAGGCATAGGTGCAAGAATGGAGAAGAGACAGGACAAGCACCACTTAGATCACATTCTGGCACGCCACGGATTAACAGTCTTCTATTCAATCAACAAACTACTATAAGAGACAACTATAACAGAATCTGGAGACTTGCAGCAAATTATTTAAAGAGTGTTTTCCAATTTGTGGATAACAGTCTGTAAGTCAACGAAAGGCAGTGCACAAACGCTGCTCTACTATTAAACTATATCTGTGTATTGTTCTGGGTAATGGAAAATGAGCAGAATGCTGGGATTAAAAGTAACCAAAGTACATTAAAATATCATATTAGTCTGACAAGGGGAGAGGAGCACTGAGGTATGGAAGACAAATGTATTGGATGGTTCCTAGTTTAGCAAGGAGAGCTACAAGTAATTCTCCATCACATTGCATTACAGACTGTCACTCAGCCAGCCTATGGTTTTTATCATGGCACAATCTATCAACTCAAGGCATAAAAAACACACTGTCAAGGCACTTCCTGAGCTCAGCAGAGCTCAACAGCAAGATAAAGGAAAAGATGTAGTCGAGACGCAATGGCAAAGACATGAGGGCAAGTCACACACTCAGGCCTGGTATTCTGCTTCTGCACTTTCACACAGAGCTTTGGATGGATATCCAGGTGACTCTGGTACACGCTCCACACACTTAGCCTCAGCTAAGTAGATGGTTTTATTTGTCTTAAGGTCCTGTCTAACTACAAGGAATTACTACAAGTTACTGTTAAAGGTCTGGTGTTTGGTCACAAGATCCAGAAACAGACACGTATTTAGAAATCTGAAGAGTAGTGCTTGATCACTGCAATTACAGAACTTGGGCATCCTGTACAAACCCTAATTACTGCGTCAGGTTCCTTAACATCCAAAAGGCAGGGAACAATCAGGATACTGCAAACAAGGAGTTTGGGAACAGAAGCAAAGACTAAACTAAACAGTGTCAGGATGCAGGATCAACAACTGGCTTTTAATCATCTGCTGTGTTTGTTTTCTTCTCCCTGGGTGGCCGTGCAATGTCCCAGGAGACAGCTCAAGCCAGTGGCAGTTCCTAAATCTCAGCAGAAAGCAGGCCACCCTGTCATGGAAAAGAGTTTAGATACGTGGACATGAGCCATACTGCATCACTTGTCCTCAGCACTAGGGCATGGACTCATTTTATTTATAAATTAGACAAAACCACAGAAGTCAGTGATGCAGTAATTGAGCCAAGAGCCATGGCTAATCACAAAACATCAGGGATTGGAAGGGACCTTGAAAGATCATCTACTCCAATCCTCCTGACACAGCAGGATCACCTAGATCAAGTCACACAGGAACACATCGAGGTGGATCTTACACATCTCCAGAGAAGGAGACTCTACAACCCAACTGGGCAGCCTGTTCCAGTGCTCCCACACCATCACTGGGAAGAAGTTCCTTCTGATATTTATATGGAACCTCTTATGTTCCAGCTTACACTCATTGCCCCTTGTCCTATCACTAGATGACATTGAGAAGAACCTGGCTCCATTCTGTGACACCCAACCTTCACATATTTATAAATATTAATGAGGTCACCCCTCAGTCTCCTCCAAGCCAGAGACCCAGTTCCCTTAACCATTCCTCATAAGGGAGGTATTCTACCTCCTTCATCATCCTCGTTGACACTGGACTCCCTCCAGCATCTCTGTGACCCTTTTGAGCTGAGAGACCCAGAACTGGACACAATACTCCAGAAGTGGTCTCACCAAGGCAGAGTAGAGGGCAAGGAGAACCTCTGTCAGTCTGCTAACCACCCCACTTCTGATCCACCCCAGGATGCCGTTGGCCTTCTTGGCCACAAGGGCACACTGCTAGCCCATGGTCATCCTGCTGTCTATCAGGACCTCGGGTCCCTTTCTCCGACACTGATCTCCGACAGGTCGGTCCCCAAGCTATATTGGTACCTATACTGGGGTTGTTCTTGCCCAGATGCAAGACTCTACACTTACCCTTGTTATAGTAGGGGAGACTTCCAGCCGTGCCCCACAGATACTGTTTTCTAGTTGGCACCCTACGCTGCTTCTTCACTGTGCTCACCTGGCATGCCATGGGGCAGCTGGTGATAAGACTATCACATAGAACATCCGTGGAACACCCATCTATGGAAAGGAGATGCTAAAATAATCTCTCCAAAGGTTTTGAAGAAACACAGGGTCAGTTGGCTCTCCTTTGAAGGCCAACAGACACCTCCTTGTTAGACTCACTAAAAATGTGTGTTGTGTTGTCCAGGAACTGCTGCTTTTTCACACCTCACACATCATCCTGTCATAAAGCAGGCAGCCTCACTAGTCTACACTGCCCTAACCTTCTGTGCTGCTACTGCCTTCCTGTCCTTAGAGCTTTCTCCAGAGGTCCTCTAACCATTTTCCTAAAGCTATAGCACTTCATTCCGTGTGAAATTGAGGTTAACATGCCAAGTTTACACATTTCAACTCCCTGTCTTCTGCCTACTCTTCACACAAAATTATCTCAATCATTTTTTGTTGAAGACTGACTTCCACACAATACATGCCCTCACCGTGGCTGTGAAAACTGGAGTGAGTTTTTTTCCATGTTTTGGGACTTGCTGAAATCAGATGGGAAAAAACCCTTTAAATGCCTAATTTTTATTTAGACAAACAGATAATTCTTAATTTTTACCAAAATTAGATAGGTTTTGTTCTTATTTCTTTAGTCAGCCTGTTTAACAAAGGACTTCAGTATGCCGATAGCTTTTCCGTCTTGCTAAGAAATAAATAATGAATGTCCA
This sequence comes from Rhinopomastus cyanomelas, assembly GCA_013400115.1. Taxonomy (NCBI): domain Eukaryota; kingdom Metazoa; phylum Chordata; class Aves; order Bucerotiformes; family Rhinopomastidae; genus Rhinopomastus; species Rhinopomastus cyanomelas. The sequence goes on from VXBP01005773.1 coordinate 290,840, forward strand.
CAAATGAAGGTTTTCTTCCAAATAAAGGAAAAAATCATCTTATTTTACCATTTTACATTAAAAGTAATTTTTTTTAAAAAAATCAGTTGAGCTGAATTCTAACTGGCAGACCTAAAGTAACTGTGGTTCTGTCACATTCATCTTGTGTTTACACAAAGCAGAATAAAACTCAGTATACTGCAAGTACACAGACCATTTGAGTAGTGGCTATAAATTAAAAATTAAACTCCTTTTTATAGACAAATATTTACTTTGGAAAGCGCTGATGTAAATGTCAGAAACACAGTCATTACAACAAAGAGCTTGTTATAGAAACACTTTATGCTCGGAATCATTTGTTTTGCACTTTGCAGAACACAGCTCCTCTGTCCTTCCCTCTGAACACACTTTACTTACGCGAGGCACCACTGAGGAAATGTCTGAGCAGTATTTTCTTTCTAATCTTGCTAACACTTAAAGCTGCTCAAATCCTTTTCCTTTGTTACTTTTTAATCCAAATCCCTTCCCTATTTTGCTCTTCTGTCACGAGAAACAGGTGCCAAAGGTGGCAGGAGTTAATTATACAGATACGGGGTGGGTTCGTTTCTAATCTAAGAGTAGGTGTCACTTTTAGTAGGAGTTTTCTGTGTTAATTCTTTCTTTTCCCCCCAGACATCTGAAAGCTCTCATGACCAACTTGAAATGAGGGGTCATTAGTTTTGGTTTTTGAGTGCATCAGAGAAGCTTCCTTTCTCTCAGCATCTGTGCAAATACCAGGATTACCTCCAATGGACAACCTCAGGGGGCAAATAAAAGAATATTCAGCACTGCTCTGAAAACTCAACTTGAAGGAGTCTAAGGAACATGGGAAAGGCAGGATAACCATTCCCCTTATGAGGGCAAGGTTGCCATTTGGTGTAAAATAAACCAGGGTAACAACAGTAGGGTGTGTGAAAATTACAGCAACGTGTTCTAACCCACGGGTGGCTCCTGCACTTCTGATGTCTGGGATGCAGCGTTCCAAAGAGCTGTCAGCTGAAAGTGGACACAGCTGGAGAGAGCTGGAATCTGAACCTAGGAATGGAGGGGGCTGGGTGCAAATGACAACGAGGCCCACACGGTGGATAAACTATTTGCTATCTGAACTGATAGAAGACATGGTAGTTAAAGTGGGAAAAAAACCCCAGGGTTTGGTTTCAGAGGCATTTCGTGCCTCTACCTAAAATGGGAGCACAACGGTGAAATGATGAAAGACATCACACTTGTCACAGCTGACCAGGGCTCAGAGCCAGCATCTGCATCAAAAAGGCTACACAGGTTCCAGCAGCCAAAACACTGCAACACTAACACAACAGTCTCTTAGAGAGAGAGAGATCTGGCAGCACTGCTGAAGGCTTCTGACTAGACTTATGGACATTCTCCCAGCGCCTATGTTAGTGGGCAATCATCTGACATTTATGAACAGACACGTGTATTTATACATCAGAGTCTCTGCTGGAAGAGCCAGGATTCAGCATTTTAAAAGCCCTTGAATAAACAATTACCTTCTGCTGCCTTCTTATCCCACAGCCCAGAGTTTCAAAACGCTGCCCCAAACTCGTTACAGGATGTGTATGCTACTAGCACGTTACAAAGCTTGTGTACTTACACCTTAATGCCCTGTATTCACTCAATTCCAGATTAGCACAGTGTTGCTTCCCTGTGGGTGACTTGCACACACACCTGGACACTGGTGTTTTTCAGGTTCTAGTGATGTGACATAATTTGTTCCAGAGAGGTTTTAATTTTAGCTCATAGTGTAATCAGCATGTAGTATCTTCATTATCATGAGTTCTAAGTCAGCCCAATAAGGATCACTCTCTCCTGGACTGCATGTTCTGTTTAGATGACTAAAAAGAACATTCAGATAAAGACATGCTTGTTAATTTTATGTCTAAATGATATATTTTGGGTTTAAAAGTTCTATTTCCTGACACATCTGTTCTGAACAAATAAAGAACTTCCTTTTCTCGAGGAAAAGTGCACTTGAAACAGGGGTTTCAGTACAATTCCACAGAAGGTTTATTTTAGTAATACAAAGAAATAGTTTGTGTGCTTTTCTGCTAGAAAACATAAATATGTTCTGCTAATAACTAGGGAAAAATTCATACAGTCCAGAAGAATTGAGATTTTCTAGCAGGAGACTGCAGCATCGTGTCAGAGAGCAGCACTGATTTGTGCGTGTCAGAAACCAATGTCTTGTACTGAAACCAGTGATGTCCATGGCATGACATCAGGCATCCCCTGTCAACTAATTGGCAAATGGCCAAGCTTAATTGCTAAAAAAAAACAATTAAAAAGTGATCAAGACAGTATGTTTTTGTCATACATTTTCCTCCTAAGACTGTAAGAACATCCATTGGAAGGAAGAAGGGCAAAACTAACAAAGATCTTGCTTGTAACTCAGTACGCCCTGAGGAGCCCATTGCTACCTATTTAGCTTCTTCAGGAAGCTCCTTGTTTAACAACAGACAAAAAGCTTCTGAAATCTAAGTTCTACTTGCCAAAGCTGTGCCACAGGATTCACGTTAGGTTGCATTAGGAAACCAACCAGTTTTTTGTACTTGTATATCTTTACCAACAGTGAAATGATCTTTAGAACATAGAATCATAAGGGATTGGAAGGGACCTTGAAAGATCATCTAGTCCAGTTCCTCAGACACAGCAGGATCACCCAGACCAAGTCACACAGGAACACATCCAGGCAGGTCTTAAACATCTCCAGTGAAGGAGACTCCACAACCACCCTGGGCAGCCTGTTCCAGTGCTCTGTCACCCTCACTGGGAAGAAGTTCCTTCTGATATTTATACGGAATCTCCTATGTTCCCCAAATTATATCTGTTAGACTTGAAGATACACATGTATTTGTACAGGAACCCACAAAACACTTCTCACCATTGTAACTCTGCAGAATGTTTTAAATGACTCACTTATGATAGAATGATCTCGTGCTTCTGCTGGCATCTCCCATCCTGCTTATTTAACCTTGCCTCCGCAGGGCTGTTTACACTTTCAGAACCTGATCTCAATTTACTCTAATTTTCTCAGAGACTTTTGTATTTATAAAAGCTGAGCATCTAGTGACCTCTCTATTCCTGACATTTCCTTTACTTTATGAAAAAGAACAAAAACCCCAGTGTCTCATTTCTGTTCCAAAAAAACTAAACAGCTTCCTTCAGTGGGCTGGTCCTTGTAATTGAAAATGGCAACCAGATGTTTACAGAGCACACCAGCAATTTGCCTTCAGGCCTTTAGTCTTTAGGATTGTTTGCTAAAGTTAGTTGCTGTTGTTAAAGTTAGTTGCTGTAGCAAACAGCAAGTACGGTCTTCTCCCAAGTGTAGTCTGAAGAATGAAAACCAACAATATAAAATAAAAGCTACTGACTTCTATTAATATATTTCAAACTCCATAGAGAACCACGCACTAAGAGAGCTGATTTGATTGTCTCAGGAACAATTTGTACACCCTGTCCCCATTTCAGAGCATGCTATTGGCTTTCTACCTTCTCCAAATCCTTCTGGCTATACTCCAAAGCACCACTGGTTTTGAGCTCACATCCCTTTTCCCACTCCTGTCAGGACTATAGTCTCATAGATTTGGGCTTTTTGAGAGGTGTTTGCGTTTTGACCACGTGCTGTAAACGACACACTGTTTGTTCCTCAAGTCACCACAGCTGATTTACACCCGACATGTCTCCCCCTGCTTTGGAAATCACTGTGTTTCCCACTTCAGTTTTTTGTTTGCCTCATTCTCTCAAAGCCAGTCACAGACTTCAAGAAGTCTGAGTCCATCTTGTCACCCCACCAGGGGACACACTACACACAAATCTCTTTCCCTTGTGTTTCAAGACCTCTAAGACCACATGCTGCAGAGTTCCAGGCAATCTACTTGATTAATTCACTAGCCTTACCTCCAAAACAGCTTTCCTGGCATCTAAGAACACGTTGTTGTTGTACTTACTACAGGCATGAGGAGCAGAGTGTTGTTTTCCAGCTTGGCAGCAGAACTGCTGTTCTGCATTAACAAGTACTTCTCCCCGCAGTCACATGAATCCTTACACTCACAGAAGAGAGAGCATCGCTGTGTGCTCGTATGTCTACCGGCTCCCCGATCCTCACTGCTGTTGCTGATAACAGTATGTCTCAGAAAATTAAAGTCTGATAGTCACCAGACATGGCCCTGGGGACCTCTGAAAGCCAGGGCTGTGGTTTATTCTGTAATTAACAGCTCTGAGGAAACTTACTGGCTGCACTTACGAGGTAGCACTTCTGCAAGTTCCTACCTCGCTGCTGGCCAGATGTGGGCAATTAGGCTGCTTTAGCCTCTGCTCAAAAGCACAAATGGTGAGGAGCACTGGGGGGGACACAACATGCTGCAGGAATAACATGCAAGGAGCATGTGGTTCACCCTAGTCCTGGCAGTGACTCATGGGGTTTTTATCCTAGTTTCTCCATCTCTAACTCTGGTGTGGCAGTGCTTCTCTGATTCCTAGTCCTACCGTGAACAGAAGAGAGCACAGACGTTTGCTTCTCAAGGAGAACACACATTTTCTTTAAAGAGCAATTTTTCTTTAAAGAGACATTTTTCCAAAGGATACTCTACAAGCCAAAATGAAAAATCGCCAGGGACTGACTTGGAAAATTGCTTTTTGGGAGAGGAAAAGCAGATTTTTCTTTCATCTGCCCCCAACTGGTTTTTTTTATTTAGGCAGCATCCAAAGAGAGACAGAAACCTGCTGCTAATATCCCTCCATGTCTGCTGAACACCTGTGCTGGCTCCTGAGGGCTCTCGGACCCTAACTGGAGCAGCATCCTTCACTGGGACCAACCACTGGGCACAAGGGAAGCAATGGAGGGCTCTACAGAAAGTCAGGCAGGGAGACAGCAGAGGCTGTATCTGCAACAACAACACCACAACAACTCTTAAATCACGATTTTACAGCAAAATGGATTCTATCTGAATATATTCAAGTTGCTTTATCAATGGGGGGTTATTCACTCCTCACTGTAACACCTCAGTACAACCTTAAAGGACAGACAGATCTCTTGGCCCCAGCACGGAAAGAGAAGGGCCAGAATGTGCTCAGATTTGCTCCCATGGGTCTGTTGTCTCACTCATCCCTTCCTGCTGTTGGAGCAGCCTCACCCAAGTGCCACTCCCACATCTGCAAAAAGCGAGATCATTCTCATAGTTGCTGGAACCGTGGCTTGACTCACACAGCCAAGTACTTACACACAGCCTACTCCTCAAGTGACACAGGACAGACTTCAGTGCATAAAGTCAGCAAAGAGGAAATCACTTCAGAACTAGCACACATGCAAATGTAAGGATACACACAGTATATGATCTCGACCCAACACTCCCAGGTGAATTAATAGAACATGAAGCTGGTATTGATTTCAGGGAAAATAAATATCAAGACTTATTTACCCAAGAGGTAAATACTGACCAAAGCTAAGAGGGGTTCAATACATTCTTTATGGAACAATAAATCGCAAAAGAAGCCCCAAACCACCAAACCCAGTTCAATATATGTTCTGTGACAACCTAATGGCATGGCTAAAATTCCATCTGCAGTGGATGTCACTCGAACTGCAAACAGAAACCACAGCACAGTCTAAATACTTCACTGTAGTGTTGCAAAAACAGAAATTATCAGGTAAAATCAATACTATGAAAATGCTTTATGAATCTTTTTTTAAAGCCACTCGCTGCAGTTGCAAAAACTCCCACCAAAGTATTAAATCAACATTCTAAGGCAGCAGGGAGTGTATGATGTTATGCTGCACTCAGTTTGCCAGCAGCCTGAATGGGCTTTTCTCCACAGCCACAAGGACTGGCCACCATTAATATTATGCAGAATCTTTTCCATTCCAAAAGCTAGCAGTGAATTCTGCAAGTTTCTGTAGAACCTAATAAAACTGTCCCTTCAGATGTGTCGTGCACAGCTGCGTGTGTTTTTCTGCAGCCTGCAGTTGTCTGAGATTCGTGTAACTGTTAGTAAAGGTGAAGAATTGAGAAATGAAGGAAATCCCTATCAAGGGAGGGGTTGTCATTGACTAATGAGGCAGGCACACTGAGCAAAGGACAGAAAAACCGATGGCTCCAGAGGGAACGATATAAGTAGCTTATTTATCTTAGAAGACATCATCTGGGAAACTACAGAGCTCAGGAGAGGTTCAGGCAGCAGGCAGTAACTGGGAAACATTATTTGTGGAGGGCAAAAATGCATTGTAGTGCAAAACATTCCTGAGATTAAAAATTCCTGTTAAAAAAAGTAGTGAAAACGTTGGCAGAGCCCTGGAGTCCACAGATACTAGTCGTCTTTACAGTGATCCAAAGATGAGAGCTTCTCAGATTGGAAGGACCAGGAAGAAGGCAGAAGACTTTGCAAGATACTTGGCAAGTTCTTCCCCAGTGTTTGCCACTCTGGGACAACCTAAGGATACTCTGAAGCCAGGTGGCTCATCCCATTCATGTCTAATGTAGCACGACAACTCTGTACTGGACTGAGGAAAGGAAAGCCTGTGGCTCGTAGGGGCACAGCACAGCGAACCTCCCAGGAGAAAGCCTGGAGTTGTGGGGCTTCCTCACTTCTTCTGGTTCTTTATTATTCTAGATGATCTTTCGAGGTCCCTTCCAATCCATAATGATTCTATGATTTTCCCTGAGGCTGTGACACCAGTTTCAATACCCTCAAGGCTGTAGCAAAGGGTCGCAGAGGCTGTGCCTCTATGTGTGGAATCTCACAATTTAAAAGAAGGAGCAGAAAGGGAGAAACAACATAGCAGCCATGCTTTCTTCTGCCCTGCTGGCAAGCAAAACAAGTGTACCATTTCCAGATGTGCTGGCCAATACAACCTACGTATCTGCCTCATCAGCTGTTATCCATCTACACGTGAACATTTTGCTTCGCGATGGACTTGCAGCAGGTACTGGAAATACTGACTATGCTAAAATGGCTCTAGCCCAGCAGCAGCTGCATGCTTGAGGTGGCAATTGCAGCTCTCTGACTGTCCAGTCCTCTGCTGCTAACACAGCACCACCTCTCCATCTCCATCCCATGAGAGATGTGTTAAATCTTACAGTAAACTGGCTCATTCACAGCTGTTGCAAAAAGGAGGCTCAGACAGCTTAGAGCAGGCACAGATATCAGTAGTCCACAGGTTTTTGTCTCCGTGTGGGTCTACTTGCTAAGGAGTGGTGAAAGCACAACCACTTCTTGTTCAACCAAAGCTGCTGGAGAATATAATGACAGAGCTATTTTTCAGTGAAAATTGGGAGGTTGAGTAATTTATATTTTACTGCAGAAAGCATCTGTACACTTTTTTTCAGAGGAAACCCATAAACCACAGTCCCTTTGCCCACAAAAAAAAATAAAAAGGTATCCTTTTCCATTTTAGCCAACTAATTTCCAAATAGTTTCTAAAACTCAAAGTGTTTTAACTGGTCTGTAAGAAGTGAAAAATTTCCACTGAAGAAAACTGTTCCCCTGATGTTTCTCTCTGACAGCAATGAACTGCACTCAGTGCTGCAGCCCAGGTGTGGAGGATCTCTCTGAAAGCACAGTGTGCAGAGCTGTCACGTTTGGGTTTCAAACAGGAGCAGAACTGGTCCCAAAATGAACAGTGGGCCAACACAACAAAAAGTTAGGAATGTTTTGTGGTGAATTTTTTTCCATATATGACTTCAGCTAGACCTCTGGATCTTGGCCACTCTAAACAAAAAATCCTTTCAAAATTAGAGTGAACTTTGAAAGATACACAAGTAGGACAGACTGCACAAAAACACAAGCTCCAGACAGACCTGCTAAATAATACCAAGTAGGAAGGAATTACTCATGATCTATGTTTCTCAGTCCGTTATCGGACTAATAGATATCTTCTTAATAGAGGTTTCAATAAATATATGTTTTAATAACAGTCCTATTAGGAAAATATTATGACAAAGCATAGCTCAAAATGCCCTTCTCCAAAATAAGGAGCCTGTCCCATCCAGAACAGTAAACCCTGTCATCTACTGGCATAGAAAAATAACTTGGAGCGTTACGTGTTTAGGTCTGAGGAAATATCTTTGGCTTGGCATGCCAGCGTGCTCTTCTGCTTACTTCTTGGTTTTAAAATACAAATCCAAAGCTGGGCACTTACATAACACAGGGAATAGTTAAAGGCAGACCTATATTGCCCTGGAATGGAATTAAGTAGAGTCTTACTCTTTGCCTGAAGTTGGAAAGCTTTTGACTTTCTTACAAGCTCCAACATCTGCTGGAGGCTGTACAGTGTTCCTGGAAAACACCTAAAACCTTTTTATGATTTTGTTTCATTTACTGGAAAAATACTACAGGAAGTACTGGTGCTAGCGTGTAAAACATAAATACCCACAGTCAGGGTGATTTCTGGAGAGGCAGTGTTTGGAGAATAAAAACCTGTGCTGGAGAACTTCAGCCTGAGCAGATCACGGGAAGTGATTCTCCCCCTCTACTCCGCTCTGGTGAGACCCCCCCCTGGAGCCCTGCGTCCAGTTCTGGAGCCCTTATGACAAGAAGGATGTGGACATGCTGGNTTTGGAACTGGAGTTGGAACAGGGTTCGAACTGTGGTCCCTTCCTACCCTGAGTGACTCTGATTCCATAACTTCTCCAGTGAAGTGATTCTGCTGTGTCAGGGAGATTGGACTGGATGATCTTTTGGGATGATCTTTCCATTCTCTAATGATTCTATGAGTTGATGATCACTGTGGCAAATTCTGGCAGAGTTACTTTTTTCCTAGGTCATAACTGAATTTGGGATGTCCACTTCACTTCCTTGGCCATCTGAAACCAGAGCATTGCACAGAGATGGTGCTTATGGTCCCCAGAGACATCACCTTTTTCCTACAGTCCATCCAACACTGGCAAAGCCAATGTCACTCCAAGATAAAAGTACTCAAGGCAGAAAGTGTCTGAAAGGTGCTTAGGAACCAGATTAAAATCACAGAATAAAGACAGTTTATTACTTCTTGGTACAGTCTGCTGAAGCAATGGTGCATGTACCTAATTTTCGAGGAGGCTTCTCACAGAAACCTGAAGTTAACGATGCAATTCTGAGCAGTCTCAAGCATGTTAAGAAATTACGGTTTTCATCTCTGAAACTACTCTGACTGGTTAAAGCACAAAGCAGAACTGAGCTCTGTGGTAACCCCTGGAATGTACTGCAAGCCTGAATGAGGCAGGCAGCACTCCTCTCAGCATGAGAAATAGCCAACCCCTCCATTTTTCTACTCACTGAATGGTGGCCCACATACTTTTCCCAAAGCCTTCCAGTTCTGAAATTGACTTCCAACAGAAAACCAAACTGAGATCACAGTTTCACTTCATCACCTCTGGGGTGTCCAAGAGCATTTAAACATATATAACTGGTCCTCAAAGCCCTTCTGTCAAGCACAATCTAGCTCTGCACAATAAAGCCACAGTCCCTTGTGCAAGAGATTAAAGTGCTCCAGCAGCCTGCATTAACTGTAGGTCAAACATTGGCAGGAACTAAACCAAGAGTAATCTACCCCAGCTTCTGCAGCAACTACCAAATACACCTCTTCCGTGCTGTGCCCTTTTACAAGCTTAAAGAACAATTAAAACATTACCAGAAGTTTTCCTTCACACGTACAGCTTTCTTTAAGATTGAAAATCAGAAAGAACCAGAGCTAGTAGGTGTTTGTTCTACTACGAAATGCTCTGCTGAAAATCACTCAGTTATATCAGTGAACCTGGCAGGAGAAGTCCTTGGGAACCAAAATAATCTGATTTGGTAATCAAGACCATGATGAATCACTCTGCTGCATTTTGCTTTATAGAAGGATAGAGCGAGTAATCTAACTGTGGAAAATGAGCTGCACAGCTTAGAATCTGGCTTCTATCCTCACGCTCAGTGGAAGGTTTATAAGCTTTACCTCTGTGGAAGAATGATGGATCAATAGTGAACATTTCATAATTAATGATTTAAATAAGTCCAGTTATTCTTACTGTGGTGAGGGCCCTCATGCCTGGGGTCTTCCATCAGCCGCCTGTTCTCAAGGACTGTGACGGCGTATCCGTGTTTGGCCAGGATGCGCTGGTAGAGCTGACGGTCCGTCTCTCTGTGGGCAGGAGGTGCATACACAACTGCTCTCCTTGTATGGCTTCCAAAGTACCAGAGAATGGAGTCATCGAGCTACAGCAAAGACAGTGCAAAGACAGTGACACTCCTCAGCTGTATGATATATTGCTACGTGTCAGGAAAAAAGCCCTAGTAACCTCACGCGACAATCTGGGAAACATTTCTGATCTCATTAAGAGTTCTCATTGCATCATTACGAATTCTCATTGCATCGTGGACTTTCTGACCACAAAATCTTACCTGACTCTCCATGTTTTCTACCATCATTTTGTACGAATATTGCAAGGGTTCCAAACCCCAGGGTAGCAAGGGATGATCTTTAAACTTTGGTCTTCCCTTTATGGAAACGCTTTTGGCTGCAGTATGAGCTGCTTGAGAGAGCTGGTAACAGCACTTGGGGTGGCCTCAGGCTGGTCCACGAATCACCTGGCAGGAAGCACAAGGTGGGTCCCATGTAAACTGCTCTAAGGCACATGGGTTCTCTGCAGACAGTAAGGGCAGGGGTCTGAGTTATGATGTGCAGGGTGATTAGGAAAGGTAAGAAGAGGTAAAAGCACACAGACGTGTACTGGAGATTGCTGTGCCTCTGGAAAATTAAATGCAACCTGTCAATACGTTATTGCCTTCTCCAGTATGATCCAGTTCACAGAAGCTCTGGCAGAGAGACACCTATATAGGAGCAAGTAGAAAGGGATATGTTGTCTCCAATGGATCCCAAGGAATCCTTGGGTTGTTTACTACTCACTGTCTTTCTGCACAGTGCCCAGGGACACTGGCTGCTAGAGAAAACCCTTCCTCTGTATAAGCAGTAACTCCTCTCTTTCTCTCCTGACCTTGTGTTTTTGTCTCACATTTTCTCACCCCTCTCTCTGTATGCTCTTGTGCACCAGTTCTCTTCCCCTTCTTAAATATGTCATCACAGAGGTACTACCACCATCTCTGATTAGCTCAGCCTTGGCCAGCAGCACCGGCGTGGAGCTGGCTGGCGTTGGCTCTATTGGATATATGGAAAGCTCCAGCAGCTTCCCACAGAAGCCATCCCTATACCATCCCCACTACCAAAATCTCGTCACAAAAACTATAGAATAAGTATAAAAATAGCATCCTGTATGTGGGAAATGAGTCACTAAAATCTGGACTTTGTGATTAACCACCATTAGCAGACAAGATTTTCTTTTGCTGAAAAGTATTTGTCTTTAGGATTGAAACAAACCATCACTTAAGGGACTAGACCCAGGACACGACATTTGTTCTTGGGAGGTGCATGAACTTCCCCCTAGCAGCAGTTAGCAGTGTGTCCCTTAAAACCTAAGCTGTTCCACAACTGCTAATTTTAGGGAGCTTATCGCTGGAGATAGGAAGTGCTGCACAAACAAGGCACCGCCGTTCTGTGCGCAGAAAGCCACGCTGGAAAGAGGCAAAGGCTGTGAGATATAAACAAACGTAATTCAAGAAGTGTCCAGTTGGTTATAGGCCTTGGATCTAGTCATAAAGTCATTCCTTTCAGCAGTTTGCTCCTCATTTATAGGATGTGGATTTGCATCAGCTTGAGCTTCTCCACGGCAGTGAGAAACACCGGTTGTTTCAGGGCTCTGAGGCTCTAAGACCAAGCCTGCTTTTACAGCAGAGCAGACATCCTCTGCAGGAAGGGGTCAGGGGAGACCCTGCAAAGTACCTCAGTACAGCCCTGCCAGAAAGTTCCACACGTGTTTGTTAGATACGCAACCCAAAACTACTTTAGACACCGGGACATGCAAGTGAAGGGTGATCACATCCTGGCAGGAAGAGGCACGAATAGCAGAGGGTAAGGTCACAGGAACCGTGCCAGGTAGTCTGTCAGATGTCCTCCCTGGCATCACAGCATGCCTAAAGTGCATTGATCAGGCAGCAAGTGCAGTGTTAGTGTGTCTCAGTTCACACTTCCCCACCACAGCACCCACCATTCTTTCCCCTTCTGCTTTCGCCCCTCCCATCTGTCTTCTTATCTTCTCTCTTTCCTGCTCTCCTGCAGCCCTTCCTTTCCATTTCACTCCCTCCACGCGCCTTAACCCAGTCTTTGCCCTGGCCCTGCTCCTGAGCTTCCTCTCCCTTCTTCTCCGGGCAGTCCAGCCAGACACTTTCCACTATGCATTTTGCTTGCACTGTAGAGGAAAATCAGGAGCTTTATCTCTCACTTTATGATGTGAGCAAATCCAATTTTCCATCCTGCATGTGCCGCAGCGGCCAATCTTATGGGGTGAACTAAGGACACGTGAGGAACACAGAGGGGGTGTGCAGCCCAGGACACATCCCTCTCCAGTTTTAGCTGGTGATTACAGCTTGTCCTGCCTCATCCGTCCTGGTGAGAGGGGAGTGTTTGCTGCTGGCTGTGAGACGTGGCAGCACTTTGAGTGCACTACTCCTCACCCGAGGACGGTGCTTTTTTCCTACCAAACAGCCCACCTTTCTTTGCAAAAGTGAAGCCTCCTTCAGTTATCATTCCTTAAGAATTTTGCTGCAAACAAACTTTAAGAGCTTATATCTCAAGCACCAAGCTTGACTTTACTTTCCTCTCCGGGCAGTACTCCAAAGACAGTTCTTACAGGGCTTGTCCTAGCCTGGCTGCCACCCCATGCCTCATGCCTGGTGCAACAGCCCTTGGTGTCCCTGGCCTCAGTCAGGTCTGAGGGCTGAGCTGTGCCCCTCATCATTCCCTCTGCTGGCCTGTGAGGCACAAGGGGACAGGAGTCAACTGTCCTTAAGGTGTCCCACTGGCCATGGTGACACCCTGTGGTCAGCTAGCACCAGCCTGCCTGCAGCAGAGTCTTCCAGGGGAAGGGAGCTCTTCCTTTCACCTCCGTGTGAGCTCTGATGGAAGCTGCATCTTCCTCAGTTCCCTGGGGATTCACAGAAGCATTTACAATATCTGAGTTTGCAGTGGCAAATATTAGAGAGGACATTGATAGCAGCATTCAAAAAAAGAGGACGTTCAGACAGCCATCCCTACGTGTTTAATGGCTGTGTGGGTATGGGGTCTAAGGATGTGGTTTAGCAGTGGGCTTGGTGAAGTTAGGTTAATGATTGGACTCAATGATCTTAAAGGTCTTTTCCAACCTAAAGGATTCTGTGATTCTAATGGGGATAACCTAGAATCATAGAATCATAGAATCATTAGGGATTGGAGTGGACCTCAAAAGATCATCTAGTCCAATCCCCCTGCAACAGCAGGATCACCTAGAGTCATTTCCACAAAACACAAAGATAAACGGAGCCCACACAGTAGCCAGCGTCCACCAGACACCTCTCATGGGTGTTCAGAGGTCTCACAATGGCCCTCACACACGAAGCACACCACTAACTGCTCCAGTGCTTCAGACACACAGTCCAGAGACATGTGAAAATCCTTCAGACTGCTGTCTAAAGCCTCCTGATGCCACTCTGGAAGGACCGAGCAGGCCAGGTCTGGGATACACTCATCTGTGTCCTCCAGCTTCGCCTCTCGCTGTCCCTAAATGAACCACTTTTATCCACCGGCTACCCAGAAGAGCCGTGACAAGATGTTTGGGCCACTGAGACAAATCAGGGTCCTAAATCTAACAGCATGACTTGATGTCTAATCTGGTACTACCAAATCATAGAGGAGCATCTTTTACGGGGCATGCAGAGCGTTGCTGAATTTATTTCCTCTGCCCTTTCCTTTCAAAGCTATTTGCAGTCCAGGTCTCCAGATGCAATGTGTCCTCTCTCTTCTTGCCAAGCCAGTGCAATGCAGGGTGGGGGTTTTTGTTTGGCTTTAAACTACCAATTAATTATAGAAAATCCTAGTCAACTCCATGCTTGTAGAGAGCGATCCCATCATTTTTTCCAGAGCTCTCAGTAAAATGCCTTCCATCACGGGCCATGATGACCCAGTTCCTGCTGGGTGTTTTTCAGAATGCCCAAAACTACACTTAAAGAGCCAGCAGGATATTACAAGGTGTTTCTCAATCATAAAAATGCAGCCTGGGCAGAGAGCTGGCGCAAGGAAATCAGAGTGAAATAGATGAAAATGAGCTCTCCACATACGTTGAGGTTTCATGGTTTTGCTTTTCTTTTTGGCATTCCCATAACTTTTAGTGTGCAGCCGGCTTGGACCCCACAAAATGGATCCATAACATTTTGAACATTTGAGAATAATTGTTAAATGGTCAAATGTTTTCCTGTTGCAACTGTTTTAGCTCTTCCCCGGTTTGAAGTCTCAGGCTATTTGTTAGCAGGTCAGTTTATTACAGATTCAATGGACCTTATGTGAACGAGATTGATAAAGAACATCTGCGGCCCATGTCTTACCTAGAGCAGAGTGTGGCTGCCTCCACAGAAATTAATGAGGCTTTACAGCAAAGCTGAGATTTCCCATACGATTTGGGATGAGGCTGATGTCAGCTCTGACATGATGTATCTGCTCTTAGGGCTTGCAAGCCATTGTACTTAGCTGAGTCACTGACCTCATTTTAGTGCCACAGGCTGTTGGACAGATGATCCACAGCCTTAACAACCAATCTAAAAACCCACAATGGGCTGTAAAGTGAGTAAAAATGCATTAAAACTAGTTTTGCAATTTTGTTTTCAGTTTATAGAATAACACGGAAAACTCAAAATTAGTTGGGTTCCATAAAATTCCTTATGGATTAAAAAAAATTTACTGAATCAAATGTGTAGTCACAGACTCAGAATCATTAGGGATTGGAAGGGACCTCGAAAGATCATCCAGTCCAATCCCCCTGACACAGCAGGATCACCTAGACCAAGTCACACAGGAACACATCCAGGTGGGTCTTAACCTTCTCCAGTGAGGGAGACTCCACAACCTCCCTGGGCAGCCTGTTCCAGTGCTCTGTCACCCTCACCGTGGAGAAGTTATTTCTCATATTTAGGGGGAACCTCCTATGTTCCAGCTTACACCCACTGCCTCTTGTCCTATCACTAGATGATGTTGAGAAGAGCCTGGCTCCATCCTCCTGACACCCACCCTTCACATATTTATAGACATTAATGAGGTCACCCCTCAGTCTCCTCTTTTCCAAGCTCGAGACCCAGCTCCCTCAGCCTCTCCCAGGCGGGTCCTCTGAGATCTTCACAAATGAGATAAACAGACCAGTTTATATAATAAGAAGGCTCAAGAATTACATAATCATCCTTGTCTGACCGAAAATAAACACTTATTATCTGAGCTGCAGTCCTTAGTTCTGTTTGCAAGTTTCACACAGCTGTGAAGTTCTCTGTTAAAGGGAACTGTTTTGACATTTTCCTTGAAACCAATTCCTCCAGTTCTGGGCCATGAATGTGTGAAGATATAAGTGAATGTATTAGACTCTGGAAATTCTCTATTGTGCAGAATTCTCACAATTCTCTATTGTGCAGAATTTCTGGGCCCTTCCAAAAATCCAAAATTTGATCAGTGACCGAGTCTCACAATTATTGTTGTTGTTTCAGCTAAGGAGAAAACAGCAAAGAAGTTGAGGAGAGGAAAACAGTTCCTTGGCAGCTTTTCAGATTCCCGAAGATTGCACAATTCCATAGATATTGATGCATTGTCCCTGCCTGGCAAGGCAGCAAATACACAGTTTGAACTGTTGCCACAGAATTTCATTGACCATCACTTCAACTGCAGAAACAAAACTCTTCTTCCTAAAATAATGGCCCAACTCTTGTCTGCCTAAGCTTCTGTCAGGAAAGCTCTCAAAAGCCGTGAATCATCTTTTCAGCTCCACAGTTCTGGTGGCATAAGTCCCTGTGTTGATTACAGGCAGCCACTCTTTTACACCACGCCAGCCAAGACTGTCAGACTCTTGGCCAATAGCTTCAAATAACCTGATGGCCGCTTGCTTTAAGCCCACTGCTTTCTGCAGGAACTGAGCTGCTGCAGAAGAGATATATGAGCCACTACGCAAACCGAAAGGTCTCTGCATGAAAGGGGAGTGCAACAGAAATACAACAGAAGAGAACCAGCCTTATACAAACAACACTGGTGTTCCTGTGTGACGTGGTCTAGGTGATCCTGCTCTTGCAGGGGGATTGGACTGGATGATCTTTCGAGGTCCCTTCCAATCCCTAATGATTCTATGATACTAACATCACTACTCACAGGCAGCAAAGTGCCCAAGTTCCCTTCCAGCCAGCAAAGGAATTGTGGGTCTGCCTTCACTCCTAAAAGCCACCTAGCACAACGTTACGGGGGACTCCTAGAAACAGCTGCACTAATATTAAGCAGCACAAATAAGAAGAGCGATAATAAAAACTTAGCCTGTGGTTCTTGTGCCCAAAGTCTTTCATTTACAGGACTGGGCAGACCTTTATTGGTTCCAAATGTGACTACTTCTAAATTCTTCTTCATGTTTTCATAAAAGTTCACAGAAGTACTATGTTGTTCGTACGACCATGACATTTGAAGAGCACATAGCTCCTGTATCAAGATGTAACAGAGAAGTTAATTTCCTGTTTCACTTTCTGGAGGATATTTAAATGTGTTGGCTTTATGTGCTGTTAGATTTCTTAATCAGAAATGACTGGGTTGTAGGATGAAATGGCTGGAATGTATTTCTGCTTTCAATTGTTTGGTGAATAAATACAGAACAAGGACCTAGATTGTTGGCACTGCTTCCATGGCTGCTTTCTGGTGACTTCAGAAGCCCAAGAGCAAAACTAGAGTTATTTGAATTGTCGTCACCAGCACTCGGAGCTGGATGTACTCGGAGCTGTTTTATCAAAACCCATTTGCTTTATGGTTGTGTGTAGCTCATGGTACCAAGTGCCTTTTCTTCAGAACAGAGGATCCTAACGTTCTTAGAAAACCAGCTAATTTTGAGTAAAGGGCTCCAGTGCAGTGGAGGAGCGAGGTTCTGCTCCCATTTCCCATTTGCTGCTGATGCACCCTTCTCAAAGTTCCTTTCCTGCAGAGTCTCCACCCTGCACCTCTTTCCTGACTTATACCACAATAGCCTTTTATCATCAAAATATCTCTAGCTATCTCTGCAGTAAAAATAGCTTCTTCCTCAGTGACTTTTCCATTTTATATTGAAAAGGGGGAAAAACTGTCCTGGTTTTGTAGGGTGTTATCATTTCAAGGAAACCAGTTGCTGATACTATACTAGCTATCAATCATTTTCTATTAACAAAGGCTTCCTACTAGCAAAGGTCTTTGTTCTTTTGTGAGGAGAAAAGGCTTCTCATCTCCCTACTGCATTCTGTAAAATAAATATCCTTTCTAAGATTAAATTTACTTTAAAAATGCATCAAACCTTATTATGCATAATGTAATCTTTTAGAAAAGAGCTCTCACCACATTGTTTCTGCATAATAGAAAAGAATCACCCCTTCTCACCCAGCCTCATTTCTCCTTTGTCACAAATACACATCTCAGAAGTTTGCACTAGATTTGTCTTTTTTGCTTTCCATTTCCATGCCCACCTCTCATTCTCTTCCCCTGCACAAACCCAGCCCCCTGCATGCACAGTCTCTCCTGTGTTCCCTAGCTGCCTCCTCTCCTCATGACTGCTCCATGACACTCCCCTCCTGCCCACTTTCATTCACTGCTCATTCTGATGTAAGCAGGATTAGTCCATCAACAAAAATTAATTAAAAAAATCCCAGACACATTCCTTTAAAGGGTGAATTTAATGCAGATTTGTTTTAAATATCTACATTAAGTCATGATGAATTTTTCATTAGAGGCAGTTATTTCCACTGACTATGAAGTCCAGCTTTTTGGCTCTGACAAGACAGAGTGGAGAATTTAAATCAAGAGAGCATCATTCCACTCTGGAAGTCCAGAGTTCTAAAATTCCAGCAACAACTTACCAGCTTTTCAGTAACTTCACTCCCAGATTTCAAATACAGACACCCTAGCCTGTAGCCCATGTGAGAACTTCCTCTAGATCTTATATAGGACTAAACCAGGAGGTTTTTATCTTTTACATTTTTTCTACACAGTACCTCAGAGGTACAGCCACATCAAGCTGTCAATACCTGGTGTCTTTCCAGTAAGCTGTGTCCACTCCCAGTAAGCTGTGTCCTAGTTGTTCAGCAGGAAGCCATAAATGCCCTTTTCTCATTGGTGTTTGCTCACCCTGCTACAGCTCCTCTTTGAGATACACCTTGTACACCACACGTAAGTGGCAGGTTGAGGGCCTTGAAACTGAAGAAATCTTTTTTCACCATCCCTGTTACAGTTCATTTATTAAGATGCCAGCCTCACCCACTCATTAAATTCTCATAAAATAAGCTGCATGTTTTGTTTTCCTTTGTTTTTCCAAGCTGGCCTAAGAAGGACAGGGGATGTAAAGAAAGGCTTTTGTGAGCATCCATAAAGTAATCTCCATCAAGATCCATCTTAAAATTTAAAAATCTACTTCTCTTATGCATTGGCCATGGTTAGAGAGGCAGTGTGCAGAAACAGTGCCAGCAGAGGCACTGCATCTACCTGGGCAAAACACACTGCAGGGCTGAGACACTCAAACTGATTCTGACTGAATTAAACCAGACAGTGGAGACACTATGTAACCAGACAATTGGCTCTTCTCAGAGCCAGCTGAGAAGTGGAGCTGAATTACTTAAGAGGAGTGTTTTACATCTGGATGGTGCCAAAGGTGTTTCTGGCACAATATCGTGCCAGGCAAACCTACACACACGGGGAGTGTATGAGGGGTTTTTTTGTTACCTACTTCAGCTCTGATGTTGCACCAACAACTCTTCTTACTAGATAAATTGACAAATACTTCATCATGCAAGAGATAAGCATCCCTGGCTGAACCTGAGGAGAGCCTGCTGCTGTATGTGATGTCCGCATCCAATGTTGGAGGCTCAGAAATAATCCTCCCACTTGTCATGCTGGAGATATTAACATTTGATTTTATACTTGAAAATGTTGGCTTCTATTGATGTGAAAATAAGGCTACAGGAACAGTGCTTTAGCAGCTTTAAAAACTCCTGTAGCCTGTGATAGCTGGGAGAGATGTACTATGAGCTCTATCAGGTTTCCCAGGCTGGTTTTTCTGCAATTTAAAAAAGACACCTTGCACTACATGCTTCATCCCAGGACATCTTGGATGTAAAGATACAGGGATGACACAGTTACAGATCAAGTAGGGAATTTCCAGTGCCATGCTTTTTGTCTGGAATTTTCCCTCTCAAAGTTGGTTGAATTTTGAGATGGGAGATGCAGTGGCTGCCACGCTGCTATTTTCTGCAGATATCTGACTCTGCTTCCTCCAACAGCCTATTCTTTTTGCTCACGCAGTAGCAATCATAGCTAGGTTCTCACAAAAGGCTCAACATGATACTGATTATTTCTCTGGATGAAGCAGAAATTAGAGCTGCCCCAATCCAGTCAGAAGAGATTCTGCTGTGTGACACATGCTGTGGCTCAAAACCCAGCAACACTGAGCGTTATCCAAAGAATATTATCTCCAGCAGGGTCTTTGTTTCCTTAAAATGTACTTATGAACTTTGATCTCATGCGACATGCCGCAGCGTCTCCTTTAAGTCACTGATTAAGTGCACGATAGATTATTTGTAATAGATTTATTTGCTGGACTATTTACAGAATAAAGATGCACATGGGGCTGCTTAATTAAAAATGTGAATAAGTTGGGCTAGATTTTAATGCATTTCTCCAGATTGGTAGGTGAAAATTTAAAACCAGAGCTTCAATGAAAACTTGTTTGCAAACTGGCTACTACTGTGGGTGGCCACGTGACGCTAATATAAATTTATGAGTGTAAAGTTTCAGCCATGACATCTGTCTTAGATGTTACTGGGTACCCAATAAAATCAAACATAAGCAGTGGGTGAGAAATATGCTTTCAAAGCAAAGAAGCAGAGATTTTCTGGAGATGTTTGTGTTTTCTGTTCCCTGAGGTTATTACTCAAGGCCACACAGCCAGCAGAGTATTCTCTGGAGACAAAGAGCAACTTAGAGTAACATCTCAACATGTGCAAGAGATTTCGTTCCCCGCGCTCTAGTGGAAACGTTCAAGACAAATAGAGACTCAGCTATGGGTGGTCTCCAGAACTTTGGGAGGAATGTGTTAGAGGGGTACAGCCCTGGAAAAGCTACCTACAAGGTGTAACACACGCGCTTATGCCTGTGCTGTAGGTTCAGCATGTACATGCAGTAGTCACATCCCACCATGTGCACTGCAGGGTAGACAGCACATCCTGGTGTAAAAACAGGTTTCTGCCCTATTTCAAACACCCAGCGTAACGGGTTCAACATCAGTCTGCATTCTGCCCAGGCAAATTAGGAAAGAGGAAAGTACAAGTACTTCCAGCCAAACAGCACACTGGTAAAACTCTGCTTTACCAGTTCCGATGGACTTGAGGGAGCTCAAGATAAGATATGAAATGTTCTTCACTATTACAATAGCAATGAATACAAAGGAATGGACTGTGAGTGTCAAAAGCTGCAACACAAAGCAGCCCATGTCTGCCAGCTGTGCTTATTTACCTTTAAAGTGTAAATCTCCAGGTCACATTGTTGAACAAATCCAAATCTGGCTAACTAGTGTACTAAAAGGTCAATAAAATACAAAACGATGGCAAGTGCAGCATGGATTGGAATTCTGCAATTCTTAAGACAAATCTCTTTGACCTTCACAAGAAAACAACCGCATTTTTTGAGACTTGAGGTTAAAGAGCTCCTGTCAAAGTTATTTCACATATCTGCTTGTGATTGCCGCAGAAGATGCGCTTCACAACTGCTCTCTTAAAATCAATGTTGCTGACCTTTCAGACTGTGAGCCCTGCCTAATCACAGAAGCAGCCTTCTCATTTTTTTTCAGTCTGAACTGCTTTGTGTGGATGCTGTCCGTAGTCTGAGAAGTCACAAATTATAGTCCTGATATGGCTTCATATAAAATGCCAGCATAATGAGAATTTCACAGTGCAGTACTTGGTGGACTATTAGCAGCCCTCTTTAGGACTAAAGAAAACCTGAAACATTTGTGCTAGTGCTGCTCACAGATTCCAGAATAAAAATAACCACTTCAGTCTGGACCATTTAACGAGCCACGTTCTCCAACTAAAATAACAGTGCCTGCATTTGTTAGGTTTTAGCACCCATCCTAGGAACTCCAACCAAATAAACGGGAGGTCAGGTAACCTAAGGACAAAGGAAAATTTGAGGGACAAATATTCCAAAACAAATAGTGTGATTTGAAAATTGTGAAAAGTGCTTTTTCTGCTTCTTAAACGCAGTTAACTTTGGCTTTACAGCAGAGTACCAGTCAAGTTCAAAGCTGGCCAGCAGATAACTTTAACATGGGGCAGCTGCAGTCCCAGTGCTAATTAACAGCCTCAGTCACTTCCACGCAACCCCACTGGCTCCTGATTTATGTGCCTGTACTGTAAAGCCTCTGAAGTGATTCCTAGAGCCAAAATAAAATATGGTCTGTGGAGGCATCTGCAGCCTCCCTTGAGCCACAGAGCAATGCCATGCTGCAGCCAAGGATTTCGGTGTCCCTGCGTTCACAGCAGCACGCTGAGGAGCTGGTAACGGAGATGTACTTGCGCATATGCTGCTGTCATTAGATCAGCCATTTGTTTGTACACAGAGCTCAGACTTATAACTCGGGCTAATTTTAGCTGGACTCAGATGATCCTGCCAGACTCGCCACCCCTCGCTTTGCTAATTATTGCTCAGCACTCTGCTCCAGCTGACTTACCTTTTTCACTGTTTGCGAATGCCCGTCAGGGAGGAAGCAGCGGGTGCCGCTTGGAGAGACCTCCTTGTGTCTTCCTTGCTGTGCTTTAGTCAGTCTGTTGGGTGCAATCCCATTAACGACTGCTGAAAGGATGCTGCTGGTCATCAGAGGTGTCAGAGTCTGGCAGAACAGACAGATGGCCACCACTAAGGCCAGAAGAAAGGGACGAGGGCGACAAAGCCTGCGGCACCTGGGGACCTGCCCACAAACCATGGCCTGCTTGCCGACCTCACTTAGCCCTTTGCCACATTGCAGATGCAGTCCAAGTAGCCCTGTCTTGCCAGCATAAAAAGTTAAAGGCACGCTTTACCCAAAACTAGCCAGAGCTGTCCTCATTGCTGCTGCTGAGCACTTTCTCAGTGCCTGGCCAGAAGTCACGGGTTCGAAAGGAGCAGAGGTTTGGGAAGGACCCTCCCATGGGAGTAAGGGAACAACCTGTGAAAAAAAACCAAGCAGTGAGCAGTGGCAAACAACAGGGTGCTGTGGCATGTCCTGCAAGGAGCTGCGGTGAGCTTGTTCACACCATGCTCTTGGCATAACAGACCTGCCAGCAGGCAGGTAGGAGCACAAATCTTCACCCCTTTGAAGAAGGAACAACTGAGCCCAACAATAACACCCAAGAAAGCAAGAGGTTAAAGCTGAACGTGTCCTGTCTAGAGCTGAAAAGAGTCAGGGAGTGCACCGACGATGTGCACGACTGTTTGCTGGTTTTTTTCACTCTTGCATTCTCAATTCCCACTTTGTTTTTTAGAGTTTCCTTCGTTCCAGTCCTTTTAAATTGCCTCCTTCCTGCCAGCATGCACAGCTTTCTAAAAGGGATCGTTTATCTGAAAACTGACAGACTACGAAGATTTCAGTTTGCATTTGTTTTGTCCAGATTGCAAGTTGAAAGTTAGCTTTACTTACTCAGTTCTTACCCTGTTAGAAGTTCTCCGTTCCCCTCTAATGGGCTGCTGATTAAAACCACTTGGAGCAACCCTGGCTCATGATCCCAGCTCGTCTCGCGCACTCAGACGGCAGGCACACGCACATACACACGCCATCTGAAGCCAGTTGGACCACAGATTTCATATAAATAAAGGCTGGACTGCCCAGAGGGTGGGGCTAAACTAACTGAGCTCTGAGCAGGCACAGGGCTTGGAGACACAGCCGAAGATCTGGATGGGGAGCAAGAAGTGTCCTGGCTTACGCCACATGCCTTAAAGTCACCACCACTGCCATTTTTAGCAAATCACTGCTAAGGCAAGCAGTCCAACTGAAACAACATTAATATCTTGCAGGCAGCAGAAACCTGAACAGCACCTGCAATATTTTAATCCAGATTAACAAAAATGTTGTGGAAGGCAGCAGATTTACTTGGACACAAGCATTTCTGACGAAGCAGTCATCAGTACTTTTCCACAGTAGACATCTCATAGCAGTGTATAAATAAAACTTCTTAGTGATGTCAAAGAGGGAAAGAAAGGAGAGGAGATAAAAATACTCCAATGAAAGCATTTAGTATCTAAGCCACAGAAGGTCTTAGTTACTACTTCCCCCTGCTGACATGGGACAGTGACAAGACAGATGGGAACAGTTGAGGAACTCCGTTATCTTCATAGATCCAAACTTCTCATATAATCAAGTTCCTTTAGCTAAAAATATCTGTGTACGAGCCATCTATTTTATCCTCCATCCTTAGTTGTTTTTTAAAAGAAGGACTTCTTCCTACACTGCCTCATATGTAAGAAATGAGCAGTGCTCTGATAACTTTAGGCCAGTCTACATCTTCAACAAGAGCAGCATCAGCATCATCAGCGTGTTAAGGTCTACATACAGCAGTGAAGAGTAGGGTGTAGATGTCTCAAGTGTTGATGTTTATTCAGCTTTCAAATACTCCTTTCTTTTTTTTCCCCCCAGCTAAACCCAACTATTCACACACATAGAAAAATGCAAGAGAAGTGATTTAATACCTTGAGCAGAACCTCAGCTGTCACATACATTGCATTTTAGTTTTCTTTCTGTGATCTGCTGTTGCCTAAAATAGACTCTTAGGTTATCCTGAGCAGGAAAAAAGTGTGCTTCCCTGTGTCTTCCAGTGACAGGTACTTGCCATCCACACAGAAACTCCAAACTGTTCTCTGGAGACAAGTTGCTCGTGTTCCCTCCTTCCCAGAACCCCAGCTCACATCCCTGGGCCCTGCTCCAGTCAACGTGCACTGCAGAGCCTCTGGCAAGCCAATGCATCTGGATAGAGAATGCTGGAAAACCCAGTCATTCCTTCCCTGAAGCTGGCTTCAGGCTAGGTCTAAGCCACACAATGGAGAGTGGTGCCCAGGGAGCTCTCAGGAGCACTGCAAAGACACTGCAGCCAGCCCGGCAGCCACGGTAACCCCATCGGCAGAGGAAGAGAGCACAGCAGAGCTGCTTTATTGTTGTGCGAGGCTGTCCTGTGGCTTTTGGCGTGCCCTCACTATTAGACCCACAGCAACCAGCTTTGTGGGTGGCATCTACGTGGTTGTCACCTTCTCTCAAATTCTTGGTGAGGAGTTTTTAGTCAGAGCTTCACATGCTTTCGCTAGAAGATTTGAATAAACCACTTTATAGAGATTTGGATTAATGGCTGCTTTGTGACGTGGAGATCATACCCCCGTGTTAGTCCCACATTACATCCGAGCAGCTCTTTTTGTCCTCGCCTGCTGCTCCTTCAACTACCTTCAGCACAGCGAGTAATCGTGTTCTCCCTCCAGTCCAGCTCAATGTTCTCCATTCAGACTCACCTGGGTCTTTATCCTCACATTCTCCCCAGTGTCTCAAAGCCAGTTCATTCCTCCTGCAGCCCCAAGACTGTTCACGGGTACCAAGTTTTCAGGACAAGCTGACAACTTTAACTCCTTTACTGCAGCAGACTCTACTGCAGACACAGAGATGATGGGATATCAGCAGAGGGCAGGCAGATCACTGCCTCCTGTACACCCCACGGGGATCAGCCTTCTGTTCATCTGCTTTTCCCAGATGTTCCAAGGAATGAGCTGGCTTTTTCCTTATGGTTTGTGGTTTCTTTTCTTTGCAATAGCATGTAATGAATTTTTTTAAGCTGTAAATACTTCTCTCAATCACAGTTAGAGTGCAACAAACATGATTCGTGTCATCTTTTCAGTGAGGACTGCTCTACATCTCAGGGCTTGTATGTCTACTGACTTATCTGGTCACATTGCAGCACTTCAGAAAACAAGCCAAGGCTACTGCAAATGGGAATGTATTCTCCTGGCATTAACTAGTCACTTGGGAAAAACCCCTAAGTTGATAAAGTCCCAGTAGGGGACACCAACAGAGGCTTAAACGTGAGACTGCAGTGCATAATATTCAAATACTGTCAAAACACATTTATCTGCAAGATCAAAACACGTACTTCAGAACTCCTAGCAGAAACCTGCAGTGCTCCTCTCTCTGACATTTCCTATTTGGGATGCCCAGGCCTGTTCCTTCCTGTGGCTGCTGTCACTGCATGGATTAAGGGTCTCCTTAACTCTCCCTAATCTTTCCATTTACTCATGGCTGCTTTCCTGGATGCTACAGCAGACAGATTCTGCCCTACTCTGTGTGAGAAAAGGACATGTAGGGATTGCCTCTGCTAAAACCAACCAGAACTGTCTGTCAAGAGTCATCTCTAGCACTTGCAGCCAGAACCTCAGTTCCATCTGAATCATCTGGAAGAGATTGTAGGCACTTTAAAACAACCCTGACAGCGAAAAGGTGAGAGGAAAGTCACAAGACTTGCTAAAAATTGCCAGAGACTAGAACTTGAAAGAACTTAGCCAATACACCACGTAGGGATGTAATGTGCATCATCCATCATCTCACTGGGGTTCTAAGCTATCAAGCTCCTATTCACACAGCTTCTGTTTTACATGAGTCTCTGTGTTTGTTCAGTAGTAAAAGCTCGTGACCACTAAAGGATGACTTCCATGATCTAAGGACTGACCTGGACAGGTAATTGCCAGGAGCCAATGAAAAGGACAATAGTAGGCACAGAAAGTTAGCAGCAATGCAAAACCTGCTGAAGAGATCCATTTTATCCAGGCTGACCTTCACTCAGAGATTTAACATGAATCATTCTGCATCTTTGAATAAAGTTAAGTCCAGATATAAGCTCCTGTAAGATCAGGACTTGATATAATGAAAACCACTTTGCACCAATTATTTCACTATATGGAGGCTGCCAAGGGAAAAAAATGTTTTAAAACCTATTCAGAACTGCTCCTTCCTAGAGAGAGTTCCAAAGTACAAAGTGTAGCATCCTAGCAGCCATTTCTGTGACAATCGAAGACATGAAAAATAAGCTCAAACGTATAATGTCTAGATGAACTAGTAGTCAAGCCTTTGTAATCATGGTGCAAATGTACAGTCAATTTTCATTGTTCACGATCAGCTTACGGAGCGCTTAGTTTCTGGCACAGTAAAAGTTGGCCAATGGCCATAAATTCTCACCAGCTTCAAATACTGTGTGGATGAAGCTCTGTGAACAATAGGCATTGATATCACTACAAAAGTGTTCAAGCCAAAAATCCAGTTACACTGGAGAAAGCCTGACCAGCCACACCCTTCATAATTTTATACTTCGCGATGAATTCAGTTCAGATTGCAACTGGATTTGCAGCATCTTCAGTCCTGTGTGTGGTCCCATTATAAGGAGTGAATGGGGAAGACAGGCAGAGTGAGGAAAGCAGGAGAAATACATTTCATTACTGCTGCACACACTGGAAGATTTGATACTGCTGAAGTTTAAATTAATCCCAGCATAGTGTAAACACAGCCTCTCTCTCCCCTTTTCCCACTCACAGAACACTGTAAGCCTTAACCACACCACAACGTTGTTCCCCAGAGCACTCCAGAGAACAAAGATTCACGTCTCAATTCTGCTTTGGCTCAGCTCTGTAATTTTGGCTCACACCAAAGGCAGGCTAGCAGAGAACATTCTGCAAATCCCTGGAAGGCAAAACTATTGATGTTAACAGGAGAAGAGTTTTAGAGGAGACTCCTCTTTTGGTTTTGCTTCTCATTGTTCAATGTATTTATTGTTTTGTCTTTCTGTAAGAGGCAGTAACTGATCCAAACTTCACAAGCAGTGGGTTTGCTTCTCATAGGATTTGCATTCCATGTATTTGTGTATATAGTCCATTTTAGATCCTTAGTCTGTAAATTGTTTCCGTGTTTCAAGAGCTGTGATTGCTGGATGTTTCTCCCCAAGATGCAGTTCTATGGGCAGATTAACCAGTCTAGTAATGGAAATGCTTGCTCCTCTCTGCCTGGTTTTAATGCCTCCTCCTTGCCTCCTCTCCTGCTCCTTCCTGCCTCTCTTGGTATCCTGTAGTGGTGCTCATTAGATCCTTTCATGAGAAAAAGCTGCTCACTTGGCTTGGTTTTCCTCTGGGTTGAGTGAGTTAACTCTTGGAGAGGGCTAATGGGCCCTGGTGCTGGTACAAGTTAGAACAGCAGATGATGAGTGAGTGGGAATGAAAGCAGAGGAAGGGAACAGGCAATAGCAAAGATTGACACTCAGCTCATCAGACTACTGCACCTGTCCCAGCTTCCCTGAAGTCTTAGGTAGGATCTGAGCCAACAGAGTTATTCCTCCAGAGACATCTCTTTGCATCTCAGCCATGTTTTCACTGCTCTCCTTTGGCAGAAGGGTGCCAACGAAACAAAGCTATCAGTTCACACACACAGAAAGCTGCTTGACAGGAGAATAAGGGAAATCAGCTGAAGAGATCAAAAGTCTTATGAAGATGCTTGTTCCTGATTAACAGACAAACTTCCATGTCAGAAGGAAAAAATACATCAATAAATTCTTCACTTCTTCCTGTCTAGTTACTCACTGTTAACTAATCCCCTCGCAGCCATTTTTCTGAGACCACACAGAGATTTATGGATTTTGTACCCAGTTTGATTGCTCAGAGCCATTGGTTACTGCTGAGAGCTGAATAAGAATCAGTGATAATCAAAAAATGTTCAGATAGGCTGCAAGATCATGGACATTTATGTCTGGGCATGCAGAACAGAAACAAAGGGAAAGCTCTCATGACATCTGACAGCATTTGGGTGCCTTCACATTTTAAGTAAACATTTTGTTTTTTCATGGCCCACATCTCTGTCATCTTGCTGGTCCTCTTATTCACACCTCAAGTGAGAACACGTCAACTTCCATTCTCAGATCTTCCTCTTTCTTCCTACAAACTTCTAATGACAGTTCTTTCTTGCCTCAAAATCATTGTCTTAACACAGTGAATAATCAATTCTTTCAGGTGACTTAGAGCCTTCTTAATGTTGGGTTTTTTTCAGTTACATTTTCTGGGCTTATTACGTAAAAAGTATTTGCACAAATTTCTACTTTCTCATGCACTTCTGCTGCAAAGGGACTGCTGCCTTGTACTGGCAGAAGGGCTCTGAATGCACTTTATATGCTGCACAGCAATAGTGTCTCTGCAGTGATTCCTACCTGCTTATACACAGTGAAATGTTTTTTAAAGGACTGATGGCAATGGGAAGAAACGGAGAATACCAGTGTCAAGGACTCCATCCCAGCCCCTCCATACCTGCTCAAATGGTGCTTGCAACAAAGGTGTTACTCAACAGTTCCATGTATCAGGACATCCTTCCCATGCCAGGCCCTTCCCCTTCACCCCTGGCACCAAGTTACAAAAGCTTCTGTGAAAAGGAGATGGTGGAGGACAACCAGTGGTAAGCACAGCAGTTTTGAGGCTACTGCAAAGACGAAGTAATGGTCCCTTAGCCAGGTATCCAGGGTGACACTTTCTTAAACAGTTTCCTATGCACTGGGAATGCATGAAGCTTGCAAGCCACTCACAGAAAGGAATTGCATTCTCTTGCTGAAAGAAAAGCAACTAATATGAAGAAAAAGTCCAATCTGTAAAGGCATTTAGCAGTGGGAGGAGAAGCAGGCACAATTCCTTTTATTTCTGCCTAGGCAGGTGGTGGAGTCACCATCCCTGGAGGTATTTTAAAGACAGGTAGATATGGTACTTAGGGACATGATTTCATGGTGACCTGTCAGTACTGGGTGAAGGGCTGGACTTCATGATGTTTAAGGTCCCTTCCAACCAAAACAGTTCTGTGACTGTAAAGTGTAACATGCTGCATTTTCTGGTTTGTCTTCTTTTTGGTTTGCGTTGTTTTGGTGGGGGTTTTTTATGGTCAATAGTTCCAATAAATCTTAAATATAAAATTGAAATGTCATTCAGTTTTTCTTCTACTTTTGTGTAAACCAAATTATTTCATTACTATGTTTGCTTTTCATTCCTCATTATGTAGATAGCCATGTAGTAAAGTGGTTTTTTTCCCCTCCTGTTCTACACCGTAAGTAGACCCCAAAGAAGTCCAAAAAATTAGAAAAGTCAAAGCAACCAGAAGATTCATGACAGTCATCCCCAAGCACCAGTTTTCTTTACAGTTGCCCTCAAGTTCAGAAGCAAGATCTGTTTCAAATAAACCGATTTTTAGAAGCTGAAAAACACAGCTGTATGGAGTGTTCATTCCATAAATACTCATCTGACCCTCTAAATTCCTTAAACTGTATTGTCTTTCATTACCTTTGGCTACCTTTCTTCCTCTCCACTGCTTATATGATCAGGAACATCCTCTTTTTCTTTAGCAGGGTGGTTGCTCTGCTGAGATCCCTCACACACTTTTGAATGAGTATCTTATTGTCTCCTAGCTTCAGTAGTGCCCCGATGCTCTTTGGCAGCAGGGAAACAGAAGTTCTCATACCAACAAGACATTATTGTCACCTCTGCTATACGCATACAAGAGCGCAGTGCTTTCAGACACCTACAGTTGTCTGTGCCTTGAGCTCTAAGTCATCTGTTGCAGATGATGTAACTGCCGCAACAGGCAAACAAGCTCAGTAGTGTTGAACCAAATCTTCCAGGTGCCAATCAATCCAGACATTTTGGTCATTACAGTTTGGTTAGCCTCCATACAAGTGACCACATAAACGGTCAACTTAAACCACATCATCATGACCTCCAGTGACTTCAGCAGATGACTTCACACATGTGGGTGTTTTAGGTGCAAGGCAACAAGAAATTCTTTTTTTTTTCCTATCAAAAGGCTTTTTACTGATGGGAGTTTGTGTAACAGAGCTCCTCTGTTAGTAAGGAGAGTTTTAAGTCAACCACATCACACAGAAATGCAGGCTAAATGCTCACCTGTGTCTCTCAAGGTGCCTCTATGTTTTATCAGCCCCATCAGGATGAGCCATTACTATATATACATACACATAGAAGGAGACACACACATACATACGTACACGTATGTATACTCTATATATACACCTACACATGCATACAAATATATACATAAATAAGTTGTTTCAGTTGGTTGCATTGCTATTTCTGTACCATATTGTGCACAGTATGTGTACAAGCTAACAGAAGAGGTGGAGATGCAAAACATGCTGTTTTCTTGCTCTTATGGACAAGTAGAAAAAGATAACATTACACTTTTGAACTTATCCATCTGATTAGAACTACACGAGTCCAGCTGCCACAGCGCGATTGCTGCAGAAGAAGATAACAGCAGCCACCGTGGCACCGAAGTTACTTTAGAATTACCCTCAAGTACATTACATCTCTTAAGCCCTTAGTTTTGACAACCTACTCCACATCGTATTTCTAAAAGTGAAGCTGAAAATTAGGTTTAGCCGTTTTTACAGGTAACAAAAGCAAGGTGGCTGGAATAAATATAGCAAGGGAGGCCACACAGAAAGTCCCCAGCACAGCTGGCATGAGGTCTGGTAAGTAGTTTGTGTCCTGCCCCGTGTAGAGTCACTGCTCTGCCTCTCAGATCTGCTCTGTTTGACTGCACAGCTTGCTCCAAACATGCCTGACTGCTGTTGCAGTGAGCTGGGAGGAAGTGGCTGGAAAGCTGAAACTGAGGGAGGACATCAGACTGAACAACCATGGCAGGGCTGGGAGGAAGCCGAACATCACGCTGTCAGTGGGTGATCTCAGCCATTTGGATTAAATGGGCCATATGTCAAAAACTGCATTCCAGACAAGGGGCTGTTCAAAGAGCAACGTTTTAGGAAGCTGTTTCTCAGATCTGAGAGATCTAAAAGGTTTTACTGTCATTTTTTACACTTCACACCTAATTTGAATTGTCTAGAGGGGCTGAAAATTGAATAGAAGCATTTTTTCTCATTCTCTGACCATGGGTTGTTTGGGTTTGTTGCTTTTCTGGGTTGTTTTGTTATATTTTTAGTCACGGGAGTATGTTCAGTGACTAAAGGCAGACTTAGATTGTTAGAATTTGAAATGGCAAAAATTAAAATACCACCAAAATGTAATCAAATCAGAATCCCTCTGCAACACAACATTACAACATTATGAAGGAGAATGAGCTCTTACTAAAACCTTTAAATCAATCACTATTCCCATACAGATGTGTTCTGATGCGCTTCTAAAACCACAGCATATTGAAGAGACTATTTGTTTTGGAAAATAATGTAAAACCAGGTAGTGCCAACACAGAAAACTAATACATTGTATATAAAGCTGATAGTTTTCTTGTCTAAAAACACTTCAGAAAGATAATTACAGATCATATTTGGGGTTGATTTAAAATAATGCCAACAATGAAATCAGATTACAGTTTTATAATGTGCTGCCATAACAATTAATTTAGATAGTTCCTTCCTTTGTGAGTTTAAATACCTTTTGTAAGATCTAAACAACAGGAGAAAGGAAAACTTAGAATCTTTTCTATTAAAAGGCCTTTTAGTCCCGATAGAGAGACATTCCCAGTACATTCCTTTCACCCTCTTACCAGGAATCTTTAGGTAAATAGCAGAAGGTGAGTGTTTGGAAAGCACTTTCAAAATGAGAGGTACTTTGAGTTGGTGTATCTTGAACATTAATAGAGAATCTAACCTTAAAGTTGGATTCTTAATCTTTTTTTATTTTTGAGAATCATCTTTAGCTTTCCAGACTTGGGCTGAAACTTGACAGAGATGTTTTCCCAGTGTGTGTTTTAGATTGTATTTATGTTTTACAAGAGCAACCAGCAATGTTATAGAAGAAGTAGGCAGAACTGTTCTGGTGTCACCATCCCAAATGTAATCATTACTTCTGAAATCAGCACTTCTGTGAGCAAGAAACACTACAGCAGTATCTAAGAAAATTTCTACTCTGGATTAAAAAGATTAACACATCATCGTAAGTTTTTAGGGTGATTTTAAACTAAACCCTGGCTTCACTTGGGTTTACTCCTCAGTTCCTTAGCCACTCCAAATATATTTAGTTACCCAAAAGACCACTAGAAAATACCTTTCTAAATTAAAATCAGGGGTTGGTCAGTACTACTGACTGTAGAACTGTTTCATTTTCCAGACCTGACTAAGGAACATGTTATTTATTGACAATTCCTTCAGCTATTGACAAATCCATCCATCTACAAAACGTGCTTTTTTAAAACAGCCTGAAATTAATGTGGCCCCAAGTAACATGACAGATAAATTAAACAGGTTTTAAAATAACTTAAGGAACATTAATACATCACAGCAGAAATCTGTCATTTAAGGCCAGGTTGGATGGGGCTCTGAGCAACCTGGCCTAGAGGGAGGTGCCCCTGTCCACAGCAGAGGGATTTGAATTAGATGATTTTTTAAGGTCCCTTCCAACCCAGATAAATCATTGTATGACTCTATGAAGCACTTCAACTTACCATTTTTTAAGCAAACCATGTAATTGAACATTTATTAAAACAATTTTGAAATATGATGAACTATTTTTACTCACACAGAATAACAAGAAAACAGATCTGTAAAAAAAAATTCCCTATATCAACACAGGCAAAAATACTCTCAGACTTCTGACAAGAAAGGATTCCTCAGCTCCATAGCCCTGACACCTTCCAGAACTTGCCTACACTCATGTTTGTAAAGTTTCTCCAAACATCCATCCCACACGTCTTTTTCTGGAAGGAAATAGTAAACTTGCTTTGAAATCATTAGACCACAACTTTGCAGGTGAAAGCAATATAAAATCATCTTCATGTCTTCCCCCTACTTCTGTTTTACTAGTTCTCATGCGTGAAAGTATCACTATTATATATTCTTCTAGAAAGAAAGGCTTAGTGTAACCCAGATTAGGAAAACCAAGTTAACTGCCAACCTAATAAATAAATCTGTGTTTGGCAACAAAAGTAGACCTAGGAATCCTCAACATTTTAATATTTTAATGAAAATACACAAATTGTAGCCGAACAACTGCATCTGTATCTCCTTTAGTTAGTTCCAGAATTCTCTCATGGAACTCTTAAACTTCCATAAAACTTACCATAATTGGTAACAAAGCTTTAAAAATGCTAAAATGGCTGTAGATCCTAACATTTTTTTGCAATTTTCTGCTGCATTAGGTAAATTTCTTCTACAGTCATGAGGCAAGTATTTCTGTAATACCCTAAGGGGTTTGGGTTTTTTCAATACCTTCAGGAATTTATTTTTTTTTCAGTAGACAAATAGAATACAGCTTGCAAACAGTTAAAGTCATGTTTTTAATAAAGCCTTCTAATTTGTGATGATCTAATGTAAGAAACTGTTGTACTCTCTAAAATATACAACATCATGGCAGGTGCAGCCACCCCAGCTCCTTAACAAAGACTTGACAAAGACACCCAAACTATGGTACTTGATGGGTAGTTTCTGTTTTGTCTCTCTCCCTGTGTATGGGCCCCTCAAGCCACCCTTCATCTGCATTTACTGGGAACTGGTCAGAATGACCACAAGCCATCCTCTTCTCAAGGATTTATATGGAGCCCTGCTGGACCTGAGTTCTTGAGCCTGTCTTTCTTGGAGCAGCAGGCCCTGTAGCTGGAGAATCTCTCTTTGGGAGAGTCCAAGGTAATTTCCCTGGAACTGAGTGATTCCTCATCTCCCTTTTGGTGAGTGACATTTTTGTGTATCCTTGGGTGGAAGATTCCTCCCCTGTATGTGTGAGTGTGCACACATTCTGGATCATCTTAAGAGTATTCCTTAAAGTTTAGGAATTTTGCTGTGTAGCAGTATATTCCTGACATCTGAACGTGGTGTTGCTGGAATGTGGGTGACCCTGGCTGCAGGAAACCCACATTTTTCTGATACCTACTGCTGTTTTGTGGGTGCCTCTGTGACAGATGCAATGTATGTGGGCACAAGTCTGTAAGTAATCATCCAACCTGCTGACAGTTTTTGTACACTCAACTAACTCCTAACTAGTTATATCTAGAGGATTTATCTAGAGGAAAAAGCTGTTTCTCTTACAGACTATCATAAGAGTATAAAAGTAAGACATAGATTTGAAAGAACTACAGTAATACTACTGCATTGCTATGGTTCTAATGAAGTGTAGCATTTTCTTCTTTTAGTTATTCTTGGAGCATTTTAGGCAGTTCTGGGAAGTGTAACAAAACTGCAGAGATTGTGTTTATACAGCATGGCCTGACTGTGGTATTCATGCATGGCCCTGTAAGAGTGTAAAAAGCCAGACCCTCTTGCAATTCTGCTTCTTAGAGGTTTTTATTTTAAGTGCAAGACTGTACCCTATGCTGTCAAGGTGAAGGCCACCTAGGTCTTCCTTCTGTCAGCTGCCACATCTGTGGAATCAGAAAAGTCATGGTTCAGACATTCCAGCAGCATGAGGTGGGAGATGAAGTATCTTGCCAAGAAAAGCCAGCTTGAAGTGGAAAGTACTTCCCTGGTGAGGGGAACAAAAAGGGCAACAAACCTCAGAATTGCTTATCTTTACTCGCATGGCGGAACAAGTTCAATAAGGAAGACAAGAATGCAAATGGTGTTCAGAGAGACAACCTAGGGGGCTTTCAGAGCAGCAAGCATAAATGTATTTCCTCTTTTCCATTTCAGGCCTAAAATAAATAAAATCCACACCCACTACTTCTTCACAAAGCAAATAGACAACATGGTTTACAAGGAAAAGACTACTTTTGTACTGTGGCAGTGCTTAGCGTATTACTTTTCAGTTTGTAGTTCTACAAATAACTCCTCACCCTGAATGTTCACCCAAATGCTGGAGCATTGAGGTTCAACTGACAGCAGACAAACTGCCTAACGCTGAAATGTCACCCAACATAGCGTCTAGTACCAAAGAGCATTCACTGGTCTATGCCAGAGGACTGCAGGACAGTCAGAGGCAGGTAGGAAGATTTTCCTGGTTACAAATTATCATGATGTCTAGTCTGGTGTGAGCTGTTTGAGCCATGTGTCACTTCTGCATTTTATGTCTCAAAAGGCTTTGCTTCCAGTAACGTCATAGTCACCGTTTACAACCACGTAAGCCTTCTCAGTTTAAGCATGCCGTGTGTGAAAACATGCTGCTCCTACTTTCATTCTGGCTCTCTACTACTTCTTTCATTAAAACACACACCTCTTCCACAGCATTCCTGCATTTGCAGACCATGCTGCATCGTCCCTGAGGGGCCTCTTTCCAGCCATCAGAGTCGCAGACAATTCAGCTGCTTCTCTGATGTGTTGCCTTTACACATCTTTGACTACTTTGATCCTCCTCTTTGAGCCTTTCCTAGTTTTGCTAAATTTTTGCAGAGTCACGGACTAGAATTTGATGGAACACTTAGACCCATGTGTACATCAATTTACACAGTGTAAAACTGTGTTTGGTTTTATTCCTTGCCTTCTGAGTCATTCTTAGCAGGACTCCTTGCTGAACAATGAGCTGATGTTTCAATACAATTATGTGGATAACTCGAAAATCACATTCCTATACAGCAAGAGCTCCTTCAGAGGCCCCAGCTCCAAGTAAACAGAGAATCCAGTATTCCTTTACATATTACTCTATATTTACATTATTTTATCAACTGTTGAATCACATCTTTGATTTTATCACTCAGAATCATGAGATTAAAAGTGCTACTGTTAACACTTTTCATTTTTGTTACTCTTGAGAGCCCTGTTTAAGCACAAACTCTGCATTCTATGTCCCTCTTTAACTGACCAAATTTTACCAGCCTGTTGAGCACCAGAGTCCTGCTGAACTCTGTCAGCAGCCTCTCCTTGTTAGGAATATTAGTAATTTATTGTTCTACTATTTATTATGTGTAAATAGCCATGGAACATTAAAGGACTTCCATTTTTCAACCAGTGTCTCAATCTTTTTTCACTAATGACCCTGTGTGCATCAATATGGCTTTTTAATGCACTCTGAGAAACTCTCAAAGATCTTTGATGACCATGAGGCAAGGACCCTGCCAATACACAAGCCCTCACACTTAACATTCTTGTTTTTATCAGTTTCTACTTAAGTACAAAGAAAAATCAAGGTTGTAGACTCATGTTGAAGTTTTTTTTAAAATTGGCATTTTTATTACCTTCTGCTCCATTAAAGACACTTTAAATAAAATAGTAATTGTTGATATTCCAAGTTCTTGTAGAACTCTCAGGCAGGTTTGGTCCCACCAGTTTGTGGCAGATCTATTTCTATAGGTATCTTACTTTGAAAGCAATCCTCAAGCAACCTGCAGAAAGGTTTCCTGGTATTTAGGTTTCTCCAACCTCATGCAGAGTGAAGAACTAACTTTGTCTTTTGCTTTTCATACTATAACCACATGCTGACCCTCCAAAGTTCTCTCACAGGCTGCCTGCTTAGAAGAAAACAAAAGTATGTACAGGTTTTACTGTTCTGTACATCTGACTCATGCATTGCATTTTCTCCATGTTTGACAGTTGCCCATATTTGCTTAACTTAGACATGAAATACTAACGTGCTAAGGAGGCCAAAGTAAGTTTTCTCCTCTTGCAAGTTCTCTTAACTAGCTTCTTCATGAAACAGCAAATTAGTGCTGACACTACAAATTGCATTTTTATTCAGATTTGCAGTCTCTGCAATGTCTTGGGTGTGGTTATTGCCACAGTGAGGGATTTTGCTGTAAGTGAATTTAGCCCCAGTGACAGACACTCAGTCCAAGGGGAGTCTAGATTACCTGTTACTTATTTAACTTCAGTTCATAGTGTGGCACCAGTTTGCAGCAGAACAAATAGCTTCTGTTATCTCTATTGTCTCAATAGCCTCACTTAAAACTAGATAATGTAGCTGCTAAGTGTTTTTTTAGGCTGATTTCCACAGAATTACACAAAGTGGCTTCAGTTCCCACTTCTGATAGAAACTTTAGTTATGCTGCTCTTTGCTGTTTATTCCCACCAACTTCTATTCTGTTCTCTTACCAAAGATTATTTACCATTCATAATCACACTTCCCTTCTTACTCATTTGTTTTTACAGAGTTTATGGATAAAGCCTGCTTTTTTAGTTGTTTTTAAAAATACAGCACAAGCCTGATTTCTGTGTGGTTTAGGTAAAGCCAGTGTTTTCTGCACATACTCCTACTGCTGAAGAGCTTAAGTCTGTTTCCCTGACACTACTTGCATAGTGATGAACTGAGACACCACTTCCCTGTCTTTCATCTTCCCCTCAGCATTGAAAGCTACCAGACCAGGAGCCGAAAGAGCAACTCAGTGCATTCCAAGAGTGCATTTTTTTCAGTAGTGGAAGGAAGCAAATAGGAGTCACAGTCTTGCTCCTGTTCAGTCCTGCTGCACAAAAGACCTCTACAAAAACAAAAGCAGACTATCAGTGAAAGTCAATCTGAAAACATTGTCCAAAATAAATAAGTGGGGGAAAAAATTAAAGTTTTCTTGACTCTTCATGGTCAAGAGTCTAATTTAAAGATCAGTTTTCTGATCCTGTACCAGAAAGTGTACAGTTAACAGATCCAGCTGTTTATTTAGGCTTCCTAACATCATCCTCCCTGTTACCCTGCAGATTCTACAGCAGGATGAGCTATTCCTCCCTCTCCTCTTTCCTGAACTGACCTTTATACACCATCCTGGAAGTAACATAGCAGCTGCAAGACTCACTCACCGTGGTTGTCTCCCCTTCTTATTTCCATCTGTGCCATGGAAACAGGCAACTGTACCTGTGGACCTCCCTTAAAAGAGAAAAGATTTGTATTTTTTAAACCACATGGAAGCCAAACCTTTTGTGCCCATTTAAGAAAAGGCCACTTACCTGCAGACACCAACAGCAAGGCAAATGGTATTTTAGCATCTCCCTATGTAGGCATTAGCTACCCCTCCACTGCAGAATGTCCTCCAGTACAATGATCCTTCAAATGAGCCACATGTAGCAATTTCTCAAGCAAACTTAGCTACTCTTCCAAAACCATTTCAGGAACAAACCTTTTTTTGAAAAATGCACAGAAAACATTAACTTGAGTTGAGGTTGTTTTATTTTAACACCTAATACAATTCAAATTTAAAGGATTACTTGCACAAAAAAATAAACACATTTGGTATAAAAATTTATCATCACTTTAACACCTTTTTTTCCTCTTATGGCCTGCACCTTCTCTGGAGCAGAAACATATAAAGACTAATGGCACAAGTTCATTTTATTCTACAGCATTTTTCTGTTTTGTTTTTACATACTCAAGTACCCTAGAGGACAACAGCCCGCTGTATACAAGAACCATTTTCTTCAGCCTGCTGAATTAAGTTTCATAAAGAACCAAAGCTATAAAGGCATTTTAAAAATCATTGTCTCATTTTTATTTTTCAGAAGCACTGACTTTTTGCACCATTTATATACATAGTGTTACATAACAGCTCTTGAATACAGCACATGCAGCAGAATATATCTGTTGAATATAAAACATATATTTAAAATCGGAATTTGCTGAAGATTGAGTAATTGTAGAATGCCCACTGCTTAGAGAAAATGGTCTGACAGTACAGATATCTGCATATGTTGGCCAGCAGAACAATCCAAGGCTCACTGGAATAGTATCGGTAGCACATTAATGTGCATAAATAGTTTACTTACAATATTAAAACACAACTAGCAAAATCAATAGTTCCAAGATCTTATGACTGCTATGTTAACCCTTAAATGGTTGCAAGGAAGTGTGGTCATTGGTGTTCCTCTCCCTCCCAAGTCCTCCATAAAACCTTTAACATGTAATGTTTCCAGATGAAGAAGCTTTATTTGTGCCTATTGCCTCTTCTCTTCATTGCGGCTGTACACTGCGGACAGTACCATTTCCCTTTCGGCGCTTCTGTCAGTCCGACACACCCATAGTGGAACCACTCAATAGGGCACTACAAAAACAGAGTGAAAGAGAGGGTTGGGCATTTGGGTTTGTTCCAAAACACCTGACACACTATCAATCCTATGAAAATGAAGATTCTGCATTTCACACAACATCACAGAACAGGAAGATCTCAGTCCTTCACACACGCTCAACAGACCAAAGAAAGCACTAAAAAGTCCAGAGATTGTATGAGAGTCCATACAGCACAGCAAAAGTAGTCTGTGGTGCATCCAAATACTTTATGACACTAAAATAACACTACAGTGTTTATCAACCACTTCTAACTACATACATGATTACATTCTACTCTTCCTTTAAAACTCTTTTAATTCAAGGGAGTGACTGGTATTAGTTGTGACAAAGTTAGCAGTCTGTAGAAATGAAGAGCATTTTAAAGATGTCAAACCCTCCCGGGAAAGGGTGAAGCCTTCTAAAAGAACCTGAACTGTGGAGGCAGATACCAGGTTTCCTAAGAATTGTTCAACTCACACGCACATTACTCAAAAATACATCTAAAAACAACTCTAAAGAAAAGTATCTCCTGCAAGCACTAGTTACACACATCAACCTCTCATGAACCTTTTGAACTTTGTTACTTACATCTTGGTTATCACAGCCCACCATTTCACCATAGGATACCTGGAAAAAAGTTATAATAGTACTAATTAAAAGCAATCAACATTTCCACAAGGCTAAAATTAAAGATTTTGAGTTCTTCCATTAACAGCAGCAATAATATTGTTTATTTCCTTCTGTTACACAGCCCAAAGAACAAGTTCACAGCAAAATTACTTTCAAAAAATTCTCAGGAAAAACCCCAACCAAAACCCCAATGATATTTCTGCATGCTTCAGGTTAGATACAAAAGGTCATAATTCAAAACTTTAAAAAAGCA
This sequence comes from Rhinopomastus cyanomelas, assembly GCA_013400115.1. Taxonomy (NCBI): domain Eukaryota; kingdom Metazoa; phylum Chordata; class Aves; order Bucerotiformes; family Rhinopomastidae; genus Rhinopomastus; species Rhinopomastus cyanomelas. The sequence goes on from VXBP01005773.1 coordinate 330,754, forward strand.
CATTTTGGTCTAAATAACAGTGCTCAGGTGTACAGCCCAATTTTCAAGATGAAGCAGATGCCTGGCATTTCCCCTGCACACGACCATTTCAAGCACTTTATACGAGACATAAATGCTGCCAAGTGAATTACAAGGTTTTATATCCCCAAAGAAAGGCAACATTCTTTAAAACCCTTCAGAATAAGAACAACTTTCTCATGCTGTCATCTAGTCCCTCAAGTTTCCAGGTGGCTTTAAAAATACTTTTGGTTTTTTGGATTTTTTTATTTGTAGACTTCTATGGTGTTTGTTTTGTTTGCTTCTTTTGTTTGATTTTTTTAGAAGAGAAGAAACCAGTAAAGTTCCTTGTTCACTTACAATTTCAACTAAGCTTGCTCTAACCTGTTCAAATTTAAATTTAATCATTCATGAAGATTTAAAATTCTCCAAGCTGCTTGTTTTTAGCTTCAGCTATCAAATTCATTGTTCATATTACCAATAAGTAAACAAAAACCAGATCAGAACTTCAAGACTGCAAACAGAATGTTCTTAAATTATCAGAGAAAGAAGTTCAACTACAACAAAATAGGAGCTCTAGTTCTGTTTCAGGTTGGAACCCATCCTTACCTGATTACAAATGCAGTATCGTGGCTCATTTGGATCGTAGGTCCAGTCAACCTGGCTATTAGAATCAGACTCTGGTATTACTGCTGTTTGCTGAGACAGTTCTTGTGCCAGTGCAGACGAAGAAGAACATGATGACAAAGATGAAGAAGAGGAAGATGAGGAGGACTGCTGACTTGAAGATTTGTTGTTATTTCTGCAGGGAAAGACAAAAAAGGGCATATTACAACATAAATTCATTTCCTGTCAACTGAAAGGATCACAAAACAAGTACTCTGCTGGATCTGAAATACTGTAGTATGTATCAACAGCCTTGGTGTGAAGTCCCCATAAAATGGTATTACCAATAAAACAAGGATTTCCTTATAAGTAATGCCATATGCATGTAAAATAGATAACTGTGTTTTGAAGATGACTGATTCAGTGTTAATCCCCACTTAAGCATTACCAATCACTCTGCAGGAACAGTGCCAGAATACAAGTTCTGTGTTTTTGCTTATAGATCTGGTCTTACAGCCAAGATATTCACAGATAAAAAATGCTTCCAAGACAAAATTACTAACTGAGCTGTTAAAACATGGATTTGCATGAATGCAAGCCCGTTTAAAAGGATGGGTGGGCATTCTGAGACAAAGTCTTTGAAGTGAAAGCTGTAATTTTTGTCACAACGTGTTGCGACACTACACTGTCCTTCTCCATTTCCTGTCCTAGATGTTCATCCATTGGAAAGCTTTGTGCTTATTTGTGAAGTGGGATGAAACAGATCTCCAGCGTATTTAAAAACCATCCACAGACAACTGCACTGTAATTCCCAACACATGCTGTTAAGACCAAATCCTCTCCAGAAAACAGGAAAGAGGGAAGAAACTATACTACAATCAGATGAGAAAAGCAAAACCAAGACATCTACTGAAAACCTTGGAGTCAGTTTGCTTAAAAAAAAAAACCCAAACAAACCAATAGGCAAGAATTACCTTCTGCTGATTCCCCTCTCTACATATTAAACATGCAGCATTCCTAATATGGCCCATGAACTTTTAACAGGAAAAAAAAAGCTGTCATTACATTGAAGCCATAAGAGAACCTACTTGCTTTTTCTGCCGCTTCGTGAATCTGTGGTTGATGAACTTAACGTCTGTGTTAATGTAGATGCCAGAGCTGATGAAGAATAGCCTGTTGAATCTCTAGATAATGAAAATTCTCTTCCAAGCTGAAAATCATTGTTCTTAAAGGCTTCATAGCTGGCTTTTAGACTAGATGTTCGTCTTCCTTCTTTCATCTAAAAGGAATACTGATATTGTATCAGACTACACAGCAGAGCTCTCACAGAAGACATACACCAGGCTGCTGCTAATTATTTGCATAGGTTTGTTAGCTATCCTGTTAACAAAATGATGTATAGGAAGTGGTAAAAACACGTAAGAATATCCCACAGGAAAATCCAGAAAACAAGCCATCTCTTTATGCAGATTTTACAGGATGGAACTATAGCACATCAACAAAAATGGGAACTGAGATTTTTAAAATAATCACTTGTCTTCTTAAACAGTAGGGGCTGGCAGAATGACAAGAATGTTTTGACATTACCTGTGCTGTGGCTTGCACTGCTTGAGCTGCTGCCATGGTAATTGCACCGGCCCCAGATCCTGAAGATAATGAGCCCAGGTTATATGATGCCAATGGTTGAGAAGAGTTTGTATTGTATGCATTGTTTGAAGAGGATGATGAATTACTGTTTCGACACCCTTGATGAACAGAACACATTCATGAAATTCAAAATGAAACTAAATTCCTTGGCATTTTAAGAAGAGTTATATATGACAACCAGTGAAAGTGTAGGAACGCCGCTTATGCATCAGAGCAGTTTGAACATTTGGAAAGAACCTTAAAAAAGTTATAGGATGCAGCCAGTATTGGCTTGGAAAAAAAAGTTTGGAAAAAGTTTGTTCCTCACCTATCCACATGTGCAAGGAGTCATTTTAGAAACTGTCCTCACTATCCTATCCAGCTATCAAAGAACACATGTAGCTACTTTGTCTATTTCTATATAAACCAAATCTCCATTAAAACAATGCTGACCACTGTAACCATCAAGAAGAGTGTAAGAGTTTGACTATACACCTACACTGTTCCTGCAGTAAAACTGTCTTAATTCTAAAAAAAGAAACTGACACTTTTAATGCCACACAGATTTCCATGACCATGACTGAGTTATATTTTACTTGCCATGTCAAGTTCCTTCAGGAGTAACATGAAAGAGATGACTTAAATCTCATGAACAGCACTAAATTCCAAAACATAAGGTAGTTTACTAGCTGCAGCTTCTCACAATCTATTTTCATCAAAGTAACTATAAAATACCCTAATTTTGAAAACATGCAGAAAGCTGTGGTTTTTTTATTCACCTCCCAAAAAGGTGAAGGTCATCTATTTTGCAATAGACAAAACAAAAAAGCATTTTACTTTATTGTAGCTGAATGTCACATCAGATCAACCCTTAAAAAAAATACAAGAGTAGGGAAAATCTTTTTCCCTTACTTTAGAAATTGTCATAAACTTTTTTAAAAAAACCAAATAATTCATTCATCTGCATTTCTACTAGCAGCCAAATAAAACTGTACTGGTATCTTCTTACAATGTAAAGAAAGAGCGAACATGCAGCTGATGTGTTTCATGGACAACACAGATGAGTAACAATGTCTGCAATTTCACATGTTTTAAATGACTGCAGATCACAGAGGAAAGAGCATGAACTTCTGATTACAAAAGACAACTCACCACTATAATTCAGTTTATCTTCTTCCAATTAAAAAAGCACTGAAATGCAAGACAGCGAAGATTACCTGGTGTATTTTCCTTAGAAGCATCTGAAGTCAAGGTAGATAGAAGAGCTTCAGATTTAAACTTCTTTTCAGTAACGTGATCTGTTGCGCTATGGTGAGAGGCTGGATTGTGTTTCCTTTCTAAACAAAAGAAAAGAAGGGAACTTAACTGTCAAATCTTTTCAGCTTGAAAGTCAAACTGTAAGTGGACATAACAAAACAGCACTTTCAGCTAATTCCCACAAGCAAAATCTTGTTTCATTCATGCACTTCTTCTGAATGGACATTATTATATTCCAGTGCTTAGAAAAAAAGTTGTGAATATACTTTTTCCCCTAATACTAGCCAACAAAAAATAAATAAATCAAGAAACACAGAGAGTGGACATGTTTTCCAGTCTCAAATAGTTACTCTCTACTGGAGTGTGAGAATGGGCATGATGGTTATTCACAGGCTGTGATGGTGTATCCAGCTCCAGAGACCCTAAAAGAGAGGCAAAAAGCACAGGAATATTTCAGTGATCACTGGCACGATTTTGACTTTTAGATATTAAATGAATCTTTATACTATTAACCAGACCATTTTGCTAGAGTTAAAACTCTTCCTGTAGTTGAACCAGGAGTCAGTGAATATAACAGTTTTAAACTAGAACTCAGTGACTACTGTTGTTTAACTGTTGAAATCAGTCAGTTAAAATCAAGGCAAACAAGAACAAACAATAAAACTGTCCTCAGCCTGACACTTATTCAAATCAGTGATGGTTACACTGGTTACATCCATAAGTACTGACTATCTATACCAACTGAATTGAAAAGATGATGTAACAGGTAAAATGTATCAATGAGGCATCTTCACCCACTTAGACAATCTTGGTCACAATGAATTAAAACACACAAGCACTAACAACACCTTTCAAGATGATCTAACATTCAACAGGAAGGGCATCAGGTACATATCCAAATTTTCTTAATATTCAAAATACAGCAACAATTCAAAGTGAAAAAAAAGGGCTGGGAGTGGCACACAAATACAAATCTATGTTTAAGAAAACATTTATTGTAACATCACACAAGCATTTGTAATGTTAGCCACAAGGCTAAACAACCACAGCACTATAAACCAGTTTGTGTATCAATGTTTTGAACTAGCTGCAACACCTATCAACTTAACTTTCATACAAGACAATTCAAGAAAACCATTTACACTAATTTCTCAAAATCTGGAGCTCCACTACTACTCTACATCTTTTTCAGTGCTGTCAAAAAGTATGTGTAAGTATTACACAACTTTAGGAAAAGTTATTCTAGAAGAGATTTAAAACTTAAGGAGGTATTTTGGCTGAACTACAACAAATGATGTCATGAACCAGTCCAACTGCTGCCCTCTGGAGGAACCTCGACAGTGTGTGCTGACTCTGAAAGCCGTGTTAAGGAATCTGTCACTCTAAACTTTATTAAAAAAAATAAATACTTTAAAGATTTAACACGCAGTCTGGCACATTCCTACATTGACACTTTGAAATTCTACCTATGTACTTCACCAAACACACAGCTCAACTGAAGAGCAGTAGCACACCCTAAAACTGCAGCTGGGATCCCAACTAAAATGAACTATTCCTTTTCTGTAGTTGCTGGTTCATTACAAGCACGCACTCTATAGTTTTCTTTTTGTTCCCAGTATTTGTAACAGCAAATACAAATAAAATATCCAAAATCTCCCAGCTTTTATTACAAAGTCACACAAATATCAAAGAAATGTCTTCCTCAGCTCCTCCCACGACTTAGGGTACTTTTCACTGTCTTTGCTAATGAGAGCAGTCAACATCTCAACATCTCTTAGCTCCACAGTCACAGTAGTTAAATCAACTTTGAAACTCATGATAATCATGTTTGAACTTGATGTCTAAATGTTGCTGCACACAAAAAGGACAGATCTTTCTATACCACACTGGGCAAAAATCTGTCCCATCAGCTTTCTATTCACATTCTCAATTCCAGTATTGCTGTAGTTATTAGGTATGCAGGTTTCCTACCTTCAAAATGCTTCTCCGTAGCTATGCTGTGACAAAACAACTCATTCCACGCTTCTAACTAATGACCATTCTCAATTTGGTGGCAATCAATTCAAGTAAGAAATGGGACTATTTCAACTGTGCAGGTTGCAAGCTTAAGCTGAAGTGCTTGTCTGAATACCTAAAGACTCTGAAAACAAGTTTAAAGAATTCTGTACTTCATTGCTGCAATTCACAAGTGCTGGTCGTGTGAAAAAAATATTCCAATTATGCATCTGTATTTTGGCTTCACTGGTAAAAACTGAGGTTGAAACTAAAATTTGAGAATCACTGACTGAAGGCAGGTTAAATCATTATTTTGAAACAACTCCGGAGCGCTCGGCTCGCTCCCTGAAGTGCCTGCACACCAATGCCTGCAGCATGGGGAATAAGCAGGAGGAGTCCTGTGTCCAGTCAGGCGGTTACGATTTGGTGGCGATTACGGAGACCTGGTGGGACAGCTCGCATGACTGGAACTTGGTCATGAATGGCTATGTCCTTTTTAGAAGGGACAGGCCAGCAAGGCGGGGTGGAGGAGTTGCCCTCTATGTGAGAGAACAACTGGAATGTATTGAGTTCTGTCCAGGGGCAGCAGAAGAGAGAGTTGAGAGTTTGTGGGTGCAGATTAAGGGGCAGGCTGGCATGGGTGACACTGTTGTGGGTGTCTATTACAGACCTCCAGATAAGAGTGAGGAATTTGATGAAGTCTTCTGCAGGCAGCTGGCAGCAGCCTCACAGGTGCAGGCCCTGGTTCTTGTGGGGGATTTTAACTAACCAGATATCTGCTGGAAGACCCACTCAGCCAGCCACCCACAGTCCAGAAGGTTCCTTAAGTGCATTGCTGACAATTTCCTGATGTAGATGGTAGAGGAGCCCACTAGGAGAGGAGC
>VXBP01005774.1:0-12950 GCA_013400115.1 Rhinopomastus cyanomelas
GATGCCACTGAGACTTCACTGCTTTGCTTTTCTTTTCTTTCTTGGATATTAAATTGTGGTCCTGAACCCACCACAACATTGCTGGCTCATAGTCATCTTGCTGTCCACCAGGACCCCCAAGTCCCTTTCCCCTACACCACTCTCCAACTTGTCAGTCCCCAGCCTATACTGGTACNCCAGCCTATACTGGTACCTGGGGTTGTTCTTGCCCAGATGTAAGACTCTGCACTTACTCTTGTTATACTTCATTAGATTTTTCTCTCTGCCCAGCTCTCCAGCCTGTCCAGATCTTGCTGAATGGCAGCACAGTCTGCTGGGGTGTCAGCGACACCACCCAGCTCTGTGTCATCAGCAAACTTGCTGACAGTGCATGCCAATCCCTCATCCAAGTCATCAATGAATAGATCGAACAGGACCGATCCCAGCACTGATACCTGGGGCATTCCACATGATACAGGCCTCCAACCAGACTCTGTCCCATTGACCACCACTCTCTGACTTCTACCCTGTAGCCAGTTTACAATCCACCTTACTACCTGAAAATCTAGGCCACACTGCCTCAAGTTTGTCTGCAAGGATGCTGTGAAAGACCGTGTCAAATGCCTTTCTTAAGTCATGCCATCTGTCTAAATAAGGGATATGATGGGCATCACTGAAAACTGCTTGAGAGCTTTTCTGTACAACATAGATTTTGTGCTGCAAGCAAGGTATTTTTACTTCAGCCAGGGAAGGACCAAGGGAAATTTACAAAATTTGGCATTAAATATTAAGGTTTCAGCAGAACATAATGGCTAAATAGTCATTTTATCCTTGCATCAGCTTGCTCTATGCATTTACATAAATTAGTACATATTATTTATTTTTTGTGCCTTTTTAAATAGCTTGCTTTAATCAGAGAATCATGGAATCATAGAATCATTACGGATTGGTGGGAACCTCGAAAGATCATCTAGTCCAATCCACCTAACACAACAGGATCACCTAGACCAAGTCACACAGGAACACATCTAGGTGGGTCTTAAACTTCTCCAGTGAAAGAGACTCCACAACTCTCCTGAGCAGCCTATTCCAGTACTCCGTCACCCTCACTGTAAAGAAGGTCCCTCTTATATTTATGTGGAACCTCCTATGTTCCATTTTACACCCATTGCTCCTTGTCCTTTCACTAGATGACACTGAGAAGAGCCTGGCTCCATCCTCCTGACATCCACCCTTCACATATTTATGAACATTAAAGAGGTCATCCCTCAGTCTCCTCTTCTCCAAGCTAAGGAGACCCAGCTCCCTCAGCTTCTCATATCGGAGGTGTTCTTCTCCCTTTATCATTTCATAGCTCTGGGCAGTTCTGTGTTCCTCTTGAACTGAGGGGCCCAGAACTGGACACAATATTCCGGATGTGGTCTCACCAGGGCAGAGTAGAGGGGTGAAGGAGAATCTCTCTCATTCTGCTTAACATCCCCCTTGTGATCCACTCCAGGATGCTCTTGGCCCTCTTGGACACAAGGGCACATTGCTGGCTCATAGTCTTCCTGCTTCCACCATGTCCCTTTTTCCTACACTGTTCTCCAACAGGTCAGTCTCCAACCTATACAGATACCTGGAGTTGTTCTTGCCCAGATGCAAGACTCTACACTTACCCTTGTTAGACTTAATTAAATATTCTCTCTGCTCAGCTCTCCAGCCTATCCAGGTCTTGCTGAATGGCAGCACAGTCTGCTGGGGTGTGGGCGACACCACCCAGCAAACTTGCTGACAGTGCACCCTAATTCCTCATCCACATCAGTAATGAATAGATTGCAGAGGACTGGTCCCAGTACTGATCCTTGGGCCACTCCACTAGATACAGGCCTCCAACTAGGCTCTGTCCCATTGACCACTACTCTCTGCCTTCTATCCTGCCGCCAGTTTACAATCCAGCTCACTACCCAATTGTCTAGACCACACTGCCTCAGTTTGGCTGCAAAGATGCTGTGGGAGACTGTATCAATTGCTTTCCTGAAGTCAAGATAGACCATATCCACTGCTTTTCCATCATCTATCCATCTGGTTATGCCCCCCATAAAAAGCTATCAGGCTGGTCAAGCATGACTTCTCTTTGGTGAAGCCATGCTGACTGTCCCTAATGACCGTCTTGTCCTTCATATGCCTAGAGACAGCATCCAGGATAAATTCTTCCTTCCCCTTTCCTGGGATGGAGGTGAGGCTGACCAGTCTAGAGTTACTTGGGTTCTCCTTCTTACGCTTTTTGAGTACTGGAGTGACATTTGCTAACCTCCAGTCAATAGGCCCCTCTCCTGATCCCCATGACTTAGCAAAGATGATGGAGAATGGCTTAGAAAGGACTTTCACCGTCTCCCTTAGGACTTAGATATTAAACCAGCTTGAAGTAAAAATATTTACATGTATTTTTCCAATTTAAAATGTATTCAATTTTAGTTATATAAAATACTTATAAAATATGAGACATTAAAACAATTATCTTTCCTAAATTCATTTGTGTTAGCAGAAAAGCACATGTAGTCACCGTAAAATAACCAGGCAAGTACACAGACAAGTGTCCCATGTCAAAAGACACCAATTATTACAGCACATGCTCTGCATAGAGAGTTTTCCCCTTGACTAAATTACAACACAAAATTAATTGTGAAGCATTAGTCTGATACAACTGATGAGAAAAAGAAGCCCTTTAAGCTAATTAATACTGAGATGACATCTTGTCAGACTTGCCAGTGATATGAAAGCACTGGAAACAATAAGTAGCTTTTTTAGGATTTGGCCAAGAATTTATGCAGTAATACCTCTATTGAAAACCTTCCTATTAAATACTTTCTATCACACACCAGACATGAACCCTGTACTTCAGTACAGTACAGCGAAGAAGTGTGATACTTCTCTCTTCTTGGCAAATGTTAATTAACAAATAGATATGTCATATTTTCTGTTCTCCTGACCTAACACACAAATATCTGTTACTACTGTTTACTCCCATTAGCCTTGACAATGTGTAAAGCCTCTTGCTTCTTTCAGGTCCCAAAAGAAACAATGTGAAAACTTTTGCCTAGAGGAAAAATAGTTGAACTCCAGGTAACACCACGGCACATATGCTACTGAAAGCCACAAGCAGTCCTACCAAACCTTTACTGCCTACGATTAAGCATCTTCAAGATTCACTTTGAAATTCAATACTTTGTAGAGATGGTGATAAGAAATGGCTTTTTTTTTTTCACATTTTACACTAGACATCTAACCACTGAACATTATAGAGGCACCTGAACAGCTGACTGTGCAGAGGCTTGCAGCTCCAGTTTAGCGAATGTTTAATATTAACTATTTTCAACTGCAAGAAGAGATCTGGGCAGAGGCCAGCTAAAATGCTAGTGGTACATTTCTCTAACCTTCGGTTATGAAGTATCAGCTTCAACTGTTCCTCTAAATTTTTCCTCCATATTAATCATTCACAGCTACATTTTAAATAATTGCTCTAATGTCAGCTGAAAACACTCAGGATTCACACTGGAATCATAGAGTTTATTACAGAAAGGTGAGGGGAGAGGCATTCTCTCCACATGTGTATGTGGAAGAATGGAAACCTGTACTACGCAAGGAAATTAGTAGTAGGAAATCACTTTCTGCTCAATGCTTTATGTATTCCAGAAACAGCAGCAGACATGTGCTTTCTTTTTAACAGCAAAGAATAAAATTGCAAATAAAGAGCACTGAAAAGCAGTCGGTGTAGGTGGGCTCAAATGTCAGAGAAATTTGCAAGTAGGACTGCTGCCAATGCACAGACTCCTTATCTAGGTATTTAGCTACTAAAGAGTACAATGGTGGAATGTGCAGGCACAATAGGAGAGAAATTCTGAATATCAAGAGCTCCAGAGAGCTGAGATTATTCTGTAAAGCAGCAAGATATCTTTCTTCCCCCTCTCTCCATTTGTGCCAAGAATGCATACACTTTCCTAGCACTGAGATTATTCCATTTATGTTACTATTACCTTCAGGTTCATGTAAAGGAGAGCCTGCAAGCCAAATCTTTTCAGGTATGTTTCTTGCTACAGTTCATTATATTCCATAGTAATACAGAAAAGCAAAGGCTGACATGTAAAGAACAGGTTGACCTGGGAGGCTGTGGATGCTTTATCTTTGGAACTTTGCAAGTCCAGGTTGGACTGGCCTCTGAACAACCTAGTCTAGTTTAGCGTGTGATGTCCCTCCTCATGGTGGGGTGGTTGCAATTAGATGATATTTAAGGCTTCTTCCAGCCTATAAGTCTACACCTCATGTGAAAGTTATACTACAGGACATTTACTACTCACTGGGAAGAATCAAAACAAAAGCTATAACAATGAAGACTAAAGTTCTCCTCAGGCACATGTCACCATCATATACCATTTCACGCGCATGGAATAGCCAAAAGGTATCTGAAGGAGGCTTACAAAAAATCTGGGAAAGACTTTTTACAACGGCTTGTAGTGACATGACAAGGGGTAATTAATGGCTTAAAATGAAAGACAGTTGATCTATACTAGCAATTAGAAAGAATTTCCTCACTATGAGGAAGATGAGACACTGGAACAGGTTGTCCAGGGAGGTTATGCAGAGTCCACCACTGAATGTGCCATTGGATGGAGCTTTTAGCAAGCGGGTCTGGTAGAAAGTGCACCAGCCCAGAGCCAGGGAAGGCTGGAACTAGATGGTCTTTAAAGTCTTTTCCAACCAAAACAATTCTATTCTATATAAAAATTCTAAATATTGTTTTGAGAGAATATGTTGCTATGCTATTAGCAGTCTATAATGCTAAGGCATTAGCAAATGCTTTTGGCTCACTGACAACAATTTATGTGCTTGCCTGGACATGCAGCATGGTCAGGCAAAATGAGAATGCTGAGGCATTTCCTACTGGAGTACAATGCAGCTGTTGGCAGCTGAAAGCTGAAAGCACAAGTGGTTTCCAAACTGGGACTACAAATTGCACCACAGCATATTCCTTGTCTTAGAAAAACATGAAGTATGAGAACACAAGAAAAATGTAATGAAAGCAACAGGAGCGCTTACAGATAATTTCCAGTGGCTTTTGCCAGTTCCAAGAAAACACAGTTAAACCTATATGCTCATATACCTAAAACTTAATTTTCTCATCAAGCATTTGTTGAACTCATTATCATTTTCCATTATGAAAATTTAAGTTAAGTTTACAGTTATTAACTGTAAGTTTAAAAGTAACAATTTACAATCAAGAATCAGAAGTATTTTCAGGGCAATTTTTTGCTATGCAGGGAACAAGATGCAGAGACACAATGAGCAGAACATCATGTTTCTTTGCTCTGAAGGTAAGCATTAGCATTGTTTATTTTTGTCCTTTGAAGTTATTGTGTATTTCCACATGCAGGAGTGCAACTTTTGGACAAATCAGTTAAAATTCTTTGAAATATCAATGGAATAAGTGATATTTTTAAACACACTGAGTTTTTTTGTACATGGAAGAATTTTTATCAATCAGTGTTTTAAACTCCCGTTTTTCTGGACGCAGTGTCAGATTAGACATGTGCAGATAGCAAAACGACAGTGTTGAGAACGATTGGCTGGGAAATGCTGTTGCTTTTTCTTTACAACTGTGTGTTAACTATACATTTATGTCAGAGCCATATTATATCCAAGTATGAACAAGACTCTCTCGAGATTTCCATTGTGCCTATGTGGTCTAAAATGACCACGCCTATTTAGTAATTCTTATTTAGTGGTAGACCCTTTTTGAGAGTAGTGTATCACTTTATACACTACTTTACTCTCATCTAATCTTATTCAAAATATCTTTCCATAGCAATGACAATTATCTCCCCTGTCATGGAATACAAATTCAATGGCAGATTTTTTACATATTTAATTCTTACAGTCTCAGCATTTTTAATGAAAAGACATCACATGCCTAGAAATTTAACTACTTGAGAAAATATCTGAAACTGGTGATTGATGAGGCCATCTTATCCTTTTGCTTAGAGAAGAACACTCATAATTCAGCCACAGTGAATACATACTCTTTTCCGGAGTGAGACAAATACTTGCCAACAAATACTTTTCTAGTTTAGCTAGGATTTAACTCTTCTGATTTCTCTATGCTAGAGGAAAAAAAAGAGTTTTTCTCATGTCGCACTGAATATTTTTGTTTATTTTTCTTCATCCATATAAAGAAGAAACATGCTGTTCTCCCAACTTGTGTTTGGGCTTGCCTCAAACGTAGAAGGTTTTTATGGCTGTTTTTAATATACTTTTGGGAAAAATGTAATTCACTCACACATATAGCGCAGCTTGAAAACATGTTAATGTAGAACATTATCATTTCTGGAGGATTTAGGATTAATTAGAGAAGAAAAAGGGACAAGGCTTCAATTTTCAGTCTTAATTTTCAACAGCACCCTTACGCAAAATTTAGTTTATTATTTTTTCTTGAAGATTGGGAGCTTGCACAATGTATTTCTTCATTAAGATATCACAGTATCAGTTCACTGATTTTCATTTCCTAGATCTCTATGTAATCTTTTATGTTAGGTCTCTTCCATCTGTTACTGAGTAGAAGATAGAACTGCTCAGATTATATTGAGAATCAATGTGAAAACTCTGAGATGGCAACAACTCTAGTTCTTCTGCTCATTGGTTTAAAAGGAATGTGATTTAGACTTTGCTTTGTTTTTAATAAATTCATTCTCTATGTATATTTACATGCAGAACATGAAATCATGTAAAGGAGGTAAGACTGAGACTCCAAGGGAAGGTCCTCCAGCTGTCTCCTTTGAGACATCTTCCTGTGGGAGTCCTAATTTTGGTATTCCTCATTTATTCTAAATACGCTTGTCTATTTACAAAATTTATCTCGTTGCTCAGCTATGACTACCAGCTTTAACATACAAATATGTAAGAATAAATATTTCTTCTTCAACCACTTAACGGAAACTTACTTCTCAGAGAAGAATTTTGCATCAAGTAAATCTGAAGAAATTTGGCTGCTGTCTTTGATGGAAGACGTCTAGATAAACTGTGTTTGTTTCACAGAATCACAGATCATTAGGGATTGGAAGGAACCTAGAAAGATCTAGTCAAATTCCCCTGCCACACAAGGATCACCTATATCAAGTCACACAGAAACATGTCCAGATGGGTTCTAAACTTCTACAGAGAAGGAAACTCTACAACCCACATGGACAGCCCCTGCTAGTGCTTTGTCACCCTCACTGTGAAGAAGCTCCTTCTGATATTCATGTAGAACTTCCCATGTTCCAGCTTACACCCGTTGCCCCTTGTCCTATCAATGGATGATACTAAGAAGAATCTGGCTCCACCCTCCTGTCACCCACCCTTCACATATTTATTGACATTAATGAGGTAACCGCCCAGTCTCCTTTTCTTCAAGCTAAAGAGACCCAGCTCCCTCAGCCTCTTCTCATAAGGGAGATGCTCTTCTCCCTTTATCAAGTCAGTGAGATGTCCTTGAGCCAATTAAAGCATGTCATGTCCTGGCTTGCATTCACAGCAGTGTTGCTACTGATCAAAGGAGGTTGGTTAAACTTCCCCTCTGCCTAGCACTGGTGAGGACATATCTGGGGTACTATGTCCAGTGCTGTGTAAAAGAGAGATACATACACACTGTCCAGTTTAACTGGTTTCTGAACCTTTCTTCTATTGGTTCTTTTTCAGTCCTTTAACTAAATTAGTTGCTTAATTTTTTGTCTGGGTTTTTAAACCCTTGACACTGACTTGCTGTTTTAACCTGCAGAAGGAAGATGCTGAATCATGCAGGCAGTACTCATGCATTAATTTTCCTTTTGAGCATATTTTCTCTGTAAAAGGAACTAGAAGCTTTCTTAGTTGCAATTTTAAGTATTATACTGCTTTGCAGAAAACATACTTTCATTTTGCTTTTGGCAGGAAAAACTTTCAGATCATCTTGTTTTCCCTGTAATAATCACTACACTAAATTGCTGTTTATTAGTGATCTTGGAGCAAGAAGGTGATCTTACACTCAGCTTTGGTGAGGCTACATCTTGAGTATTGGGCCCAGTTTTGGGCCCCTCAGTACTCTCTAATCAGTCTGGAGGGAGGGGCAACCTTCTCAGTGCTAATTTCCATATGTGAAATGGGAGATCCAATAGAAATGAAGTTTGCAGCTGGGAAGTGATTTCCTAGGGTACCGCTGAATGACAAAGTTGGAGAAACTAATACTTCCCCTGTTAATTCTATAGGATAAGCTAAATCTTTTGGATAAGTTCTCTTGAGTCGTAGAAGGTTGGGTTCATTTACTGTAACACAGTTTTAATATTCTGTGTACAACAAAACAACAAGGGAGAAGAAAGTCTAGTGCTGAAGCACTGTAAATAATTGCTGATGCTATCTTTTGTGTCTTCAGTTTTAAGGTTGTAAATTTAACCTGGATATCTGAAACATCCTTTAATAACCCCTAACCTTTCTGGGAGAGGAACAGCTAACCTCTGCATGCGCAAAATCCAATTTCAGTTCAGAAAAAAGTACTGCAAGGATGGTCGGAACTTTTACTTTATTTACAATAGCAGAAAATATGGCATTTTGCCTTAGCTCATTCTAGTTTCCTGAAGTATTTTGTGCTCCTTGTCTGGTAAGCACATGTAAACTGCACATCTGGAATAAATAAATTAATTTTGGTATCCAACACAAATGTGGAGTAGCACAATTCCGTGGTTATTGCTCATTAAATGTTTCCAACTCTTGTTTTTCCAACTCTGCTTTTCCTCTTTTGGAACAGAAAGTTTTCCCCATCTGAGTAACAATTCTGTTGACACATGGCAAAGCAGTTTGGCTCCAGACCTATGTTTCTGTGACCAGTGCTTATGTCCAGTTTTATCTGAATGGTTAATATTCTTAAAAAGCTCAAAAGTTACCTTTAAACAAGACCTCCTTTTCAGTGGTGTTGCAATGGTCACCTAAAAAGGTGAACCTTTACTCCCTGTAAACATTTATAGTGTTTGAAATAGGATTATTCAGGTTTAGAATAATAAGTCAGGTCGATTTCGTATAGCAAATTCTCAAACATAGAAAGTGATATGAAAGGAATTGGATCTGCAAGAAGGGACTTCCATATTTCGGACAAAAACTTGTAGAGAGAAGTGGGTATCTTTGAGCATATGAAAGGTTATGTGCTTGTGGCTTTAAAATAAAACAATTAATAAAATCATAGGATCACCTGGATTGGAAAAGATCTCAAAGGTTATATGGACCAACCCTCCTGCAGTCAGCAGGGACATCCTTGACTAAATCAGGTTGCTCAGCACTTTGATCAGACATACCTTAAATATCCAGGGATGAGGCCTTAACTACCTCCCTGGGAAACTTGTTCCTGGGTTCAACCACCATCATGCTAAATAACTTCTTCCTAACTTCCAGTTTAAATCTACCCTTTTCTAATTTGATGCCATTGTCCCTCGTCCTATCACTACAGGCCTTCTTAAACAGTCCCTCTCCAGCCTTCTTGCATGTCTCCTTTGGGTACTAGAAAGTTGCTATCAGGTTTCCCTTGGAGCCTTTTCATCCCAAGCTGAACAACCTCAGGTCCCCCAGCCTGTCCTCATAAATAAAGTGTTCCAGCACCCTGGTTGTTTTCATCGCCCTCCTCTGGATGCACTCCATCAGGTCCAACTCATTCCTGTAGTGAGGGCTCCAGAGCTGGATGCTGGTGAGGTCTCATCAGAGTAGAGGTGCAGAATCAGATCTCTTGATCTGCTGGTCACACTACTTTTGATACACCACAGGATGCGATTGAACTTCAGGGCTGCAAACACACACAGTCTGCTCATATCCAGCTTCTTGTCCGCCAACATTCCTAAGTCCTTTTTCTTAGGGTTGCTTTCTGTCACAGAGTCATGGAATCATAGAATCACTAGGGGTTGGAAGGGACACTGAAAGATCATCTAGTCCAATCCCCCTGCCACAGCAGGATCACTTTAATGGAGAAGTTATAGAGTCAGAATCACTCAGGGTTGGAAGGGACCACAGGGTCATCCAGTTCCAACCCCTGCACCATGGGCAGGGACACCCCACCTTAGCCCAGGCTGGCCTGAGCCTCATCCAGTCTAGCCTTAAACACCTCCAGGGATGGGGCCCCAACCACCTCCCTGGGCAACCCATTCCAGGCTCTCACCACTCTCACAGTGAAGAACTTCCTCCTCACATCCACTCTAAATCTACCATCTCCAGCTTTGCTCCATTGCCCCTAGTCCTGTCGCTACCGTGTCATCCTAAATAGCCCCTCCCCAGACTTTTTAAATCACAGAATCACTCTGGTTGGAAAAGACCCCTGGGATCAGCAAGTCCAACCATCTATCCTACAAGATCACCCCTAAGCCCTATCTGTTAACACCTCATCCAAATGATCTTTAAACACATCCAGGCATGGTGACTCAGCCACCTCCCTGGGAAGCCCATTCCAGGGCTTGACAACCCTTTCTGTGAAAAAATTCTTTCTAATATCTAGTCTAAACCTACCCTGTTTTAACTTGAACCCATTCTATCTTGTTCTGTCACTAATTGCTTGTGAGAATAGATCAGCACCGGCTTCTCCACAGTATCCTTTCAGGTAGTTACAGAGTAATGAGGTCTCCTCTCAGCCTCCTCTTCAAACTAAAGAGCCCCAGCTCTCTCAGTCTTTCCTCATAAGATTTGTTTTCCAGCCCCGTCATCAACTTAGCCACCCTCCTCTGCACCTTCTCCAGCACGTCCACATCTGTCTTGTACTGATGTTGCCCAGAACTGGACACAATACTCAAGATGTGGCCTCATCAGTGCCAAATACAGGGGGATGACAACTTCCCTACTCCTGCTGGCCACACTATTTCTAATACAAGCCAGGATGCCATTGGTCTTATTGGCCACCTAGGCACACTTCTGACTCATATTCATATTCCTGTCAGATAGAAACCCCAGGTCCCTCTCTGCCAAAAGGCTCTCCAGCCACACCTCTTCAAGTCTGTGGCATTGCAGGGGATGTTGTGGCCCTAGTGCAGAATCTGGCCTTGTTGAAGCTCATGTCATTAACATCGGCCCGTAGCTCCAATCTGTCCAACTGCCTACATTGAGCCCATCTCTGTTTAACATCTTTATTGATGATCCCGATAAAGACAGAGTATATCATTAATGTCTATAAATATTTGAGGGGTGGGTGTCAGGAGGATGGAACTGGGCTGTTCTTGGTGTCATGTAGTGATAGGACGAGGGGCAATGGTTGTAAGCTGGAACATAGAAGGTTCCACATCAACGTGAGAAGGAACTTCTTCACAGTGAGGGTGATGGAGCACTGGAACAGGCTGCCCAGGGGTGATTGTGGAGTCTCCCTCACTGGAGATATTCAAGACCCACCTGGATGTGTTCCTGTGTGACTTGGTCTGGGTGATCCTGCTGTGTCAGGCGGATTGGACTAGATGATCTTTCGAGGTCCCTTCTAAGCCCATAGTGATTCTATGATTCTATGATCATTAGTAAGTTTGCAGAAGACACCAAGTTAGGTGGGAGTGTTCATCTGCCAGAGGGTAGGGAGGCTCTTCAGAGAGACTTGGATAGATTGGAGCCTCCAATCTACCACCTTGTCCTCCAGTCTGTATTGATAGTGAGTATTGTTCCTACCCAGGTGCAGGACCCTACACTTGGTCTGGTGGAATCTCATGAGGTTCACCTGGGCACACCTCTCCAGCTTGTCAACGTACTTTTGAATGACATCCTGTCTCTAACACAGGAGAACATCTTCAGAAGTGACAGATTCTAAGTCACAGATATATCTACAAATGTCAGCACACATTTGAGTGAGATCTTCTAAAGCCTCATGGAAGAGTTGTGAAGATTTTTTGTCTTTTGGATAGTAAAAATGCAGCCTGTGCAAGGAGAATGCAGTTCTTAAAAGTAAGTTTCTCAGAGCTAGTTGGTATTTTTGCAGCAATTTACAGATGTTCAGTCCAGGCTTGCTCTAGAGAATTATTCACTTAGTAGTCTGAAACTGATATGAGGAAAACTTAAATAATTTTAAATAATTCCAAATTTATATACATAATCTGTGATAAAAATTGATAAGAAAAGTAATGTGAGATGTCAGTTGGTAAGCTAAAAGTGGTTTATTTTCTAATTTACAACTGTAGGAGTGCACAGAGTTTGGTTTTCATATTGTTTGTACTAAGGTATTTTAAAATAAAATCACATACTGATCTTTTTACCAATTAACCTGGATATTCACAGACCTCGTGGAGTACTTTTGCGAAGGCGTTACTGTATTGAGTACCTGCTTTTTGAAATACATTGTCATGGCTCTATTAAGAGGTTCCTACCCTCTTTTTTTGAGCTATGCGCTCAAAATCAGTTTAATAAGTCTTTTCTTCATTGTAAAGTAGATGAAGAAAATACAGCATCTCTGAAACCTGTCAGAGTTCTTTGCAAGAATTCCACATTCTATACAAGCTTGTGTATGCAAGCTTGTGTTTGGTTGATGTCACAGAATTAGAATGGAAGAGGTTGGAAGAGACCTATTGTTAGCCTCTTGTCCAGCACCTCTGTCACGTAGAGATGGTTGCCCACATCTATGTCCGGGTAGCTTATGAATGTCTCCTGGGAAGCCTTTTCCAGGCTAAACAAACCCAGCTCCCTCAGCCTCTCCTCATAGGGCTTATCTTCCAGCCCCTTTACCATTCCAGTTGCCCTTCTTTGGATTCGTTCCAGCACCTTGACATCTTTCTTAAATTGAGGATGCGGTCTAACCAGTACCAAATATATGACCTGCTGGCCACACCATTCTTGATGCAGGCCAGGATGCCATTGGCCTTCTTGGCCGCCTGGGCACACTGATGACTCATGTTAAGTTTGCTATCTACTAGCACCCCCAAGTCTCTCTCCCCCTGAGAACTCTCTAAGAACTCCATTCCCAGCCTGTAGTTCTTCCTGGGATTGTT
>VXBP01005774.1:13459-51897 GCA_013400115.1 Rhinopomastus cyanomelas
TTATTACTACCCCTCTTTTTTCCATTGATGTACTTGTAAAAGCTCTTCCTATTGTCCTTAACAGAAGTGGCCAGCCTGAGTTCAAGTTGGGCTTTTGCCTCTCTAATTTTCCTCCTACACGACCTGACAATTCCAGATACATGACTTGATTGACCTGACCCTTTTTCCAAAGATGATACATCCTCTTTTTCTCACTAAGTTCTTTCAAAATTTCCTTGCTCATCTAGGCTGGTCTTTTTCCCCTACAACTCATCTTACGACAGACAGGGACGGCCTGGTTTTGTGCTTTCAAGAATACATTCTTGAAGTATACCCAGCTCTTATGGACCCCCTTTTCACAAAGGGCTGCCTCCCAAGGAACCTTCTCAATCAATTCCTTAAACAAACCAAAATCTGCCCTAAGGAAATCCAGTTTGGATGTTTTGTTGATCTCTCTTTTTGTTCCACTATTAATTGAGAACTTAATCATTTTGTGATCACTGCCTCCTAGACAGTATCCGTCATGAAGGACTGGAAAAACAGCATATGAAACTGAAAAACAGAACAATAAAATGGCAAATGAAGTTAAAGATGAGAAAATGTGAAGTCACATTTTATCAGAGAGAGTGTCTTATGATAAAGTTTGTAAAGGAGCATCACCCAGGAACAATAACTGAAATAGGTGGAAATAGGAGGAAATAATGATGCTTAATAGCAGTCCAAAATGTAGACAATTACTAGGAAAAGAGCAGATGGAAAAGCAGAGAGCACTACTATGGTTCTGTAGAAATCTCTGATGGCTGTTATTTTGATTCATATGCAGAGTGCTGACCTAACGGATCTCAGAAAATGGAAAAAAAGCCGCGGAAAAGCTTCAGAGAAAGGTGACAAGGATAATCAAAAGTGTGAATAGTTTTCCTTCGAGGAAGAATGAATAGTGTAAATCTATACTTAAAAACCCACCAGTTACAAAGGAAATATGTATAAAAAATTGTTTTCTTCTTTTTCCACACAGTACAGGGACAAAAACTACCCATGACAAAGCAAAACAAAGGAGATTGCTCTTCACTCAGTGTGGAGCAGAGCTGTGAATTCATTGCTGCCAGCTGCTGTAGACACTACTGTTTTGTATAGATAGTAAGATAGTTGGATATTCTAATGGGCAAACATGTACAGTACAGGCTACCTAAAAAAGCAGTGTAAAATTTTTGGCCACGGAGATTCTTCCAGTATAAATTGTTGAAATCAGTGACAATATTGTAGGGAAATTCTCTGTTTTTTTGTTCTTCTAGGGGCATGCAGGAGACAAGGTAGGGGTCAATGGAAGAATAATTTCACCAAGTACAGTTGTCGTCATGATTTTATTGCCCTTTGTACATTGTGTAAGCCGAAGTATATGAACATATATAGTTATCTAACTATAACTTTTCATAACAGCCATCAAAAGTTTCAGATTCTAGCCATTAGGAGCATGTCATTACAGACAGGATGGCCAAAACTTGGAGAAGAAGGAGGAGGTGGTAGATGTCTCATATGCTTGGTAGTGTTTTAGAGGCATTTGGACAATGCCCTTAGTGACATGTTTTAAGTTTTGGTCAGGCAGTTAGACTAGATTTTACAGGTTCATTCCAGATGAAATATTCTATTCTGTAATAGATACTAAATTTTCCCATTACAAATCATTTCCATATGCAAAATAATCACTGTTCCTTGGCCTGAAAAATTACATTCACCTAAACAATATTACAACATTCCTTAAATTGCATCTGAGTAACAAAGTCAAATCTGGATTTTTGTCTCATGATTGTCATGAGAAAAGAGCATCAGTGTCGGGGGTGGACCTGGACTGGCTGCCAGGTGACCACCAAGGCCTTTACTACAAGACAAGAGGAGAAAATACAGCAAAAACAGTAATGGGTTGAGATAAGGGCAAGGAGGTCTAATTACCATGCCAAACAGATCTGACCTGGATAACTCAATTTTACTGAATACCGGTTAATTGTAACACAATAGCAGAGTGAGAAAAAGGAACAAAGCTAAAAACATTTATCCCCCACCCATTCTTTCTTCTCAGCTCAATTTAATCTCTAACTTCTCTCCATCCTTTCACCAAGTGTAGAACAGGGGCTGGTGTCTGTTGATGACACTTTGTATATGTCAGTCTTTACTTGTCATGCTCTTCCTCTTCTCAAGTATGGGGTCCTTCCCATGGGAAGCAGTACTTCATGAACTTCTGCAATGTGATTTCTTACCCAAGCTGCAGTTCTTCAACCACTGAACCCATCATGGGTCTTTCCCACAGAGTGAACTCTTCACAAATGGACTGGTATGACTTCACAGAGAACATGAGAGAAAACCTCCTTCTGTGTGGTTTCCTCACAGCCTTGGGCAAAGATCTGAATTTCTTAGAAACTTGTCTAGCTAAACTACAGTTTGGTAATTGGTCCTTTACTTTTCAGAAGATGATACGTTCCAGTTTTGTGATCTCATTTTCTCACTTTCTTTGGACAAATGGGTCTACATTAAGTTCTGTGAAGCTTTATGACATCACTGAATGATTGAAAGAGTCTTTTTTGCCAGGAACTGAACTGGTACCTAGTAATGACTTATTGGGACTTCTGATGAAACAAATGATAGTTTTATAGTATGATACCCACAGCATTTCCTGACATTAATGTTGTCCAATTCCCCATCTTTACTGGGTAAGTAAAATAACAAGGTTTTCCTTAATCACTCTCTTCCTGTAACTTCCAAGCTGATAATAGTTGTGTTTGGGAAAAGAAAGTTTCTTACAAGTAATATAAAGTTTTCCTTGGATGCAGCCAAAGTAGAGATGTCATCAGAGAAAATACAGTGGCATACAGCTAGAGTATTGTGTCCAGTTCTGGGCTCCTCAGTTCAAGAGGGATGTGGAGCTGCTCAAGAGGGTCCAGCGTAGGGCAAAGAAGATGATCAAGGAGTTGGAGCACCTCCCTTACGAGGAGAGGCTGAGGGAGCTGCGTCTCTTTAGCTTGGAGGAGACTGAGGGGTGATCTCATTAATGTCTACAAATATTTGAGGGGTGGATGTCAGGAGGATGGAGCTGGGCTGTTCTTGGTGTCATGTAGTGATAGGACGAGGGGCAATGGTTGTAAGCTGGAACATAGAAGGTTCCACATCAACCTGAGAAGGAACTTCTTCACGGTGAGGGTGACGGAGCACTGGAACAGGCTGCCCAGGGGGGTTGTGGAGTCTCCCTCACTGGAGATGTTCAAGACCTGCCTGGAGGTGTTCCTGTGTGACTTGGTTTAGGTGATCCTGCTGTTGCAGGCGGATTGGACTAGATGATCTTTTGAGGTCCCTTCTAATCCATAGTGATTCTATTATTCTACGATACAGTATTTGACAGGAAGTCAAGGGCGATGGTTCATATAATGGTGGTCTAGAATGCATTTTAGGAGGAGAAAAATGTTTCAAATGTCAAGATCTTCACAGAATCACAGAATGGTACAGGTTGGAAGGAACCTCAAAAGATCATCTAAATCCACCACCCCCTGTTGGAGCAGGGTAAGCCTACAGTACTGTCTCAAGATGTCCTACATGGGGCGTGAACCCATGATCCCAGGAATTCAGAGTCCCATACTCTACCAACTGAGACAACCAGATGACATAGTTTCTTGTGCCTTGAACAAAATAGTCTTGATAAAATTAAAGCTTCGGCAGAAGTAGTCCAGGATGCATTATGCATTCTACTTCTCTGCCAGAGGTGATATACCAGACCAACTGAACACAGTGAGATGGATGCTTCTCTGAGCTATTTCTAAACTGTACCGGTAAATTCAATCAAGTGTGACAGGTGCACAAGTGATTTTAAAGTGCTAGGACCTAATGAGCTCTGCTTTCAACATACTTGAAAGCCTCCTGGACAACACACAGAGATCAGGCTTTTCTTTTTGCTTTTGACAGCATATCCATACACTAATCCCATGGACGGTAAAGACAGCTGTTTACCATCTGTTTGCCTATCTGTGTTAATCCATCAATTTTAGATACTAATTATTCCTATCATTAGGCAGGTGATGCAGAAAAGTTGGTTTAAAAATTTTAAAATAAAATTAAAAATTGCCTTTTTTTTAGCCAGAACTAGCCAGAAATGTATGCAGTCTGTGTTCACATGCTGTGTGAAGACCTGTGTATTTTGACCATCTGTAGCTGGTGCTGCTGTAAAGGGTGAGTAAATTAGTCTGATCTTGTGCTTAGGACTGTGAATTTCTGTTCTTTTATTGAACTAAAATAATACTGAAATTCATGGAAACAGGCATTTTTGAGAGATAGAAAAGAGAACTCAGGAGAGCAATAACTATCACAATGAGGCCAGCATTTGTCCAATAATTCTGAAGGGAATAATTTCAGGTGTCCTAAAAATAAAGATGTTATCACATGGAAACCACAAAAATCAGCAGTCATATGCAAACTTAGCAATAAGGATATAGTATTTATTACAACACAGGAAACATGCACTATTTGTTGTGCATGATTTTGCTCTGATCTTAGCTTCTTAGCTTAGTTGTGAAAGTGGAAATGCAAAGCTTTCAGTTTGTGATATAGTGCTGCTTGTGGTGGTGAACATGGACCTCCATGAAAGGAAATAAAAATGCTAGCTTTCTGAGAGGAAGGAAAGGTGGATGATTACTATCCAAGAGAGAACAGCCATTCAGCTGATGGGCTTTCTCTTAAAGCTCCACAAGAGATATGTAATTTCATACTACAAGAGTATGAGGAATAAAAGACAATAAAAGGTTTTGAACGGAAATGATCATCTATTTCTGTCTGAATTGGGTGTGGCATAGGAAAATGTGTTGGAAACAGCAGAATAGAGGCACACACCTTCTGTAAAGAAAAGACAAACCTGTTCAAAAACACAGTAAGAGAAAGCACACAGCACTGACATACGGTCATAATCAGTGAGCTGGTAACTCACTGAGATTAAATAAAGGCAATGAGAACGATAATGTGTTGAAAGTAACAGCACTTAAATAAACTTCTGATGTAAGGAAGATAAACTTATTGTTCTGCATCCAGTGCCTTGAGGAAAAAAGCCTCTTTTTTTAAAAGTGCCTGACCTAGCTTTCAGTTTTTTTAGAGGGTCCAGATATAGAAAAGGAGTATGAAAAGAGGTCAGTTTTCACCAGAAAGTCTCAGCTGTCAATCCAGGGGAAAAAGTCCTAGCATATCTGTCATGATCCCATTTGGATAGGGATTCGCAGGAGGATCCATCATAAAGTGATATCATTGAATGTATGAGGTGATGGAAATGCGCTGAAGAAATACACTTCAATAAATCAATAGGAGACCCAAATTGGGGCAAAATATATCAAAGTAGGTTTATTTAACAGTAGTACATAAGAAAGGATAGAGAGAGATCAGAAAGCTGAAAGTAAAAAGAAAGGAATAGAAGACATAGAGAAGAAAATGTTAAAATTAGGTTACCACTGCAGGAGTTTTATGTCTGTTATCTCTCTGCTCCCACAATGTCTCATGCTCCGTTTGGATGCGGTGGGGGAGAACTCTGAAAATTGGAAATCTGAAGGGTCCTTTTCATTTCCCTCTGTGTGTTCCCCTCTCTCCCTTCTCTTTCAGAACTGCTCTGCCTTCTGTAGGCTGACCTAGACAAGCACATTCAGGGCAGGTCATGGGACAATGACACCTTCCCCCAGGACAAGTTCCTGGTGGGGGAGGGGTCCTCTAAAAGCAACACAACTACTTTTCTTTTGTTCTTCATGAAAGCACCACTTCTGCACATCTGAAAATTCTAGTAATTTTCAAACTGCAACACTTGGAGAAATCTTCCAGAGTTCATAAGCATTTAGATGCCCTAGACGAAAACAGAGATTTATTCTTTGTGTCCTTGATAATGGATTCCTGTGGACTGAGTGCTAGGGGAATATGAATGTCAGTTTCCTGGCTGGATAATGTATCAGATTTTGTGGTGGAAAAGAACTGAAATCTGTTTGAAAATTCTGCAGTATTGTTATCCTTACTTTCTGACATATTTTGAATCACAAACCACTTCATTAGTCTAGGAAAATGCTAGATCAGTACCTGTGAAAGCTGACTGCAGACAGTGGCATTACTGCTGGCAAATCCTTCAAGCTATTTGGGTTTAGTTCTCTAGAGGACTAATCTGCTATTAGTATGTTAGCAACCCTTCTTTCAGGTTTTCAAAAAAAGCTAATTATTTCCAGTAGACTAATTCTGTACCATTACAGTGTGTTTGAAAAATTTGTGTTGGATAGGTGTGTTTTGGTTTTTTTTATGTCAGCAGCACAGCTTTTCTGATACAGATGGATAGTGCGAGAATCGAAAATGGCTCCAAGCATGCTGAAGCATGGTCTCTTCCTTCCTCCTACAAGTGAATTCGATGACCCATACAACTAAGTAGTTTGGCTTTCTGAACTTTTTTTCTGATTCCCGCGGTCCTCAGCTATTTCCTGATGGACTTGCCAATCTGGAAAGACTGAAGGTAGACTGGTCAGTAAGGCAGTGCTGTTATTAATTGTTCTCACAAGGGCAAGTAGGCACATACAAGCACACATAGATTCAGTGTTTTATCTTCTAAAATGGTTCAAAAATTCCCACAATTTTTTCCCCGTTAGTTAGGCACTCCAAGGTTTACGGCCTAACCGAAGCACCTAAGCAACCCACCGGAAATCCCACCTTTATTTTCTTCTCTTTTTTTGTTTAAATATATGCTTTCCCCTTATTTGTAAATTTCCTGTTATGGAATGATTTCATAACCAGGTCTCAGAAACCTGTCGTTTTAGTTACAGTTTCCTCTTTCAAGTCTTTCATCAGTTTTGGCACATAGTTTCTTGTTTGAACTGTCAAGTCTTTTGCATTCTTTGTGCCACATAAATTTATATGATCTTCATTTCCTGTAATAAATTTGTTGCAAAACAACATCTTCGCATTTTCCACATTCTCCACTGGTTAATCCATTAGACTCACTCTCAATTATGTTTGTGATATCCATTATATCAATCAGGTAAACTTACAAATAACAAATAACTGAGAATTGGCAAGCGTGTGTTATTTTTAAGTACTGATGTGAACTTTTAGTTCATTCCTACCAATGTTGCTGTTCTTAATCTTAAAAGTGTAAGTTTCCTTTTGAACAGACTTGGTTTAGTTCTTGCAGAATTCAGAGGTTGGCTTCAAGCCCAATAAGTGAGATGTTTTAATAAACAGAGTTTGTATCTCTTTTGGGGGCAGGTTTCTGTGTGAAGTCCAGCAAAGCACTTGGATAGATGTGATGCTTTTCCATGAAAAGTAGCCCTATCTGATTCCAGTATAAACTCAAAAGTAACAGTAAGTTTTAGCTGTGTGGTTCAAATTCCTCTGGCATAAACAGAGGATGACAATGTGTTAAAATCCTAATAGTAAAATAGACAAATGCTCCTTTGAGTGTCTTAGCCAGAGCCAACAGAGTCAAACAGTTAGTTACTATGTAGAAAAACTATTAATTAAACATTCAGTTCCTATATTATGCATGTAGATTCCTCTGTATTCAGATTGACAACTTTTAGATTCTTCCAAATTGCCTAAGCAATGTGAATACCACACCTGTGAGCTGAGCTGAATAACAGTTGCTCAGGAAGAAGCTGTTCAATATGGGGGAAAAGTAATTTTTCAATATGAAAAATAAGGGATTAGGAATTCCATATTGAACTTCAGGAAAGAATTGTCTTTTAAGGAGTCTCAGAGAATTCCTCTTAACTTTCAGTCTCACCACTTGCACTTTGTTGTTTACTATCCTGAAAGGAATCTGCGTGGTACAATTCTTCATGGATATAGCGTGTCAGAAGCATAGTACTTAGGTGTGGTATCTTTATAGTCTATTTTGATAAGGAAAACCATACAAGAACATTAATACTCAGTTGGATTATACCAGCAGTGTGTATATCCACCAACAGTGGTCTGATACAGGTTTCCAGAGGTAAAAGCATCTGCTGCTTCTGGAGAGTGCACAATCCAGTTTCTTCAGTTAGTTTGTGCTCCATCAGCCCACGGAAGAGAAGACCGCAGTGTGGCAGTGGACACCCCTTCTTCTTTTCAGTAGCTGCTTGCAGATTTCCTGTCCATGTATCCCTATGACAATTTTTTTGTACTCACTGACAATGCATAGCCTGATGGAAACAAATTCAAAGCAGTTTGCAAGCACCAATCTGTGTGGTGCAGTCAACATGCTGAAGGAAAGGGAGGCCATCCAGAGGGCCTTGTCAGACTTGGAAAATGGGTCCATGCAAACTGCATGAGGTTCAACAAGTCCAAGTGCAAGGTTCTACATCTGTGTTGCAAAAATCTCAAGCTCAAATGTGTGCTGGGTGATGAATGGATTGAGAACAGCATCAAGGAGAAGGCACTGGTAGATGAGAAGCTCAACATGAGCTGACAGTGTGTGAGTGCAGCCCAGAAAGGCCACCCATATCCTGGGCTGTATGAATATAAGTGTGATCAGCAGATCTAGGAATGAGATTGTCCACCTGTACTCTGCTCCTGTGTGAGACCTCACCTGGAGTACTGCATCCAGTTCTGGAGTCCCTACTACAAGAAAAACATTGAACTATTGGAAGGAGTCCAGAGAAGGGCAACGACGGCAACAAATGAGCAGAGGGCTGGAGCACCTCTCCTATGAAGACAGTTTGAGGTACCAGCCTGTTCAGCTTGGAGAAGACTCTGGGGAGATGTCAAAGGTTAAAAACCCCAACAACAAAGTTAAACAATTAATTTAGCTAAGGTGCTAACAGTCCATAATAACAAAACAACACAGAGAAGGTTTGAAAAGAAGCTACTTATGAATTGCAGGCAAAAAACAAAACTTAACTTGATTTGAGGAAAAAGGCAGCACGACATTTAACTCACCCCATATAAAAAGATGCACAGACAGATAAGGAGATTAATCACAATGTTCTTGCATAACTGATATAAAACTTCAATGTCCAAACCTAAAAAAGGGAAAAGATATTTCCAGCTGTTCCTGTTTCTGTGGGACTGTAGTGCCCATCATGTTCGTGCTCACGTTCCCCCATCATCAGTGGACATTTTAAAGTCCAGTGCTGTGTTCCATGTACTTCCACACTGGTCATCCATTCTCCAAAATGTTGATTTCTGTGGCCATGAACAAGAGGAGAACTCCTTCCATTTTAGCAAAATGTGTTGTCCAGACAAGACATTATTTCTGCAGGTCTCTGAGGAACATGCTGTCTCTCTATTCACCTTCCAATACTCAGTGCCGTGTGTATACTCTCTGAAACACAGATCAGAAGAATGGAGTTGAAAGAAAAGAAGGCAAGAATTGGGGGACAGGTGGACACGGAAACATGAAACTAAAACTTCAAACCCCTTCTGCCAGCACAAACCCCTTCTGTTCACAAAAAACTTATAAAGTAAGCTTGCAGATTTGGTGTGCAGTTTTCAAGATAAACTGCCAACATTTCAAACCATCACAGGGCACCATCTAGCAGCCTTCCAGCACCTGAAGGGGACCTATGGGAAAGCAGAACAGGGACATTTTATGAAGGATTATAGTGATAGGACAAGGGGGATTGGTATCAAACCAGAAGAGGGTAGATTTAGATTAAATCTTAGAAAGACATTTGTCACAATTCCTAGGCAATAGAACAAGTTTCCTAAGGCTGTTGTGGATGCCCCATCCATGGAAGTGCTCAGGGACAGGTTGGATGGGCCTTTGGGCAATCTAGTCTAGTTCAGTGAGTGGTGTCCCTCCCGTGAGTGGGGTTGTAACTAGATGATGTCTAAGGTCCCTTCCATTCCATGACTCAATGATTCTTGAACTTCCTGATGAAGCAAAACCTTTTCTTGGCTTCAGAAGTGCCCTTGCAGTGTGATTTGATTTCAGAGAACTTCCAAGATTCACACCAAGATCTTTACGGCTTTTATTCTTCTTAGCATGACCTCACAGTGATGCTCATTTATCACATCTTTTACAGTTCCTTGCTGTGAGTGCAGTATTTAACTATACATAGAAGGCTCAGTATCACCTATAAGCTTGAATGCTTCACAGTTGCCTCTACTTTTCAGGTCACTGAAACAGGTCATATAAAGTGGTTCCTGGTATGAAGCCTTGAGGGAGGGACTCGCTTTTGGCATTTTCCATCCTGAATCTAACACTTAACCACTACCATATGTTTCCTGTCCTTTGCCAGCTCCCTGTTGCTAAAAGGACTTTTTCTCCAGTCCCAGAGGGAAGGATTCATTGTTATTTCAAACTTCGCCAAATTATCATGCATTTACTCTGTTTGATTTCAACAAAAACTCCCCCAAACCCCAACAAACTCTTTCAAGCAATGTTTTTCAATTTAGATATATGTTTATGGTCTTACTTGGTTTGCAAGTTGCTGCTTGAAAAGGATTGTGGGAAAAACATTTACAAATACAGAACTGAGATTGAGAGCTCTGCGCTACTATTTTTAGGTTTCATTGTTGGGGTTTTTTTCTCATGTAACACCCAGTAGAATATTATAATTCATAGTGCATTTGAAGATGTTGGATGCTTTACTGACATCAAATTGACAAGTGAAATTCGCAAGTGAGCAGAGTTTATTTTTGAATGGAGTGATAGGCAATCTCTGGTAGAACTTGTGAAGTGGTGAAGTCTTCACAGTCAGATGCATGCTTAATTTTTAAGGATTCCTTCTTTGGGTAAATAATGGTTTTGGAACTGATCAGTTTTACGTAATAAAAAAAATCTTTCATAAAAATTCCTCAAATATGGTCATGCAGGTTTTTCAAGGAGATTAGATTCACAAGCTTAAATTTCAGTTTTAGAAGAAAAATTTCTGAGTCC
Organism: Rhinopomastus cyanomelas; assembly: GCA_013400115.1. Lineage (NCBI taxonomy): Eukaryota > Metazoa > Chordata > Aves > Bucerotiformes > Rhinopomastidae > Rhinopomastus > Rhinopomastus cyanomelas. Next base: position 24,285 of record VXBP01005774.1, read on the forward strand.
ATGAAGAACATGGCTATGACAAGATATGGAAGGTGCTTTCCTTTTGCACACCTCAGGAGGGGTCTTTTAACCAGAAGACATTTTTCCTCTATGCAACCTTCCTGGACTGTGTCACAGTGGGCTCTGGAATCCCTCACAGAACTAGTAATAGTATGAATCTCTGGAAATGTTGAAGGTGGGAGGCTGAGATACCGTAATGTGTCCATGAATGTGGTAAAATAGTCTCCAGAGTTTGCGGTGGGGATTCCAATGTTTCTTTCTCCATTTCATGTTATTAGGTGCATCCCCATCTCTTTCCTTACACCCTTGGAAATACACATGATCTGTCCTGTGCACATCTACGTGTTTCCTCATGTAATTGCCTATGGCTTATTCCTTGAACATGCCCTTCAGTTTTAAAATTATCTATTTTTGAGCGCCATCCAAGATTTAGTATGACTAAAAGTGTATGCTAAACTAGGACTGACAGGTAACAAGAATCTCACTTAAAATGACCGTAGAACTTTTAAAAGGTAACCAATATGTTGAAGGGCCCTGTCCCCAGTGTGTGAGCTAACATCTATTCCCACTATTAGCATGAGAAACAAGTAATCTCTCCTGTGGTTTTTCTAATGCTCTTTCTGAAATTTTGATAAATGAATACCAGTTTTCAACCTTTTCTTCGAAGTAGCTTGTGCGTTTGCATGTTTGTGTGACCTTGCAGCTGGTCAGTGTTCAGCAACAGTGTAAACTCATGCTCTGTGGTGATCCTTGTAGTTCGTGTGCTATAGCTTCCTCTGTGGAGCTGGTGCTGGCTCCCGCTAGGATAGTCCGCTCAGGACTACTGTTGCGATCACCAGAAGAACAGGGAGTTGCCAAAATAAATGTTGTTCAGCAAGATTTCACACTCATGCCTAGTGAAACAGACATTTTTCTAACTGTTGCTTTAGAGCTTAGATTTTATTCAAGGCTTGTAATGAAAATATATCACAACCTGTTGACATATTCATATGGTGATTTTCAAAAGAGAGAGTTCATTTACAAAATGGTCTTGGCAATGAAGTGGAATATTTGAGAAACTGAGCAAGACTGTTGACAGCCAAAATTAGGACTGAATAATAGCTGACATTAGCTTTGAGCTGAGCAGTTTAAGAAACTTGACCAGCAGGGTTTGCTCTGATGTTTTTCAGAGTCTGAATGTGAGGTGTGTGCACACTCACAGTGGTGGCTGTGGTGATGAAGATAGTGACATGAATTGCAGGTTTTGACAGAATTGGCTAGCTCTCAAATCCTGTGGCTGTGCATACTACTAAGTGACTCAGAGAAAATGCTTGTTTTTTAAGAAACCACAGAATCACAGCACATCAGGGATTGGAAGGGACCTCAAAAGATCATCCAGTCCATTCCCCCTGCCACAGCAGGAACCCCTAGATCAAGTCACACAGGAACACGTCCAGGCAGGATTCTAACCTCTCCAGAGAAGGAGACTCCACAACCCCCTGGGCAGCCCCGTCCAATGCTCTGCCACCCTCACTGTGAGGAAGTTCCCTCTCATATGGATGTGGAACCTTCTATGCTTCATCCCACACCCACTACCCCTTGCCCCATCATAACTCCTTAATTACCAGTAAAACAAGAAATAAATAATTTTTATTCCCCTCCTCTGTATGTTGTTTTTTTACTGTTTGTATTTCCTCATCACAATGATGCAATTCCACAATTTGTCTTATTCTTCCAAGGACATCAAAAGTTGGAAATTAATTTCTCATCGTTCAAAAGATTGCAAATAGCCCAATAATTATTAATCTTTACTCCAGTAATGTTTTATGTAGAACTGAACTGTAAATTCACTCCTGTTCAAAGGACATGTGTTTGTGTGATGCAGAGTACTTTATAAATTCTGAAGTTTTAATTGTTGTTGCAGTTGTTCAATGGGATATAAATACAGCCCTGTTGTGGTTTCAATTTGGGCAGGTTTCTTAGTCTTCAGCGTCACCCTTGATACATATTCAATGCAAGCAGTTGCAGTGTGAAACCTAGGAATTTAGTGATTAATATGATGTTAATCATGCAGTGATTAATTTTTATATTCAAGTGTTTCACAGAATAGTTGTAATTAAGCTGTATTGTGGTATAAATTGGAAAACTCAGATGACACAATTGAGAACAAAAGCGTTGATCCAATACATTTTATTTTTGTTTGTCCTAAAATTTAATATAACTTGTCAAGTGATTTAACTGAGCCAGTGCAAAATAGAGTTATATCTCTATTATTAGAGCATTATATCTTTCCAATACCTGAAGGGAACCTAAAGAAAGGCTGCAGAAGGACTTTTCATAAGGGTGTCTAGCAATAGGACAAGAGGAAATGGTTGTAAACTGAAGGAGAGCAGATTTAGAGTAGATTTTAGGAACAATGTTTTCTGTATGAGGGTGGAGAGACTCTGGAATGGATTGCCTGGAAAGAATGTGGATATCCTCTTCTGCGGGGTGTTCAGTGAGGTTTTGAGCAACCAAGTCTACTTGATAAGTGTCTCTGCCCATGACAAGGAGGTTGGCAAAGATGATCTCTAAAGTCCTTTCCAAACTCGGCCATTCTATGATTTTATGATATCTGATCTGTGTGACTTGATCTAGGGGTTCCTGCTGTGGCAGGGGGAATGGACTGGATGATCTTTTGAGGTCCCTTCCAACTTAGAAAATGTGTCTAATGTAACTTAACAATTTGCAGCCCTAATGGTTAAGTAGACAACATAATTAGGCTTTGATAGTACCATCAGAGTAACTGAGGATGGCAGTAAAATAGATGATTGGAAGAGTAGAGGTTATAGAAACTAACAGCAATTTTACATACTAAATATTTTAAATACACATGCATAGAGATTATATCTATAAATGTAAATTTTGTGATGAAGTTTTACATTTGCAGAAGTAAAATTTGTATGATCACAAAACAGTGTAGTAAATCTGTCAAAATACTCTGGATATAAGTTGAAATATTCTGGGGTTTGATGTTTTGTTTTTCTCAATTTTTATTTTCATAAACAAATTTGAGGAAAAAAATTGCTTTGCACTGTTCCAAGAACAACACAAGAGGTTAATTTTCTATTTAATTAAAACAATTAGATCAGTTACTCAAACTCAGACTTAGGCAATGCAGTGATCTGAATTATTCTGTTTGGGTCTTTTTTTATATATACCTGCACTACTCTTAGAGGGAGATCAGTCCTGGTTTTGGTTTGTATGTCACATAATGGTTGAAAGGCCATAAAGATTATCTTGATATAGATTGTGAATTGCAAACAAAGTTTGAGGTAAATAAAATATTTATTTATAAGTGGCTGACCAGGGGGAAATGCCACTAGTTGGTTTTCTTTTTCTGAAAGAAGCACTCCTGATCAAACTGACAGAGCCATCTCCAACAGCTTTTGAGTCATCCAGAAAGAATGATGTGGTATTGACATAGATTATATTTTTAACATGATGTTAATGTTACTGAAGAAAATGGGCTTCTTTCAAAAACACTCTTCATGTTTTGCTTGGTGTAAGAAAGAAAACACTCCCTATAATTTTTAAAATATCTACATTGACAAAAACATTGGCATTGTGAAAGTTTTATTGATTATTTTTCCAGTTTCAGTCGTTAAGTAAAAAAAGGACAGTATCTAATGGGTAACAAAAACTTTATTTTGAATTGTTGGAAACTCCTGAACAGGCTTCACTTCATTTAAAAACATTCAAACTTTTAATTTATTTAATTTTTTTTAGTTCAGCGGGAGTTCTGATTATTCACGAAGCTTTATCTGACTTATCCGGTATATTATTTCAGTGGTATTTTAAACTGTTGTTGTGGTTGATGAAGTATACTCTTAAAGCTTACTTGCCTAGATCCTCGAAAGCATCCAATGATTTTCCTTAGGCATTCTCTCAGTGTTGAAACAAGATAATGCAATACCACCTTAACAGAAATTATATGGAATGAGCTCAGAGAACATTATTTTTTGTCTTCTTTAGAATGTATTTCAAATAAACTTTTTAAAGAAAAATGTGTTTTGTAAAGCACACCATCAGTAAGGGATGATGGAAAGAGAGGAATTATTACTGCATGAGATAATTATGTTGTGTACTTAAAGCAGTTTATTTGGTTTAGTTTTACAGCAAACATGTGTATCTATGACTAAAACACTCTTATACCTAATAGTCATTGAAACTGCTGTTGTTGGGCATTTAAGAACAAGTGCCAACAATTGAGCTGGAATGAAGCATCAACTAACCTTGCCCTCTTGCCCAGTTTCATGAAAGGACTGGATTTAATTTTTAAAATAATACCTATTGAAATGTTATGAGCATACAGAAAATAAAAACAGAAGCCTAACTATATGATTACTTTTAATGGTTTTCTGTAAATTCAAGTGTCATACTTTGATGCAATTCAAGTTCAGCAATGCTTTTAAACTTTAAGTGTAACTCCTGGTTTTGGAAATTAATTTTCATTTCACATATGGCAAATTAATTTAGCTACCCATACATGAATAGATACAGGTTTTTAGGACATGTCTTTGGTAGATAATAAATGGAAATAATTTCCAATATGTAAAACAGAGTGAAGAAAAAGTATTGTTTGAGGTAATTGAAGCTGAACTTTTTCCCGATTACAGAAAAAAACAGACATCTGTTTCACGTATGTCTTACTTGATAAAGAAAGAACAAGAATAATGAAGAAACAATTGAATGTCAGCAATGAGATGTGGATCCAGTGAGAGCTTTGAAGTGGAAGCATTTAAATTTTGTCCTATAATGAATTCCCAAAAAAAGATGTGTTCATGAATCCCCAGGATTCAGTATTTACCCAAGATCCTGCTGATTTTTGCTGTTAAACAATAAAACTAGTAAAACTTAACTGCAGGAGAATCAGCTTGGCTGTAGTACAGCTCCTTCAAAACGTTACTGTGGCTGCCAACCTAAGTCCACTGAAGCTTCAAGCTAATAATATGTGGTTTCAATGTACTGGTGTTTCTCAAGTAGAGCGTCCAACCAATACATTTTATTTGCAGCATACACTGATATTGTGACAACTAAACACTTTGTATGTTTTTTAAAAGTTTTTTTCTAACTGGTAGAGTTGGCCTGCTATAGCAAGGAGTAGTCTGATATTTTGGCAAATGGTGTCCATACGCATGTCTGTCTTATTTCTACATTTTCAATAACCAAGTAGTTAAAGCTGCATGAGTGGAGATTGCATTTGTAATTCACAAGCATAATTCAGGGTATGGGAGGAGTGGTATGGAGAGGGTGAACCTGAAACTAAAGGTACTTAGTGCTTTGACATTTGTTATAGCTGTTCAGAAAAGGTGTTAGGAATTCTCAAGCATGAAGGATGGTGTTTACTGTGCATTAATATCCACGGTTGCCAGATAAGGGAGCAGGATGCTCTCCCAAACTGAGTGTCATCCTCACAGAATGTGGGGAGTGGAGATCCAGGGAATATCATGCAACCAGGAACTTGTTGTTAACATCATCAAGTATATGGCACAGCTGTGAAATTTTTGTTCCAGGGCTGGTGAGCTAGTAGGACAGCCTGCAAAGCCAAGCCAGCTATTTGGACTGATGGAGTTGTTAATGGGAAGAAGCAGATGATAAAACAATTTTATTTAAAGCCTTAGAAAAATAGTCCTGTGATTTATTACCTAAGCTACCAGATGTACTGTGCTGTACTACATCATTGAGAGAGCATTCTCTGATGTAATGAAGATATTAAATGTGTATGGGTGTGTGTGGGAGAAAGGAGTAGTGGAAATGAGAGCAAATCAAATAAACTGATGGAGATTTGTTGGCTTTTTTCCCCTTTCACTGAATAGTGTAAAATCCAATTATGTCCAATAACCAGAATACTCTTAACACAATGACAGTCTCAGAAGGGATGACCTTTGCGACAGATCAAACCCCTGCCAAGCCTTTCTCTGTGCATGGAAAGTTGGTTCAGATTTTGTCATTCTTTTTCCAGAGAGTCATTGTTGTCAGCACTGGGAAGGTTAGTGACTAAGGGATTGGGTGTGGAAAGGGAGAGGTTTGCGCTACTTTGGCAGACTTTGGATTATTAGCAAGAAGCTTCCAGGAGGAAATGTGCTGTTCCTGAAGCCCTGTTCAATGCTCCTAGAGCAATGAGAAACATTCGGGTTTTTGGTAGTACAAATGGTCATGCTGGACACAGATTGTGCTCTGCTTAGATGGTTCCCTCAGGTTACAGGGATTTTATATTGCCTCCTAGCCACTATTTGAGAAAATATCCACAGCGGTATGTGAATGATGCTGTCCAGATGGTGAGGTTGCAAATATATGTTGCTTGCAGAGAAAGCGGTAAGGAAAAAGATTTGGTCAGCACTGACAGATACCCACCATATCAGTAATGTATTTGAAACATGCTAGTTGCTACTCCTGTACCTGAAGATGTCACCTACTCTGCATCATAGAATCATAGAATTGCTTAGGCTGGAAAAGACCTCAGTTTACCCACGAAACCAATTCTGTGAGGCCGACCAACAAACCATGTCCTTGACCATATCTGTGTGACTTTCAAGCAAATCCAGGGACGATGGTTCAACCACTTTCCTGGGCAGCCTGTTCCAATGCCCAATGACTCTTCTAGTAAAATGTTTCTAAAGTCTAATCTAAACTTTTCCTGGCACAACTGCAGGACATTTCCTTCTGTCCTATAATTTGTTACTTGTGAGAAGAGACCCACCTCTCTACAACTTCCTCTCAGGTAGCTGTAAAAAAACTACAAAGTCTCCGCTCAAACTCCTTTTCTTCAGACTAAACAGCCCCAGCTTTTTCAGCTGTTCCTCATAAGGCTTGTTCTCCAGATCCTTTGCCAGTCTTGCTGCATTTTGTTGGACCCGTTCCAGCACCTCAATGATTGCACAAGAATCAGAACAAATTGCAAGAATTTGAACAAATGCAATTTGATTGGAAATACTAACAAGCTGTCTTAGATCCCAGTTTTAAAAAAGATAAATCGGAGTACTTCAGTACCATGCTAAATGTGCTCTTTTCATAGCAGGGGTTCAGAGAGCAGAGATAACTGCAGAAAGGAAGAGATGAGGGTAAAATAATTTGGCCCAATTTCTGTGAACTGTAACCCAGACAAGTTTTTCTAGATCTAAATTTCTGGATTTCGTATGACTTTCTATAACAGGGCTAGCAAAAAAACAGGTGCATATAATTTTTGTGTCTTCATGGATGATCAGTTATGACGTCACAGTTAAGAGTGAGAATTTTTTGAGATGGAAAGGGAAAAGGAAAAGAAGGGTTGTTACATTCAAATATTATTTCTGAATAGAGGAATAATTTCATAAAGTAGAATTTGCTGTTTGAATAATATTCAAAAATATATTTGGTCCATGATTTGGAACAATAGCTTGTAAGTGAAAAGCACAGACCTGTCCATGAAAACAAACAGAAATCTGTCTTAAGGAAAAGGTGAGGAAGCTATATCTGAACAGTAAGTATGTGTGAGGATATTTGAGACTGGAATTCAGAACACGTAATGTAGCAGAGGCAAACCCCCTGGTTTTTAACTATAAAATGTTGCCCTGATTTGTTTGACTTGTCTGTTGTTTTCTCAGGTTCTGATGTGCTTAACCTAACATTTAAAAATTTTCTAAAATATTTTTGCAAAGGCCTTTTTGTGCAATTCAGCCACAGGACTTAGAGATCTTTTCAATACTTTGGGAGCTGTCCTTTCTTTAAACTTGTCACATAGTTCTGATTGATACATTTTCATTAAGTGTTGCTCTAGATCACACTGGGTACTACCTTCCTATTCGTTTCAGTAAAAATACCTTTTCAGTAGAAGCATCCAAGAACTGTCCTTCCTCATCCACCTGTCTTTATCAAAGCAACAAACTTCTGGCTCTGAAGAGCTGTTATCTCACTTTTCTATAGAGAAGCTGTGCTGTCTAGAGTAAGTAAGAGACCAGGAGATTACACTGATTCCTGAAAAAGGACTCTCTTACATGCCTGAAATTTTCAGTTGTCGTGTTTTTCAACCACCAAAGGATGGTCGTGTCCTTTCCCTGCCCTAAGACTTGTTGTGTAGTAATATTTGCCTTGTCCATGAGGGTCCTATAATCCTGCATGTTGTGGTCTGTGTTATAAGTTTCCTCATGCTGATATATGGAAGTTGTCTGTAAGTTTTAATGTGATTTGTTAGATCTCAATGTTGTGGAAAACATCTGGAGAGTTCACTTGTTTCTAATGACAAAAAATGACAGTAAAGCTTATTTTAGATTTTACTGGAATTAAATTAAGTTTTTTACGCTTTCCAATGTTTTGCTGTAGGATGCTTGCCAACTGGACTGGGAGCAAAGAGTTGCCCCAGAATGCATAAAACAACACAAACATATCTGAGAAGCTGAATGAAAACCTGATAGCTTTACAGCATCTACAGCTCATGACTTTTAAACAAGACATCAGTGTTTTGGGCCTGATTTAAAGCTTCTGAACTCTCAAGTTACATAGTCATGTATTCTATTTCACTGTATCTTAATTAGCACATTTTTTGCAAAGTGCCACTGCCCTATTCTTTCTTTTGGACAACCCAAACATTATTGATCATGTGGTCAATCATACTTTGTATACATTGAAATAAGCAAGGCACAACAAGCAATAACAAAATAATAACACATAAAATCACTAACCCTAAGTGAACTATATCTTTAACCCAACCATTAATTCCCCAGGATCTTAACCACTCATCAAATGGGCTAGTAACGATAGCAAGTTTTTTCATGTTCTCCTTAAGATGCATAAATTTCTTGTGAATAGAAACAGAGTGATCTGAAAGATTTAAGCAACACATTCCTTCAAAATCCTCACACCCATCTCCCTGTGCCAGCAATAGAAAGTCTATGGTGGCCCTATTGTGTAATACAGCATGTCGGATGCTGTCGACATCAGTGGTGAGTTCATCTAGCATTATGGATGGGTTGTTAATTTGTTTGCGTGCCCAACATGCCAATCACTTCAACTGCGTGAGGGCCTATGCTGAGGCAACTCCAGGTGCAAAAAGTGATGCCAATATGATTGAGGGTTGTCCCCATAATTGGACGTCATCACAACACTTAGGGTCTAATTGATGCACACTGTGCTTAAAGTGTTGGGACTTGTGTGTGATGTTAAACATCTGGTGGACTTTGGGGGCAAATAACGTTAGTTTGCCAGAATACCATGGTCCTCCTAATGGCTTTTGAGGTACTGCAGGCCAGGCTCTATCTCTACAAATAAGAAAGATTCCAGGTGGTAACATCTTGGCCTTATCTGCTGTTGCTACAGGCTCTGTCCAATTACTACAATAAGCTGTGGTATTGTAATACCATGAGGAACTAGGGAATATCCAAGTGCTGTCATTTTTTGGTTATCCCTCTGATATACTAGCCAAATATGGGCCTACAAGGTAATATCCAAAATATAAGCAGTAATTGCCTGGCGCGAGCCCAGGATGTCTAATTCTTGAGGCTCCATGCCAGTGACATTTAATCCTTGGGCAATCATTGCAGCTTGTATCATAGAATCATAGAATCAATCATAGAATCATAGAATCATAGAATCACTATGGGATTGGAAGGGACCTCAAAAGATCATCTAGTCCAATCCCCCTCACACAGCAGGATCACCTAAAACAAGTCACACAGGAACCTATCCAGTCGGGTCTTGAATATCTCCAGTGAGGGAGACTCCACAACCCCATTGGGCAGCCTGTTCCAGTGCTCCGTCACCCTCACCGTGAAGAAGTTCCTTCTCAGGTTGATGTGGAACCTCCTAAGGCTTACAACCATTGCCCCTTGTCCTATCACTACATGACACCGAGAACAGCCCAGTTCTATCCTCCTGACACCCACCCCCCAAGTATTTATAGACATTAATGAGGTCACCCCTGAGTCTCCTCCAAGCTAAAGAGACCCAAATGGGTATCCCTAAGGGGTTCACCTTTGAAATTGAAGTTCCAAAAATTTCACAAAAGTTTATAGCATCCTCATTTCCTATCTCAATCATACACCAAATTGACAGTGCTTCACTCAGATTCTTGTATACTGTGGCCTTAGTCCAAGGTCCAAATTCTTCCATAGAATCGAATGGGACCCCAATTAGACAGGTAGGAAAAGGATCAGAAGGTGTAGCTAAAGATAAACAGAATGCATCCTGCCCTGTCAGATTAGCCCATGTAACTCACATGTTCATTCACCGGTCAATATTATGCAATCCCTGCACTGTTGTTACCAACACCATCACGACCAGCATTATTACTGAATGTTGTGGGACAACCATCATTGCTACTATTATTGCTATATAATCATTATAAGAACTACAATACTTATATCTAAGTATTATATATGCTAATACCTAAATATTGCTGGCAAACACTTATAAAACTTAATTACCAATTATTGAAAGCTATACACGCTACACCTAGCAAAAGGTCAGAAAACAATAGAGTGCTAAGGCTAATGTCTTTGTCACTGATCACACTGCAAATACAAAGTACTTAGTGCCCCACAGCGGTAGTACAGATGGTTCTGTGAAGACCTTGATCGCATCCACCCACCAAACTCGATCTCACGGTGTAACTGTTCCAAAGGATGTGCAATTAACCGTTGTTGTCTCTCTCGTTGTCTGTTGTCCTACGTGCACGGCTCATTCTCCAGCCTGGGCAGTGGCCCACATGAAGTGGTGTCAATTGAAACATGGGCATATTTTAATCAGCCAAAGTCTGGAACATCTGTGATGTCCATTTGCCCCTCCTCCAGTGCTTTCAGACCCTCAGGGTTTGTTCCCAAACCCAGGCCGGGCCCATGATGACTGCACTGGCGGCAGGAGCGCACGATGCTAGCTGCATCCCTCAGTGGAATCTTATGCTGTCGATGGAGGGTCCTTGCATTCAGATGGAGCATTTGATGACTGTGTCAGGCTTCTTAAAAGCATTTCTTAGTGGAGCAATTACAGGGCAGCTCTATTAATTACAAATGCAGCTTTCACAAATCCGTCAATGAAATGCTGAACATGTTACACAAAACCTGATATACATATATGTATACACATAATGGTGCATATAGCTGCGGAAGACAATCCCACTCTAATTCTGGATTTCAGCCATTCCATTAGCCTTCAACCATCAATTTTAACCAAACTCCCTTATAGAGTTTCTTACATACATCTATAACCTTCTATGTGTTATTACTAGTCAGCAATTGCTAGTAATTGTTAGTAGTTAGTTTTGTCATCCTGTCTTCTCTGGTGTCTCAGTTTCTGCAAAGTTTTGCCTCTACTTCAAAGGCACAGCTATAGATTTCAAAGTTCTGCAGTTCAATTCACTTGAAATTATTTTCTTTCTGCAATGACGACAGTGTTCATCCTCTGTCTGCAGAGCCCTTGCAGATAGGAAAACAAACACAGCGTGACAACAGTACCACAAAAAAGGTACCCAATATTAGTAGTCCAATTTCACCAGTCCAATTAGCATTAAATCATTGGGCTAATCAAGTGAAACTCACAGAACCTTAGGGATAGGAAAAATGCTTTTACCAGAATGTCCAAATATTGTAGCAACCATGTAACAGTACAATCAGAAAACCTCAGGCAATACATGCTTTTGAACTCCTCACCCTCACAGTTCTGATCCAACAGTAGAATGTCAGTGGCAACTTAATACTATAACAGGGCCAAGTATGAAAATGAAAGGTGTGGCGTTGGGGGCGGGCAGATTGAGCTCCAGAGATGCCGCTTTTCAGCAGCAGGCAGTAGGAAAAGAAGTTGTAAAGGGTTGAGGTGGAGCTGCTGCTGACCCCCCTGTACTCATACCAACAGTATTATCACCTGTGTCAATGTTTAACTTTTTATTCCCATCTTTGCATTGATCTCTCTCTACCCTCTGACAATCTATTAAGTTACTCTCTTAACCAACCAATTCTCCAAATATGCTAAAACTTACCATAAACAATCTACGAGTAATTTCATATCTATGAGTGTAAAACTACCAAAAACCTAAATCTAAAAGGCTACCTTAAACAATAAAGTAACCAAGTTAGTTCCACTATCGAAGCTGAATACAGATATGTAGATACAATAACCACTATACTCCAGCAACCAACCTTCCAAAACCCCTTCCAGCAAATCAAGAGTTTCCTGGTGTTTCCTCAATTGCTGCAGCATGACCTTCTGACTGATTCTCTACAAAGAAAGGTTTCACCCACTTTGGTGGAACCCATCCTCTGCCCATAAATTTCACTTCAGCTTGTCTTTCCCATTGCCCTGTCTACCTTTTTAAATCGGATCAGCGGACCTGGAGAATCAAAATCACATGCTGTATGTTTCAGAGCTAAACTATGTACCAATACGGGTGGTTCCTGACTGTTTCCTACCAATCACAAATAATTCAATACGTCTGTACCGCTCCATCACAGTGTGTTTTGGCAAGGTACCTCATGCTTGTTTGGACTTGTCATTAGCACCGTTCAGACCCTGATGAATTTGAGCGAAAGACAATTGTAAAACTTCAGTTGCAAACCCTATCTGCAAAGTAGCATTACGCCCCTGTCCCATTAACATTTGCATTTGTACCCCCTGCAGAGGATCCTCCAGCTGCCTAGGCCTTGCAGATTCTCAATCACAGAGATGTTGACAAGCCCTAAAACATAAAAGCTGTTGTGAGGGGGACAGTAATACATTAGGGATTTGTACACTATCCTGTGGCATTAATAGATCAGAAGTAAAAATGTATTGTAACAACTGCATTGTCATATGGGATCTCAGCTCGTACTGAGTGACTGAAACCCTTGCTCATTCCAGCACCTCCCAGTCAAACGCTTCCCCCTTCCTTCCACCACCCCCCTCCTGTGTCACTACAGGGAATGTTTGTGGCATAAAGTCCCCTTCTATGATGACATCATGAATTATTCCTTTCCAGCGACGACTGGAATCATCAGCAGCTGTAGAAACCAGTGGCAGTGGGGATTGTACAAAGAGGTTATCTGGGACTAGCCGTTGTTGTCGCAAGCACTGGAATGGAAAATAGCATAGAAAAGGTAGACACAGCAGCCGTCAGTGCTGTTGCAGGGGGAGGCAGGGCAGCTGCAATGTGCGGCATGCAGTCTGCCAATCCACTTCAAGGATAGCATCACGGATGACCCTGGACCATCTGTGCTGGACAGGATCCCATGAGGACTGGCTTGGATTCTTAAGCATGGGGAAAGGAAGCATGGGAGCTGGCTCACGGGGTGCTGTTGGTTTAATTGGTGAGAAGGGTGGCTGTGATGAGAAGGGCATAGCAGGCTTCTCGACACGAGCAGAAAGTTCATTGAACTTTGCTAAAACGCTTTCTGTCTTCTTGTCCTGCTTGGATGACGATTGCTGCAGCGGGAAATCAGTTACTCCGTTCTCTGCCTTGTCCTCTGATGATGACTCAGAGAGCGGTGGGTAGAGGGGCAGAGACGCTGGAGTAGAAGGCTGGTTCTTAGCTGTTTTCCCCACCTGCCAGGCTGTCCTCTCAGGTCTGGGGCATGTTTCTCTTGCAGCTCCACCTGCGGCTACGTCAGGCTCTTTCTCCGCCTCCCACTCTGGGGGCACATCCACTTCCGCTTTGTTGTCAGTAGCGGCTGGCTGCGGCGGGGTAACTTCTGCCCTCTGCGCAGTCCTCTGCAGCAGCTCCGCCAAGTCAGAACACATTGGCACAGATGTTCTCTTAATGGGGTGGGTCTGCCTGACCCCGAAAAAGGTCTCTAGTTGCAAGGGTTTGGGGACCTTGCAGGATTCAGTTGCTGGTTCATTCCCTCCCAGGGCTTTCACGGCTACGGCTGCAATTTTCTTTACTGCTGTCATTGTCACTAAGGTGTGAATTGCCGCTCTCCAAATCAATCCCAACTCCTTCGCTGCTTTGTCCTCTTCCTCCTTCTAGGGTGACTTGCCATAGGAATTCACCACTTCTTTACACTAATGCTAAACAAAAGGGCAGCTTCGGGCAGCTTCCTCTTTTTCCTTGCCCATTTCACAAGGGCTTCTCTATCAGCTTCCTTAATCTTCTAGCCTCTCTTAGAGACAATACTTGCCAACGAACAAATTGCCACGTCCCATTCAATCACAGTCTTACCTTTGCCGAGGACTTGATCGGCTGCTCAATCTCCAGATTCTGGTCTTGCATTTGCCTACCAAGCCAGTACTGCCTCATAGCCCCTCGGCTCCCTTATCAGACACTGATCTGATGTGTCAGATGCTGATCTGATGCTTGGAGACTTCCTACATTTAAATGATCCACATTGAAGCCCTCTGCATTTAAGCCATCTTCCGCATTTAAGCGTTGGGCTGGTCCCTGTCCACGGGTGCCAGGTGAAGCAGGGGGGCCCAGCGAGGGGCTAGCCAAGTGAACACCAACATGGTTAAATGCCAAACTTGTTTATTCCTGTAATCGCCTTGCTTATGTACAGTTATGCCCTGTCCATGCAGCACTGAGTATAAGTTCATTGGGTACGTGGCCTTTATCACGTGCAGCTGTCCTCTAGCCGATCGGCTATCATCGACAAACTACCTGATTGGATCCGGCCTCTCCAGCCCTCCCTGATATGGCCCCTTCACTCTTTCTCACATACTGGATAGCATTCTTCTGTAACTACAACATTACTGCTCTTCCCTGCTTATCACCTTCAAAGCTGTTCCCAGGGTAGCTATTTTTGGCTCAGTGCAGGGTTGTCCAAAAACCTTCCAGTACTATACTGTGGCCTAAGTCTGTTCCTCTACATGCCTCAGAGCTATTAATGTGAGATATTCGATGTGATACATGCAATCTTGTTTTTAACTACACATAGAGCTCACTTTCTGTCTCTTTCCTTCTTTCCCTTCCTCTTACAATATTGTAAGTTTTTGATTTGCATTTCAACATTTACTATGATAGTGATATTTGCGTGGTTACTTCATCATACCAGCTGTAAACTTTTGCAAAGTCTATAGCAGTCCTGGGTTTCAGAATGTCTTGACTTTTAATTTCCTGGTGAACTGAGAATACACAGAGAACATTAGAAACTGTACTAATGAGAATCAGAGAAACAAGAGTCATCACTCTGTTAACATTAAGAGACAGATACAAAGGTGTATCTGTTTAAATTCTTACACTGAGAAGGAAAACAGAATGAAGTGATGAGGCCTAGGGTGAAGGAAAGAGTAAATTTATATTTTCTGTAATTTAATTTAATTTGTTTTTGTTCTTGAAAAAACCATTTTTATCTTCACTAAATTATAAAAATCTATGGATGTCCCTCAGTAGAATGATAGACAGAAGGCTCACACTGAAATGAGAAATCCCGTGGCTTTCCTATGAAATCACAGAATCACAGAACTGTTTTAGTTGGAAAAGATGTTTAAGATCTAGCCAACAATTTTCTCACATTTTTCCTGTATATTTTTCACTTGTTTGTGATAGTTTTTTCTAAATTGCTAGTCCTCTTACTTGATGATCCGTTACCTCCTTTGCAAATATTATGCTTCATACTTCAGTGTAATCTGCTTTCAGTACTGCGTGTAAAATGGATTGGTACATGGAGGCTGGATATTTTAAGCTGCATTTTCAAATATTTTCCTTGGTTTAGCTCTGATGTTTCTTAAGTTTTTGGCTGCATGTTTTAATACTTTGGGATTGCTTTGTTTAATGGCACTTGTCTCACTGAAGCTGGATGTTGCCACAGCAGTAACCCATTGTGGTGCTCTGTAATCTTTCTCTTTCCTGTGTCTCCTTTGGGAAAGCAGTAAAAGCTGTAGATTGCACAGCTGCAATTCCTTAGTGGAAGCAGACGAACCATAACCTACTGTTGATGGCTATTTTGGGTTGCATCATCCCACTGATCACCACCAACTGCTGCAGCTTGCCAGCCAGAGGGATGTGGCAAACAAGTGGTCTTTTGTGGCGAGCTATAAATTACTCGCCTGGGGTCCAGGGTTAGTCGAGAGGCGTTCTTCTGGGAGATCTGATGGTGCTTTTACCTACAGACCAATATGATCTCATAAAAGCCCAGGAACATCTGAGGACGAAGTGACGCACACAAGAATACCCAGGAATGAACACTTTATTAAACAAAGCCACTTACTTATATAGACTTCCCCAAACCCTCCTCATGGGCAGTGCTATTGGACAGATGGCACACCTCCCATGTTCTCTACTGGAACAATCTAGCTGTCCATACACCTGCAGACAGCAGGCAGTCCAGTCCTGCACCTTGTGCAGCCTCTAAAACCTTCCCCTGCTGCGTTTCACCGTTAACAAAGTCCTCCAGCATAAGGACTGGATTGCTCATGCACTCATGTTCCTCTACAGTCTTTCATTGACGCTTCATGAATTAACAGCTAGGGGCTTCTAAGGGGAGCACAGTTGGCATCTCTTCCTCCTTGGAGACTCAGTGTTTTAGATCCCTATGACAGAAGTTTAAGAAAAAGAGGATGGATTACAACAAGCTGTTGCCACATGGAATGTGTTGTCTTTTTGGCAATGGTGCTTTTTGGTTTGGGTTTTTCCATCTGTGCTAATAGGTTAGTGTATTAACTAAAAAATGTAACCTTCTTCATACTGAATGCTTGAGGGAAAATGCTGAAGATGGATTGCCGTTCTTACTATATTACATGTTTTTGGTTCTTATTAGAAGATGACTGCATGTCTCTGTTTCTTATCATCCATACTTTTGCTCTCAAATGGAGTGATATCACTATGGTGAGCACATTTTGGTCTCTCAAAATGTTTCAGAATAAAACACTACCTAAAGTGAAAGGTAAAGAAGAGTGGTAACACAGGCAGGATAATTACACAGAATTGATAACCCAGTTGATCTTACAAGTATTGAATAGATTACTTTAGACAGATTATTTTTCATGTCAGTAGAACTGTGTTTAGTATTTGAATCAAACTTCATGATTTTCTATTTCCCAGAGATGTTTCTGACTATGAAAAGGAACAAGAGGGTTTAAAATTTCAAAATGTACTGAAAGGCATCAAATCTCAAATGTCCTTATTCAAAAAATATCTAATAGCATCTGCATCTATGTTGTATCTTAAAAAAATTAAATATATATATATAAATATCTGCTCATTTGCTTTGAAGTACAATAGATGAAGATCTATAACCTACTTTTGAAAAAAATGGCTGCCAAAAGGGATATTTTCAATTTTTGTTCCGGTAATAACTACCTAATTTCATTATGTATTTTGATTGAATTATATCTGTACATTAAATAGGGAAAGGAAATCCATAGACCAGTAGAACTGGTTTCAAAACTCAAGTAGGCTTCAAGTGAAGTAAAACATTAAAAGTGATAGCTTGAAATAAAATAAATTAGTGTAGATCGTATTTGCTTCAGTTTATTTCTGTTCAGCCACATTCATAGCATTTTGCTGTATGACATTAGACAGTCTTAGAGAGGAGTTCATTAAATAAATTCAATTCCAAAAGAAAATTAATATCATACTGAAGATAGAATGACTGCAGCACCTCTATCTGTATTTTATCTAGCAAGTTAATTCTGTGAAGAGATGCATACTCCTCACTCAGTGAACCCAGTCTGGTTATGTTTACCTGAGTAAGGAGAAAATCTTGAAAGACAGAGATTTAGTCTACCTAAATCCCTTACACTTCTCACATTAATGTTAAATTTTGTCTGAGACACCAAATTATGCAAAATTTAGCTCAGAATTTCTTGAAAAATTACTGAAGACTGGTAGTATTTCCTTCTCCTTCATTACTTGAGGTGGCTGTAAGAACAGTTTTATCTTTCTTAATGGAGTTTTAGTGCTATTTTCTTCTGGGAAAATGACAGGTGGGTAAGACAGGAAACTATTTGTCTGTTTGGTTTTAGAAATTTGAAGATTTTTGTAGATGGAGGCACCTATTTATTTGTGGTACAGGCACACAATTTCAAGCCCATAAAAAGTTTATCAAACTAGTGACTGGTTATTGCTTCCTTCTTATCCATGTGTTGTGGAGTTTAGACTATAGAAGTGCCTTAGTAATACTCAGAGGCAAGGGAGAAGTCGGGAAATCTTTTTAATGTATCAGTGCAACTGCACACTGAATTCTTATTGGAAAACATCAGTTCCTTCCATTATTTCAGTGCTATGAATGTTCTCTAGTGATCACATTTCCCTTTTTGTAAATTTAAAGTTAGAGGAAGAGGGGTCTATTGTGGTCTAATAAATTCTGGAAGAGCACACATAGATGACTGAGGGAGTCAGTGATGGGCAACAAAGACACTGAAGGAAGTGGAGATGCTGAGGGAGCTGGGTCTCTTGAGCTTGGAGGAGACTGAGGGGTGACCTCATTAATGTCTACAAATATGTGAAGGGTGGGCACCAAGAAGATGGAGCCAGGCTCTTCTCAGTGTCATCTAGCGATAGAACGAGGGTCAATAGGTGTAAGCTGATACATAGGAGGTTCCACACAAATACCAGAAGGAACGTCTTCGCAGTGAGGGTGACAGAGCACTGGAACAGGCTGCCCAGGGAGGTTGTGGAGTCTCCTTCCCTGGAGATGTTTAAAACCCGCCTGGATGTGTTCCTGTGTGACTTGGTCTAGGTGATCCTGCTGTTGCAGGCGGATTGGACTACACGATCTTTCCAGGTCCCTTCCAATCTGCAGTGATTCTATGATTCTATATAGAATTTTATGGGACTTTCTTCCCATGCCATCAAGACTAGGAATGAAAATGGTTGATAGCACTGCCTGTTATTAATTTTGAACACTGAAATATGCTGTTATATTTAATTCAGTCTGATTATAGGACAAGAGGAAATGTTCTCAAGTGGTGCCAGGGGAATTTTAGACTAGACACTAGAAAAATCTTCTGTATTGAAAGGGTCATAAAGCACTGGAAGAAGCTGTTGAATAACCATCCCTAAATGTGTTAATTAGATATGGAGCTTAAGGACATGGCTTAATACAGAGTGTGGTAGCACTTGGTTAATGGCTGGACTTGATGATCTTGAAGGTCTTTTCCAATTTAAATGTGATTCTGTGATTTTATGCTTCTTTTCCAAAACTATTGACCGTAATAATATAACCTAATATTACTATGCTTACTTTCTGTAAGTATCTTCCTGCCCTTCTTTTTCCTTATACTCTCTACATGTGGCACCATTCATAAAGTATTTCTGAATACATAGATTCTACTTATATTTCTCACGTTTGAAAGAACTGTAGAACTGTACTGTTTATTTCTTAGGTACTTCATCTGAATTAATTTTATTTTCTGAATTCTGATCTGTTTAAAAAATTCTGGATTAGAAGATCAGAAGAAGAATAAGATTCTCAGATCCTGTGGGAATCAGAGATGTGTATCCATCATTTCTACTACCACCATGTAAGTGTTCATAACTACTTTCCTTGCTATGGTGTGTTACCACAGTGCCAAGGAGAGGGATTATAATGACATTTGACTAAGAAAGTAGTGAGACCTCTTTGGCAGCTGTTATGTGTGTTGTTTCTATTTGCCGCTCTAAGATTTAGAGTATATTAGGTCTTACAGAATTTGTCATAGTCATTCATAGTGTCAGCTGCCTTTTTCGGGAGCACAAACACATTATTTTAATTCTTTCATCAAGATGTGCCTATGAATAAAGTCATTACAGGAGATAATCCCCAACTTCTTTGGGAAGCATTTCAGTTTTCTCTGGATGTCTTCCCTTGTTTCCAAGCGTCCATAACAGTTGTGTCCCTAGACTTAAGAAGTAGGAAAAGAGAATTCTTGAGGGAGCCAGGAAACATATAATGGTTCCCATTTTTGAGACGGGAGAAGAACAGACAGTATAGAAAGAAAGTTCAGCTCTGAGGGTTTGCTGCTAAAAGGCAGGTGAGAAATGATGTTTCAACCTGTCAACAGACTCTAAAGTATTAAATATTTGTATGATTGTTAAGAAAAAGTAGATGTTTACTTTTTTTTTTTTTTGGTTACTGCAAGTTGATGCTGTCTTACAGGATCATGAAGGCACACTAAATGGAGTGTGCAAAGCACTCCATTAAAGATAATGTAGTTGTTTGTTTTTTTTTTCAAAAAGCTCAACTCCATGAATCACAGAATGTTACAGGTTGAAAGGGACCTCGAAAGATCATCTAAGTCCAACCCCCCCCGCTGGAGCAGGGTAAGCCTACGGTACTGTCTCAAGCTGTCCTACACAGGGCTTGAACCCATGACCCCAGGAATTCAGGGTCACATGCTCTACCAACTGAGCCAACCAGGTGCTCCTGGTAGTTCATGTGATCATAGTGGCTGTCTCACAGATGTTAAAACAGTACCTGTTTTTGCTTTATGACCTTTCTTTGAATATACTGTGATGTGATTCATGCTGTAGGAGATTCAAGAGAGAGAATCTTTCCTTCACTCATACTATAATGGCCTGGATCTGGGCTTCTTGACATAAGGCAGTGTCTTGTTTTCTATACTATTGTTTATATCAAATAACTCAAAGTACGGTTGCAGTTTTATAACTGCTAGAATTTTCAGAAGTGCTTTCATGAGGAAAAAAGGTTGTGTTTTGGGGGACCTGATCCTGGTTGCACAGGTCTCAGGACCCTTCCCTGGAAGCGTCTGTCCCGGGACCTGCCCCTGAAAGGCGGGCTAGGGGGAGCCTATGAAAACCGGGGCAGGGTCTTTTTGGGAGCTGTGGCCCTGAAGGCAGTGCCCCACCCCGGCCGGGGGTGGGGGATGGGGGTGGGAACCACAGCTCTGGAACTGCGGCTCGGGTGAGAACTGCGGTTCCCAAAGCAGCCGCAACCTGCCGCGGCTTCCTAACCAGCTGCGGCCCCGGACTGACCCCACAGCCGGTGGGCACCTGCCACCGCAGGGTCTGGAAGTGACCCTGGCCGCAACTTGCCGCAGGTGTGCGGTCCCACCACATCGCGGCTTCGCTGCCTTAGTACTGCGGCCCCAGACCTGAGAAGCAGTGCCCAAGACCGGAGAAAGCCACGGACGCTGCCATGCTCGCCGCCGCACAGCGCTCGGACTGGAGAAGCAAGACTGGTGCAGATTTGCCATCACGACCCCCCACTACGGACAGCCTTCAGCATTGGTGAGCTGGGCTACTCCTCTTCCCCATGGAGCTGAGACAGGAGAGGGAGAGGAGAGAATATCTGAAAGACCCTCTCGGCCACATGTGGAGTGTGGGGGGGTGCGGCCCTGCTGACGCCGTCATGCGGTCTGTCTCCATTTTGGACCCCGCACGTGGCTGGGGCCATGTGACTGGGCCGCNCCAACCCGCTACAGGCAGTGTCTTGTTTTCTATACTATTGTTTATGCCAAATAACTCAAAGTTGATATGCATCCACAGTATTTAAATTCTTTGATAGGTATCCTCAGTGGAGGTCTATATCATACTATGAACAAACACAGAAAAGAATGTGCCCCACCTGTTAGTAAGTGACTGTAGGAGAACTGCTAACAGAGCTAGCGCTGAGCAGCGCTCTGGACAACCCAGNACATTCTTCCAGTTTAAAACTCAACTCAAAAAATCAAAGAGCTGTTAACTTTACCATAGAATCTTAGAATGGCTTAGGGTGGAAGAGACCTCAAAGATGATACAGTAAACCAAATAAAAAAATTGCACTGAAAAGCATTGTAAGAGCAAATGAATGTGTAATATCTTTCTGTCAAGCACAAAGCATGTTAGAATCACAGAAAGGTTTAGGTTGGAAAGGACCTTCAAGGTCGTAGAATCCAACTGCAAACATGTTTAACTAAATAAACTGTAACATACATAATTAAACAGATTGATGAGGTGGTCAGAGGCACAATAATAAGAAAACATGTTATTTTATGCTCACTAACCATAAAGAGATGCATTTTGAGACTGGATGCTTCTATAAGATTTTTTTTCTTTCATACAAGAGTTATTGATGAGTAACGCAGAGTATGTTGCATAAATTATATGCCTGAAAGTGTATAACCTGATAATGGATGTGGCCTCTGAAATTCAGGACTATGAAACTTTGAAAATGCCATGAAACACTATCTGGTCAGACTAAGAGGTGTATCTAACACAAAACAAGTTCAAACACATCTGCCACAAAAGATAAATTTTTCATGCTCTAGGAAATTCTCACATTGCATACTACAGGAACATAAAATGGGTACTATGGTGTATGTATGGGGAGACAATGTGTAATACAGGTGGTGAAAAAGACCTTGGTTGTGCTCTGGAGAGGCAATGAGATTTGTAATTAGCTGGGTATGGTGCAAGGAAGGTGTCATCCGGCTAGATACACCAGCTAATACTGTTGGGCAGCTGCTGTGTCACTGCCTGTTGCACAGACTATAGGGACCCAAATATTCTGAAAAGTAAATTAGAGATACAGTGTGTTTCTACAGCCAGAAAGATGTATGGAAAGATGGATATATAATTAGAAAGTCATAGTGTGGTTTTTTTAAAAATATTTTTTTAAAAAGCAAGTATCATTCTTCTGCTGGTATAAATCAGTAGCTGAAAAGAAGCTGTGCTTATGTGCTCCAGATGGATATCTGGTTTGTTACATGTTGGTTTATGCTGACACTCAGCCCTAATGTCATCATCCCCAGAAACTATTCAGGTCCCTTTATGCTGTATTTAGAGCATAAAGATCTAAGAAAACTTAGATACTCTCATTGTAAGGGTCTGAGCAAACTGATTTCATTGATAACACACGTGACAGAGGTTTGGTGTACTAAAATGAAGAAATAAAAAAGGAAACTCTAACCCTATAAGGGCAAAGCAAGCTTTCTTTCTGTGTACTGCTCAGAATTAAAAGAACTTAAAAATTATTAAAAACAGTAATTGGCAGAAACCACTAGAAATCCTATCAAGTGCATTTTTAATCAAAAATATGGGATATGAAATACAATGTGAAGAAAGAATTTCTTCTCAGTTTATGAATCAAGTCTTCTAGTACAAAGGCAATCACACAAGATGTACACAATATCTCTAGCCATATTAATGCTAGCCATATATCTACCACTTATTAATGCTGATAGTCTTCTTACTGGATGTTTTAATATTTCACAAGAATGAGAAAATCCTAACTTCTCTTTCAGAATTGTGCATGCTATCACAAAATACAAAGACAATCACTGAATTGATAGAAAGATTGGTAGTTCAGCTTCTCATCCAAGAAAAAGCATATTCCTCTGGGATGAACAGTATCTGCAGTGCTTTATTATAAAGAAATTAGGTAACTGAAACCTATCCTATTCAATTGCAAGTCATGAAAGTAGCACTGTTTTTATACTGGGTATTTAAATATCTAGTTTGCTGCAAATACTGAATGATTTCATTATCAGAAAACAGTGTAAATGTAATAAATATCCATCAACACTCTGCCAGGATATTCCTCAGTTCTGTTCTCTAATAAAGCAGAGATGTTCAGAAGCCAAACAATATAGAATCATATTGGAATTGGGATTGGAAGGGACGTTAAAAGACCATCTAGTCCAATCTCTCCGACACAGCAGGATCACCTAGACCAAGTCACACAGGAACACATCCAGGNCCAGAACTGTACACACTGATGCTCACTCATCAACTGTCCCACCCTGCCTTGAATCTAGTTTAAAGTCATCTTTTTTTTTTAGTAAAACTAGACGCAATGTATGTCCCCTGCTGAATGAGGTGGGTGCCCTGGAGACACAGGATGCAGAGAAAGCAGAGATACTCAACACCTTCTTTGCTTCTGTCTATACTTCTGGGGGCTGTCTTGATATCAAGCCCCAGACTGTTGAGGCTCCAGAGGAAGTGAAGGCAAGAGAGGAACCTGCCTTGGTTGATGAGGGCTGGGTTAGGGATAAGTTGAGCAAACTGGATGTACACAGATCCATGGCCCCTGATGGGATGCACCTGCGTGTACTAAGGGAGATAGTTGTGCTCAGAGTGCCCAGAAAGACTGAAGAAGCGATTCTAGAGGACTTACCAGTTTCTGCATACCTATTCCTTTAAAATACAAATCATACCCATCTAAATATCTCTCGTGTTGCCAGTAAATTAAAAATCTAGATACTGTTTTCAAATATAATTCCAGCTATTATTCATGAAGGTTTCTAATGTCAGTGAATTCTGACAATCCCAGCAACTTTTTCATAGAATCATAGAATCATATAATCACTACAGATTGGAAGGGACCTCGAAAGATCATCTAGTCCAATCCACCTGCAACAGCAAGATCACCTAGACCAAGTCACACAGGAACTTATCCAGTCGGGTCTTGAATATCTCCAGTGAAGGAGACTCCACAACCCCCCTGTTCCAGTGCTCCAAATTTTTGGCTAAAAATTCTTGGTAATAGGACAATTGCTGTGTTTTTGTGCACTCTGCATTTTTCAACTCTATTTAATGTGACCACATTGGCTTTCTCCTCTGTTGGTACACTGCCAGTCAAGTGTAGGCGTGTGCCTGCTTTGAAATTTATACCCATCAGTGCTAATAGCTGGCCAAGACATTAGTAGCTGGTGAGTTTTTTGAGGGACACTTCATGCCCTAATTCTTGAGTGTGAATCACTTTTTGTTTCTTTTTTTAATTTATAATTAGAGATTGAAATGGAGCTTACATAATTCATCCAATGAATACATTAACCAGGCTCTTCTATTGTGGCTGTTTAAGAACGGAAAATAATCAGCACAAAACCACATTTCTTTCACAGAGCTATGAAAGAAGTCAGATCATTACCAGTAAGACAATAATGAATTAGGTCTCTGTAGAAAGGCAAAGAAGAAAGACAAGAAATTATTAAGCATATTTCAAGATAAGCAAAAAGATTTCTGTTGGGAACATTTCACCACTGAATAAAACCCTCCCCTGGGAAATAAATTTCTATTTGGGTTTGTATATGGAGGCAGTGTGTGAATAACTTCAGAGAAACCATAAAAACCTTCTCTCTTTAAAATTTCTGAACCTATAAACCCATTAAAAAACTTAGACAGATTCTTAAGATACAGGCTGCTAATTTAGAAACCTTAATACCACTGTTTACAAAGACTGGAATGATGAAGTAATGTTGTTGACAACTCAGGTTTCAGAAAAAAAAATACTTATTCTCCAGATTTGTAAAGATTTTTTCCTTTGTTTGTTTGAATCTGAGATATAACTCACCCTTCCTATGACCTACAGTCCTATATTGGGGATGACAAAATCAGGTATTGTTATAATGAGAAACGCTAGCTTAAGATTGATTTAATGTGTAAATCTGTACAACTTTTCATTTAGAAGAAAGTCAGTAAGCTGAAAATTAAAGCCATAAAATGTAAAGATTGTATCTAGCTACTAACTATCCATGCCAAAGAAAGCTGCAAATCTACCTTAAAAAATTGAACTATGCATAAACTCTGGGAATATTTCAGTTCTTCCTTAAGAATGTTCCTCCTTAAGTATACGGGATTACTTGCACACCATGTCCTGGAAGTGTGTGGCTGGAGGAACTTGTCATAATTGGTTCCAGGGTTAACCTGTGGCACAGTTAGTAAAACCTGTTATCTCCAGCTAAACTCTTTGCATAGTTTCTCACATAAGTATAGAGGGGAATCAGGCATGCGTGGTCTGGGGACCAATCACTTAATACCATAAATGCATTGACTACCAATCCTGAGTTTGTTTATCACTGATGTCTGTTAGCTAATCAAAGGGAAGGCCACCCCCGAGGTCGGGGAGAACAACGGTACCTTCATAGCTTCACCATACAGCTGTCTCCTGTGCTGTTTCCCGTTGCAGCGTCGGCGATCCTTGGCCCCTCATCGCTACAATAAACAAATACAATTTCCCTTCAAACCAACCTAACACAAAAAATTGGAAAAACATCCTGCTGATAAAAGAGAGAACAGACAGTTCCAGTTTAAAGCCAGCTTCTATCAGCAGGATTTTTTCCTACCTTTGGCCACAAACAGTCTCTTCTACCTTCAGACGTGATACTGAACTTCTTTCAAGGGTAGTGAGAATTGGAGGTGAAAGGAAACCACAGAGAACATCTTGAGACTCTGTGACTAATTTCTTAAAAGATTTCTACTTGCTGTGACTGCATGTGGTTGTGTCTACAATCACCTGTGTTTTCCCAACTGGTGTTAAATATTTTCTATATTGTGACAGAAGTCCGTTAAATGACTGTCCAATATGACAGTGATCAAGGTGCTCATATGAAAGCTATCTACATACATATAAACATATTTTTCGTTGGGCTTTGGGGTCGTTTGGAACTTAACTTTGTCACATGTAGCATACTTGTTGCAATAGCCCACAGCGTCCTTTACTTTTGTTACAGTGGCTTAGAAATGAAACAAATAATCTTGTCTGACCACAAAAATGACAGAGTAAAAACCTTTTTTTTCACTTAGTTTTGTTTCAGCAAAAAAATAGTGTATCTAAACATAATTAAATTTTATAGAAAAGAAGACATTCTCATGGGAGAAGAGGTATCTTTATAGTCTTTTCTCAATCTGTGAGAATGCAATGGTAAAAGAAAAATCGAAACTGGAGATATTACTATTTTTCTATTACTTTTCTAAAGGTCAGATCTTTGATTTAGAGTCCATCTTGCTTTTGAGTTCATGTTAGACATGAATTCTTCTAGCCTCTCTGATTGCCTGGGACTGCATAGTTTCCTATAGGTAGCTAAAAAAACCTGTTTCAAATATTTTGAATGTTTCTGAAGGACAAGGACCAATAGGTTATTGTGTAACACAGACACACAGCATGTGGAGACTGATGTCCTTAATCAGCTAGGCTTCATCTATTCCTCTGAAAAACAGAATGTGCTCATAACCAATACATTTTCAGGAGGAATCAAACAGAATAAATTTTAAATTGTGCATAGATTCCTGGCTCTCCATGAAAGGAAGAAAACTGTCCAGAATGATTAAAAGTGTCAGAATTGTGCTGTAAAAAAAGTTTTTAAGTCTTCAAGATTTTAGTTCTTTCATGGACTTTGGTAAAAACAAAAGACTTCAGATTTTGAGCCAGACTGTAATAATTTCTACATTTGGAGCCTGATGTTGGGCTTATAACCTTCTCTACACATTCTAACTCAAATTTTGAGAATAAAGACTTAGGATCAAAACAATATCACAAAACCATGGAAGATTAAAGGTAAGGATAATAATTTTCTTATTTCAGAACTTCCTGTGAGATTTTGTTAAAAGAATTGTAGATCATACAATCATAGAATCACTATGGATTGGAAGGGACCTCAAAAGATCATCTAGTCCAATCCCCCTCACACAGCAGGATCACCTAAAACAAGTCACACAGGAACACATCCAGGCGGGTCTTGAACATCTCCAGTGAAGGAGACTGCACAACCCCCCTGGGCAGCCTGTTCCAGTGTTCCGTCACCCTCACCGTGAAGAAGTTCCTTCTCAGGTTGATGTGGAACCTTCTATGTTCCAGCTTACAACCATTGCCCCTCGTCCTATCACTACATGACACCGAGAACAGCCCAGTTCCATCCTCCCGACATCCACCCCTCAAATATTTATAGACATTAATGAGGTCACCCCTCAGTCTCCTCCAAGCTAAAGAGACCGAGCTCCCTCAGCCTCTCCTCGTAAGGGAGGTGCTCCACCTCCTTTATCATCTTCATTGCCCTACGCTGAACTCTCTCCAGAAGCTCC